>VZQC01003858.1:15688-71250 GCA_009823505.1 Rhizomys pruinosus
GATGTAAGCATGGGAATGATGTACTGAGACCACACTTGCAAGTGTACAGTTGGTCTCTGGAATGCCAGAGAGTGTTACCAAAGGCCACTAAACCAATAAAGCAAATATTGGTCTCCTTGAGTCAAGCAAGACTCTTCCATCAGCATTAGCTACACCTCACCTGCCTGGAAATACTGTGCAGCAGTGGCAGCCATATGTCTGTATATCCCAAATCTAATTGGCTATTAGTTTTCTCCTTGGAGGAATAACTCGTGGCTGATGCCACAAGCTTACATCCTCTAGTGGTTAGGAGATATTATAAGCCACAGTAAGACCTTGTCATCTTTTACAGAAAAAGCATAATTCATGAATTAGCATACCATCCAAACATCTGTGTCTATATCAAAGTAACCTACCATAACAATTAGTACTGTTTAAATACCTATATATCTAATTGCTTGTGCTTCATTATTACAATTGAAAGGTTATTCCTGGACAAACTGTCAGCCCATGAAAGGAAACAGCCTGAACTGATCAGAGTCCAAACAACATCTCCAGAGAAAGTAGACTGTTTTGCTTCTCGCCCACATGTGCCCCTTTTCTAAGCCTAGGGAACAGTCTGTGGAAGAGGGGGCATGGTAGAATATAAGGGCTGTGATTGGGGTGAATGGTGAAAGTACAGCAATATAGACTGGACACTTATATGATCAACATGATTGTACATACAAGCCCCTCCAGCTGGATGGTGGGAGCCTTGGGCTGTGTGGGTTTGGGCATAGCTGCTTCCAAATTGGTTTTACATGAAGCATGCTTGTACTCATAACTTGTTACTTGTTAAAAAAATGAAATAAAAAATAAAATAATTCAAAAAATATAAAAAGACCTCCTCAGCTGGGTGTGGTAGCTCTCACCTTTAATCCCAGTACTCAGGAGGCAGAGGCAGGTGGATCTCCATGAATCTGAGGCCAGCCTGGTCTATAAATTCACACCAGCTAAGGCTACATAATGAGACCCTATCTCAAAAAAAAATCCTCAGGGCTGGATGGCTCGGTGGTTAAAGGCAGGCACTGCTCTTACAGAGGACCTGGGTTTGGTTCCTAACACCCACATCAGGTGGCTCACGACTCTGTGTAACTCTGGCTCCAAGGGGATCTGACCCTCTCTTCTGGCCTCCGGGGGCAACTGTGTATGTGTACATGCATATCATGGCACACATGTGGAGCTCAAAGGCACGCATACACACATACATGTAGAGCTCAAAGGCATGCATACACACATACATGTAGAGCTCAAAGGACAACTTGCAGGAATTGGTTCTCTTCTTTCTTCGTGTGGGTTTCTGGGCTTGAACTCAGTTTTTTAGGCTTTGCAGCAAGAACCTTTGCCTGCTGAGCCATCTCGTGGTTCCTAGATCCTATATTTTAATGAGTCCAGGGTCCCAGTCTCTATCTATTTCACACCAGGCCAGTTGAAGTTCTAGATCTACAGCTATCAGCATCATCTATTGAATTTTTTTTTTCTCCAGGCTTGTGCTAGGAGTCCAACACATGTTCTGTTTTTCAGGGTCTCATGAGGAGGGTGTTCTGGCCCCCTTGCTGACATTAAATATTATGAAGCTAAATCTGGGAGAGTTGGAGTCACAGGCTATGGAGAGAGAGTCAGAGTTTGAAACCCATGGTGCTTGACTCCTGAGCCTGTGGTCCCTTGCTTGTCACAGGAGGGCATGTTCATTTAGATGGTATTCTTGGAGCATTGGCACTGGGGAGGTACTGAGTCAGTGCTGGGTATGTAACAGGAAAGATGGTATGGTTCCTGCTCAGAGGGGTTCTCCATCATCTAGGAAAAGAACTCCCATCATGCGAATAAAGGGATCCATGGAGTGCAGGGGGTGTTAGAAAGAAGTCCTCCTTGCCTTCTCAGTGCCCCCATGGGGAGAGTCCAAGGGAGGGACTGTCTCTGAATATGGACCCTCCTTCTCCTGGAGGAGATGGAAGCTGGTGTTTGGATCTAGGCAGGTGGGGGCTCGTGGAGGGGCAGGCACTCTAGGAAGCACATGTGGCCAGGTTAAAGGGATGGGAGGGAGCTTCCTGGAAGACAGACAGCCTTCAGGTCTCAGCAGGGCGTGTAGAAGAGAGCAGAGGAGTCAGTAGCTGGAGAGAAAAGTGAAGACCAGCCCGAGGAAGGTGCTGGAGAGCCTGAGGAGGCCAAGGAAAGGCGGGAGGGATATTCGGCACGAAGTCACGTGGGAACCCATGCTCAGGAAGTGCTGGGGTGACATGGAAGGCCATCACAAGTCTGGAAGTTTGTTTGAGACAGGATCTCCCTGTAGCTCAAGCTGACCTTGATCTCACAGAGATCTACCTGTCTTTGCCTCCCAAATGCTGGAATTAAAGTCTTGTACCACAATACCTGACTATGTAGTGCTTTTTAAAAAAATAATTTAAAAAAACGTTGGGGCTGGAGAGAGGGCTCATCAGCTAAGAGCACTGGGTGCCCTTGCAGAGGACCCAGGTTTAATTCCCAGCACCGACATGGTGGCTAACAAACATCTAGAACTCCAGTTCCAAGGCAACCCAATGCCTTCTTCTGACTCTGAGGGCATTTCACAACACTGGTGCATTACACACATGCAGGCAATACACTCATACACATAAATAAAATTAATAAAATTTAAAATATTAAACAACTTTTTCATTTAAAAATTAAATGGTTTAAAACTTATTTTGTTTAGAATTTCATACATGAGTACTACATTTATGTAATTTCTTCTCTTCCTTTCTCCCCTTAAATGCTTCCACATTTCCTTAACTCCCTCTCGATTCTGCCATCTCTTCTATGTTATCAGTGCATATTACATATGTGTAGATAGACACATGTATACAGCACCTACCGTTTAGTGCTGCTTGTGTGTTTGTGTGTTTAGGACTGACCACTTGGGATTGGATAATGTACTAGGGAGTTCTTCCCTGGAGAAAATGAATTATCCTGCTCTCAGGAGCCATTCATTGACTGCCGGGTGGAGCCTTGTGAGATTTCTCTCATCCACCCTGGCCCGGCCTTATGCAGGTCTTGTCCAGGCGACCACATTGTTGATGCAGCTTCTGGTCCAGGCTAGAGGGCGCTGTCTAGCAGCAGTATCCTGCTTCTCTGGCTCTTATATCATTTGACCCCGTTTCCTGAGGTTACCTAAACCTTACATGAAAGGCCTTTATTTTAGATCTATCAGTTGGGGCTGGGCATCCCACAGTCACTTGTTCTCTGTGTTTTTACCAGTTATGGATCTCCAAGGTGGTCTCCATCTGTTGCAAAAAGAAGCTTCTTCAGTGAGGGGTGAGGGCTACACTTATCTGTGGGTCTAAGGTTAAGAATTTGAATATATTGGTTTAGGAAAATGGCAGTAGTAGGCAAGTCTGTAGTGTTTTTGTCTTTCATGAATTAATTTTTTCACACCGGAGAAGAAGGGTGACAATTTTGAAGGGTAACCAGGGGTCACCTTAAGAAGGAGAGTTGTGGGGCTGTCGCCTGTTGCATGCTGGGACTTGGGCACCTCATTTCCTTTTCCTCACTGGAGCCTGGGAGCATGAGAGTGGTGAGGTGAGGCCTTTGGAGCTCCAAGTTTGTGCATATTAGCGGGTGGTTGTCACCAAGGAGGGGCGAGAAGGGGCCTTGTTTCTTGGACACTCTGCAAGGTGCCCTGGGCAGCCACGCTGCTGCCATGATGTCATCCACCGTTATTCCAACCAACAGTGAGGTTATCGAGTTTGGAACATTCTAGAAGGACCCCGGGGGGGGGGGGCTCCTGCAAGTTGTTCTTGCCTCTCTGTGATTACACTGCAGTCTCCGAGGAACACATACGTGGGTGTGGACTTCAGAATAAAGGCAGCAGGAAGCCACGGGGCATACGATGCTTTCCTTTGTTCTCTCTTCCTGAAAAAGACACCACAGTATTCTGTCCCACTCACACAGCGTCTTCTGTGGAGTCCTGTTGTCTGTGGCCCTGGAGAACTGGCCTTGAATTCATGTTCTGTGTGTGGTTCTCAAAGCAGGGCAATGGTTTCAGTACTGACCTCAGGATTCGAAGTCAGACCAGGTTCCTGATTATACAACTTCCCAAATTAGTTTCCCTGTTGAAGTGCTCCCTTAACTTTTAAGAATGTGTCTATCTCTGTGTATACATTTTATTTATTTATTCATTCATTTGCTTGTTTGTTTTTGGTCTTTTCGAGACAGGGTCTCCTTGTATCCCCAGCTGGCCTGGAATTCACTCTGTAGACCAAGCTGGCTTTGAACTCACAGAGATCTGCCTGCCTCTGCCTCCTGAGTGCTAGGACTAAAGGCATGTGCCACCATGCTTGGCTCCACCTTATTTTAAGAGACATAGTCTCTTGGTGATTCCCCTCGACTGGCTGGCCAGGGGGCCTCGGGGATCCTCCTGTCTCTGCCGCCCTTGCTGTGTGTACCACCCTATCTGCTTTGTTTGCATGGGTTCTGGGAGAATTGAACTCAGGCCCTTGTGCTTACCTGGCTGTCTCCTCAACCTCCTTAACTTTGGATGGGAATCAAGGTAACTCTGGGTGGGAACCCCACATTCTCCTTGTGTATGCACATCACAGGACGATGATCCCCACACCTGAGTCCTGCAGTTCAGTGGACTGAAATAGCTCAAAGTCAGGAGGATGATGGTAGATGAAAGATGGGTCTGCTACCAGCCAAGAGCCACTGGTCAGAGTTACTTTCCTATCCCTCACAGGCCTTCTTTAGAGACCAGGACCCCACTGCTTCATTTCCTCCTTGAGAAAAGCCTAAAAATACAACCTCGAATACCCACCAACTTGGAAAATGTCCCAGACTTCTACAGATTTTGCAAAGATGTGCAGGGCTGGATGCAAAGCCCAGGACACAGCACTGCAGGGCGCCCCACCATGGAAGACAGCCTTCTTTTCAGTCTCATATCCTACTTAGGCCCGTATTTAAATAGTCTAGAATGTTCTTTCTGCATGTCATGTGTAATGAAATATTTCAGTGAATCAGGTTCTGTCTCTGATAGTAGAGCTATTCATAGGCCCCTTGTGAGGATTTGATGCTTCTTGAGACCCCTCTATAAACACAAAAGCATTCTGAGAGCGACTTGTTTGTTCCCTTCAATAGTTCTGATTTATGGTGTTTGTTTTGTTTTGATTTGTTTTTATTTTTGGTCTTTTTGAGACTGGGTCTCCTGTGGCCCCAGCTGGCCTGGAGCTTGCTACGTAGACCAGGCTGGCCTTGAACTCACAGAGATCCACCTGCCTCTGCCTCCTAAGTACTGGAATTAAAGGCGTGCACCACCACACCTGGCTCTGATTTGTGTTTTTTTAAAGGGGAACATGTACTCACATATGTCGTTGGGCCCTCCTATGTACATGTATGTGCACGCGTGAGCAGAGGTGCCTATGGAGGCCAGAAGAGGACATCAGATCCCCCAGAGTTACAGGCAGTTGTGAGCCCCCCAACATGTGTGCTGGGAACCAAACTTGGGTTCTTCGTAAGATCAGTATGCTCTCTTAACTGCTGAGTCATCTCTCTCGTCCCAACTTTCTATTTCCTGATGGAGTCTGGAAGCTCTTCTATTTATTTTTTTAGGCTTTTTGAGACAGGGTCTCCCTTTAGTCCCAGCTGGCCTGGAGCTCGCGATGTAGACCAGGCTGGCCTTGAACTCACAGAGATCTGCCTGTCTCTGCCTCTCGAGTGCTGGGATTAAAGGTGTGCACCATCACACCCAGTTCAGCCTCTTCTATTTTTATGTCAGAAGCAGTTGGAGCTTTTCTGTTTCTGACTTTTGGATCTACTGTTACGAGGACTCCCTCAATGCCAGTGTGCCCTAGCCTGGCTTGTGAAGGGAAGCTTGTGTGAAATTTCAAGGAGACAGGAGAGAGTCCTTGGGTGAAAGGAGGTAGAGGAAGTTATTGGGCATCTATTGAGTACCAACTGCATACTGGACGTTGTGTCAACCCGTTTTGTTTGCCGTCTCTCAGTTTTTTTTTTCTGGTGCTGTGATAAAATACCCAGACAAAAGCAACTTAAATGAAAAAGGGTTCATTTGGCTCACAGCTCAAGAACACGGATCAACATGACAGGAAAGTCAAAGCAGCAACAGCTTGATGCAGATTCTCACGTCGCATCCACCACCGGGAGACAGGAATGGATGCTTCCTAGGGCCCAGCTTGCCCTCTGCACCCCAGGATGCCTGGCCCAGGGAACAGCTCCACTACAGTCAACAGAGGTCTGCTCACATCAGTTAACACAGTCAAGACAGTGCTCCGCAGGCTTGCCCCGAGGTCCGTCATCACGGTGAAGTTAGAGTCTGTCAAGCTGACAGTTAATGCTCACGATCCCACCGTCTTAATGAATCCTTTCAGTAATATTAAAAAGAGAGAGGTCAAGTTATCTCTGTTGAATAGAAGAGGAAACTGAGGCTTGAAGCTACTTGGCCAAGATAGCCCAGCAAGAAAGTGATGGTGCAAACACTGGCCTCCCGCTCTGGCTCTTCTGGAGCAGGGACGGTGTCACCGTAATACAGAGCCACCGTCGTGTGTGGAGCTTTTCCTGTGTTCTGTGGTCCCAGGATCCGGGTGGCAACCCTACACTCAGCCACCTTTGCCATCCTCTGTATTCCTAAGGGGACTTGGAGCCTAGGGAACACAGGCAGGAGCCTCATCTTCCTGTTCTGTGGCATTTAGCTTCTGCATAGGACTGGTACGGGGGCCGGAGCAAGTGTTTATGAATGAAGGATGGGGCTCGAGTGCAGGTGCAGCCTAGAGCATTCGCCCAGAATCCAGGGGGAAGAAAAGCGATAAACTTCTCACCACTTACAAATTCCTCTTCACTAGGAAAAGCAAGAAACAGAGAAGTGGAGAGTGAGGACATTCATTTCAATTGGAAAAAACAAGGCAACAAGATTTATTATTTAATTTGAGAACGATGGAGAAGTTGCGTGCCGTGTATTTCTTTCCGATTAATCTAGCATTTCTCCAATTTTAGCCTTTCATATTTTATCTTTATGATTGTTGCCACATCTGTGAATCAGCCTAATATGATTTACTTAATACCTTTCCTTAAAAACAGCCCTGCTTTTCAGAACATGCATGTATTTATTGTGGAAAGAATCTTTATAACACTGTAATAAATGTGAAGCCATTACCACTTGCATTAGAAACTAGGTGATGTGAAAATTGACGTAACAATAACAGAAAGTAATTATACTCTAGAACAAGCACCATTTGCCCACTAAGGGCCCTGAGTCAGCGTTGGTTTTTGTCAGTGAAGAAGGATGATTGAGAAGAAGCAGAACTCTCTCTCTCTCTCTCTCTCTCTCTCTCTCTCTCTCTCTCTCTCTCTTTTTCTCTTCCTCCCTCTTCCTCTCTCTCAGCGGGATTGGAGGAATGACTCAGTGGTTAAGAACACTTGTTGCTCTGACAGATCCCAGCACCCACAGTGGGTGGCTCCCACCATCAGGAACTTCAGCTCCTTCAGGATGTGATGCCCTTTCTGACCTCCACGGGTGCCCACATGCATGTGTGCATACACATAGAAATAAATGTAAAAAGAAGTACGGAACAATGGGTGTGTATACATGTGTGGGGTGCTTGTATACATGCTTGTGCGTGTGTGTGGAGGCCACAGGACTTCAAGCATTGTCTCCTTTCTTTATTGAAGCAGGATCTCTTATTGGCCTAGAATTTGCCAAGAACTCTAGGCTGGCTGCCTGGCGAGCCCCAAGAACCTGCCTGTCTCTGCCTTCCAAAGGCTAGGACCACAAGTGTGGGCCACCATGTCTGGGTTTTTGAGATGGATTCTGGAGACTGAACTTCGGTCCCTATGATTTGTAAGACAAGCACTTTACCAACTGGAGCCATGTTGCCACCCTTGTGTTAAAGACGACGCAGGTGCCCTCTTGAGGTTTTCTTCTTTATAATAAGAGGCGTCTAAAGAGAACTGGACCGGAACCAGTGGCCTCGCTAGGCAACCCACTGTTCTTGTGGTGTCATCTGAGTCCCTCTCAAGGTTGTGTGTGCACTGCGTAAGCCACTGTTCCATCAATTAGAATTTCTGCCACCCGTGGTCGTGGGCTTGTCTCTGCTTCAGTGTGTCACCTTAGACAGCACTGCTAAATGCACCCTTCCTCCTAAAATGCAAGATGGTTGCTTTCTTCCTGTCTCTGCTCACAGTGCTATTCTCAAAGGCCTGGAAAACACTGCCTGTGATCATGTCCACTTGTCCAAGTCTTAGAGGTGCAACCTGGGCCTGGCTGGAGACCCTAAGGTGAGCACTGTCCTGGGAGACACAGGTGAACCGAGGGGCTCCGAGAACCTCTACTGACAAGCAGATCTACTTGAAGTCACCCCTTCAGCCCAGAACATTTTATTCTGGTGAAATCTCTTTCTTGCCCCAATTCGCTCACTGCAAAGCTAACATAATTTATCTTCTGGAAGGATGCAGACTTTTTTTGGCTTGAGTAACTACTAAGCCCAAACCACAAGGAGGGGGAGGGAACCTGCACTGTGTTGCCAAGTTGCAAGCTGGAAATAAAAATTAATGTGCACAGGACTGCAAAGGCCGGGGAGAGAACAGCTTCCAAGTTCTTGAGGGGTAACAGAGGGCTCCCCTTCTGAGTTCCCGTCACTGTGTTTCCATTGAAATCCCAGAAAAGTTTGTTTTATGATCAGGAGACCTTGGGGTTCTGGGTGTTCCCTGTTAGAAGGGAAGGAGTTGAAACTGCCTAAGCTTGAATGTACCTGGGATTGAAGAGAAGGAAAAGGTAGGCCTGGGGTTCCCCTCTTGACCCACCATGACCCCAGGAAATGGAGAAGGCCGGCTGCCTTCTTCAGTTAGGAACACCTCCAAGGTGACACTGCTTTGAAATAGAGTGTGGGCTGAACCGAGCCACCTGAGCTAAACCTTGTGCTAGTTACAGATGCCTCCATGGACTGGAGGTCCGGTAGGTGCTCAGAGACTGCTATTTCATGCCACAAGTGTCCAGGCCTATTGAGCTTCCTTCTGAACACATTGTCCAGGGAAATCAACCATTCCATGGATGAAGGACATTAATGGGTGCTGCTACAGAAATTGGCTCTCTTGGAGCTGGGGAGATGGCTCAGTTGGCAAAAGTGTAAGCATGAGAATGTGAATTCAGATTTCTGGGCATTCACATATGGGTCGGGCTGGGCAGATGTAATCTCAAAACATTGGAGCAGAGACAGGAAGATCTCTGGGTCTGAGGCTGACTGGCTAGGCAACCTAGCAGAACCAGTGAGCTCCAGGTTCAGTGAGACCTTGTGTCAAAACAACAAGGTGGGGGCTGGAGAGATGGCTCAGCAGTTAAGAGCACTGGCTGCTCTCGCAGAGGACCCAGGTTTGGTTCCCAGCACCCACATGGCGGCTAGCAACCATCTGTAACTCCAGTTCCAGGGGGAATCCAACACTTTCTTCTGATCTCCACGGGCATTGCACAACATAGTTGCACTTACATGCAGGCAATACACTTATATACATAAAATAGTAAAAAAAATTAAGCCGGGTGTGGTGGTGCATGCCTTTAATCCCAGCACTTGGGAGGCAGAGGCAGGTGGATCTCTGTGAATTCAAGGCCAGCCTGGTCTATAGAGCGAGTTCCAGGACAGCTGGGGCTACAGGGAGACCCTGTCTCAAAAGACCAAAAATAATTTAAAAATAAGGTGGAAAAATGATTGAAGACACCCAATGCTGATTTCTGACCTCCACACTCGCATACATGTGTACTCATAAAAATGGCCTCATTTTTGTCCTTCCCTTGTGAACTTTTTGGACATTTCATCAAAGGCCTTTAGAGTGAAGGTCCCTTTCTCATCTTCTGTGGAAAGAGACCCCATCACATCAGGTATTTGTCTCCTTTTGTACAAAGAAGGAACAAGGTGTGCACACTTGCCTTTCATCCCAAACCCTGTAGGATTCATTCCACACGTTCCTTTTCCCCAGGATATAAAAAAGTATTTCCATGAGCAAAGAGGCTGAACCGTCCATTATGGAGCAGACAGGAAGACTCCAAGGGGATTTACTCAGGTCAAGCAGGGCCAAAAAGTTCTGTTCAGGTCAGGCCAAAGGTGCTCTCCCGGGATAGTGGACAGCTTGGCTGAGACCCTAAGAAATTGCAGCCCTTTCTGAAAGGCTGTGTGCAGATGGTGGCACCGGCTTCCCTGCCTGTGATGCATTTGTCTGCTGGGCTGAGAATGCACTGGGGCAGAGGCAGATGGCAGGGTTTTCCCAGGCTGCCTGTCTGGTGAGTAATGGTCTCTTGTCAGTGGCTGCTGGGTACTGCTGAGAGATTCTGATGGAGAGATTCTGAAGCCACGACACCTGGCCCTAGTTTGTTTGTTTATTATTCATTGTCTTATAGTTTCCGACATATTATTCTCTCTTATTACTGGTCCATGCCATCAAATCCCTTCTTCCCAAGTCTCTTGATTTTATGCCTTTTTTACTGTGTGGCCCACTGTGTTTAATGGGTGGCTGCCCAGAGGAGTATGGACGTCGGGTTATTTGCCCAAGCGGAGGCTGTGTCCCAGTGGCTACATCACTCAGGAATAGGACACAGCCTCTCCCTGTGATCTTCAGCTATCTGAGGATCCTCTGGGTGGAGCGGGGCTCATGGGCCTCTGCGTCTGTGATGGACTGCTGATGGGCCCAGTCTTGTGAAGGTTTTGGAGAGTCATGGTTGCTGTGAATTTTGGGGTGCAGCAGCCATGTTGTGTTCAGAAGACAGCATTTTACAGCATTCCTCCAGCTCTCGCCAGTCCTTCTGCCTCTTCTGTGTTATTCCCTGAGCCTTGGAGGGCGACATCTTTGCCCGCTATAGGCCTAAACACACAAACACTTGTTTCCAGCACTTTGACCAATCTCTGCTTTACCTTGGTCTACTACAAAGAGAAACTTGTCTGGCCAAGGTTGGGGGCAGCACTGATATATGGGAATAAATTTAATTTTTTTTAGAGCACTTTGATATTATGTCCATCTATTAAAACAACCACAGCGGGGTCCTCTTTAGGGCCCACAACCATCCAGATTTTGGCCAGGTTTACAGTATCAGCTATGAGTTCCTCCTGTAGAGTGGGCCACAAATCCAGTCAGAAAGTGCTTGGTTCCCCCATACTTGTCATATCACCATGGCACCAGTGGACACATCTTACCAAGCTGGTTGGGATTGTAGTTTGCAGAGTTGCAGCCAGGTAGAGGGCTGATGGCCTCTCTCCCAGCTGTCTGTGTGGCACCTTCCAGCACTTTGAAAGCAACCAGCTGCGATCTTGGTCAGGATGGTCTTCTGTGTGGACATTCATTTTTCCCAGGAGGAGCTGATAGAACCAGTCCTTCTAGATCTTTCAGTCTCTGAAACAGATAAGCACACAGTCTCCATCTTTTCACAGGTGGCTCTGGGTGAGAACAGAATAGGAAGGGTTGGTTTCCACCTCTTCCCTGGAGCCTGGTTATTGGCCATGCTACGTTCTCCTCCCAAGTGCAGTTCTAGTTGTATCACCTTGGGTGATACATTATCTCCAGCTGTCTCACCCTGGGGATAATGTCACAGTGCCAACTTTGCTACCCTTTATTTTCATGCTGGAGGGTGGTTCTGAGCCTGGTCCTGAGGAGGCTGCTTGCAAAGGGAGCTGGAAAAAGGACTGACTGCTGTGGGGTAGTAGTGCTGAGAGATGGATCTGGGACAGCCTGCCTTGGTTTGGATCTTATCCCTGTTGGTTCTTAGCTTCTGATAGTGGACAAGCTACATGAGCTTACTGTTAGGGTAGGAGGGTGACAGCACTGACCTTGAAGGACTGTTATAAGGATTCAAATATGTGCCATCAGCACTGGGAACAGAGCTTGGCACGCACAGTGCTGGGACGTGGTGGTAACTGGCTGCAATGACTGTTTCCGTGGTTTTGTATCTTCTCAAGTCACTGTTTTATGGGCTGCATAGAGCACAGAAAGGAAATGTCACATGGAGCAACAACAGCCAATCAGGCAGGATTTCCTGAAGGATGGGTGTATGTGTGTGTGTGTGGGGTGTCTGGCTCTAGGCAAAGGGAAGTGTGCAAACAAATGACAAATGCCCCATGCCCCCTGTGGAGGAGCTGAAGAGATAACTCAGCAGCTCCGAGCATGGACTGCTCTTCTAGAGGACCTAAATTCAGTTCCTAGCACCCCTGTGAAGCAGGTCACAACCTCCTGTAGGGCTACCTCTTGGGATCCAGTGCCCTCTTCTGGCCTCCACAGGCACCTGCATTTACATGCAAAAAAGAAAAACAAACAAACAACCCAAACCACTTAAAACAAAAACAAATGCCCAGTAGACATTGGTCTGGGAAAGGGAACGAGATGCCTCAGGCGAAACAGAAATCTACCCCAGACATCATGAGTCCTTGAGCACGTTTTGGGGGCGAATGGAGCCCACATGTAAGCAGAGGCCATTGCTGTGGTCTGAATGCGTCCTCCCTAAATTCTCACAATGAAACTCAGTCCTTAATGTTTCAGCACAGAAAGTCATGGCATTTGGAGATTAAGTCATGAAGGCTCTTGTCCTCACAAATGGGGTTTATGCCTTTAAAAAGAAGGGCGCATGCTGGGTGTGGTGGCGCATGCCTTTAATCCTAGCACTTGGGAGGCAGAGGCAGGCAGATCTCTGTAAGTTCAAGGCCAGCCTGGTCTACAGAGTGAGTTCCAGGACAGCTGGGGCTACAGGGAGACCCTGTCTCAAAAAGACAAAAAAAAAAAAAAAAAGATGTAAAAAAAAAAAAAAAGAAGGGTGCAGTGAGCATGTGAGCCCCTTCCACCTAGAACAGCTAGAAGACATTATCTTTGAGTCAGAAAAGTGGTCTTCTAGGATGGTTGACTGTTGCCTTGATCCCACCACCTCCGAGGCTCTGAGCAGTTGCATTCCGATGTTCTCCAGTGACCCATCTGTGGTATTTAGTGATGGCCCCTGAGAGGTGCTGAGATGGCCGCGTGCCTGCTGTTTTGTCAGCTGAGGCCAGGCTGTCCCTGATTACATTTTGAAGAAAGATGACACTCGAGGCTGTGTTCAGACGGCCCGGGTTGGAATTCTGTCTCCGTGCAGAGCCAGCGGGATGATTCCGAGAGAACTATTTACCCTTCTCATTCTCAGCGATTTCCCTCAGGGGAATGTTGGGAACATTATTTTAGCGAGGGGATCTGTCTCCCCCATGTCCTTCCTTTACTTCCTCTCTCCCTCCATAGCCCCCTTCTCATTTCACCTCTCCCACCTCTATCTGGGGGAAGGGACTCTTTGGGGCTGCCCCAGAGCTGCCTCCCATGTGTACAAGGGGTCGCCAAGTCTGGTGTAGTGCCAACAGATGGTCTCCTGGGAGAAAATCCTCTGTGCTTCTGAAGCCAGGGGAATTTCAAAGGACTGGAAGGGTCCCAAGTAGCTCTCCAGTAGGGGGTCAGGTAGATGGGGGAGGGCTTTGCTCTGTGTTGTCATGCCTGGCCAGCTGTGTGCTGGTGGCAGCTCGGCACCAGGCCCTTGACCCACCCATTATATACAATCAAGTGAGCTGCTCATCCCAGCCACCCCATCCCAGCTCCCTCTGTGCACCCTGACCTAGCCACTAGGAGACAGGAGGTCCAGAGAACATAAGTGGGACGGCCGTGTGCGGTGGCCTGTGCCTTTAATCCCAGCACTCGGGAGGCAGAGGCAGGTGGATCTCTGTGAGTTTAAGGCCAACCTTGTCTACAGAGTGAGTTCTAGGCCAGCTGGGGCTATAGGGAGACCTTGTCTCAAAAAGGTGAAAAACAAATCCTGGGGCAGTAGCATGATCTCGTTCTCCCAGTGCAGGGTAGTTGGAGACAGGTGGCTCCTTAGTCTAGTCAGTGAGCCCCAGACCACTGAGACACATTGTCTCAGAAAACAAGGTGGACCACACAGGAGGAACAGTAGATGACACTGACCTCTGTTATCCACATGCATATATGCACACATGAACGCATGCATGAATGCACACATGTGCACATACACATGAAGAGAATAGAACAGATGTGGCTTCTCCAAGTTTGTTTGGAGGCTGAGCTAAACTGCCTGGGTCTTCATTCCCTGTGCACACAAGGAGTGGGTGTGGAGGAAGGGGGAGGCCTTCTGACATGAGAAGTTGGTTTCATTGTGGATTTTCCTTCTATTGTGTGGACTGTTTGTCCCACAAGCATCCCTTCTGGATCTCGTTCGTATAGCATCTTACAGGTTGGCTCTTTCTTACCATCCTTTTATAATTGATGAAAAAGATAAAAACAACACAAGCCCTGAGTTTCTTTGAGAACCTGCAGCTTGGCTTCTCTGCCTCTTCCAGGGCTCCTCCCATGGGTGAGTTTTAAACATGATAAATTACCGTGGTCAGCCACCACAGCAGGCCAGGCCCAGGGGAACCGGGCCTTTGGCTTCTTGGCTGGCCTGCATCTCTCTAGCAGGCCGGCCAGCCTGCTGCATGCATAGACACTGGCACTGCTTCTACATTCCCTCTGGCCCAACAGAGGTAGCACAAATCACAGAGGCTCTGCCCACTCCCTGGCCTGGCACAGTGGAGACTGGAGCAGAGGTAGGTGTTCCAGCCAGCAGAAATTGCTTCCAGCCACTGGGGGGGGGGGTTGGCTTCCCACTCCTGGACCTGCTAGGTTGGGCAGTGTTTATGACAGGGTGGACTCAGTTGAATCCTTGACATGGATGTGCCCTGGGCATTGGGCAGTGTGTAGATAGAGCTGTCATGTAGTCGTTCCCATCACATTTGTGGAATGGGACACTTACATTGTGTGCTATGCAGTATGCAGAACAGTGACTTGGATGATAGTTGAGGGGCTGTGAGCCCACAGGAGTGATGTCACCAGGCACTGTGTTAATCCACATGGTAAATGGTTTTGATGCCCTTTGGGCATCCAGTATGGGCTGGTCATGGTGGCTGGGCACTGACCAATGACTTCTGGACCTAGAAGATGGGAAAATCTTTGCAGGATGCAAAGGCTAGAAACCTCCTTGGTGGGGAGTAGGGACTTCCCCACAGGAAGAGGCCTGGACATGGCCTGGCTTTCTTTGCAAACTTGTCCAAGACCTCCCCAGAGTTGATAAGTGGTCTGGCCAACGGTGAACCCTGGGCCAACAGTGAACCCTGGGCCTTTCTTTCTGACTCTAACCCCTAAGGATGTGGTGGTTATGGTAATATCCAGTTGGAATTGGAAGGACAGGCAGGGCCAAGGAGGAAAGTTTTGTCTGGATTGACCCTCATCACAGGTCTGGGCTTTCTTAAATGTTTCAAGGTTTTTTGGAACCGTAAGATAAAAATAAATGTGTGCCAATATAACCCGAGGCATCCAGACCTTCCAGACTGCCTGGCTGCTCGAAACAAGGACTACGGCTTCTCCACTATTAGAGAGGACTGAGTCCATCTTACCCAGAGCTCTTTTCCACCTGTTGTTTGTGGTTCAGGTGGCCGGCTCCCCCACTGACCACCTGGGTCTCTGTAGGCGAGTTCCTTGACCCTCCTGGACTCAGTTTCTTTGTACTTGAGGAATGATAATAATTATCTTTGAGGGTATCATGGAGATTAAATAAGAGAACAGTCAGTGTGTGGTCCCTAGAATGGATTACACACTCAGACAAATTAGCTTTACTCTTTTGCTCACATGTGTAAGAAAGGGTGCTTATCTATGTGTGTCATGTGCATTTGACAGGCAGAGGACAACCCCAGGACTCACTCCTTGCACTGTCTCAACCAGTCTACCTTTCGTTTTTGTTTTTTAGTTTTTAAAAATTTAATTTTTTCTTTATGTGTATGAATGTACTATCTGCATGCAGGTCTGTGCACCTGTGTCATGCAATGCTGCTGCAGAGGTCAGAAGAGGGCATCAGATTACCCTGGAACTGGAGTTAAAGACGGCTCTCAGCAGCCATGTAGGTGCTGGGAATTGAACCCTGGTCCTCTGCAAGAGCAGTCGGCGCTCTTAACTGCTAGGCCATCTCTCCAGCCCTTGTTTTTTTTTTTTTTTTAAATTATAATCAATGTATTTTGAATCACTAAGACAATGATTCCTTAAAGTTGATTGAACTAGGTTTACATATTCGTGTTTTGACCAGTCTAAAAGTATTTTATTTTTTTAATATGTATTTTATTTGATTTTTTAAACAATAAGTAATAAGTAATGAATACAAGCATCCTTCATGTAAAACCAATTTGCAAGCAGCTATGCCCAAACTCACACAGCCCATGGGTCCCACCATCCACCTGGAGGGGCTTGTATGTACAATCATGTTGATCAAATAAGTGTCCAGTCTATATTGCTGTAGTTTCACCATTCACTCCAATCACACCCTTACATTCTACCATGCCCCATCTTCTGCAGATTATTCCCTAGGCTTCAGAAATGGGGCACAAGTGGGTGAGAAGCAAAACAGTCTACTTTCTCTGGAGATGTCGTTTTGGACTCTGACCAGTTCAGACTGTTTCCTTTCATGAGTTGACAGTTTATCCAGGAATAACCTTTCAATCCTACTAATGAAGCACAAGCAATTAGATATACAGGCATTTAAATAGTACTAATTATTATGGTAGGTTATGTTGGTATAGACACAGATGTATGGATGGTATGCTAATCCCTGAATTATAGTTTTTCTGTAAAAGATGACAAGGTCTTACTGTGACTTATAATATCTCCTAATCACTAGAGGATGTAAGCTTGTGGCATCAACCATGAGTTATTCCTCCAAGGAGAGAGCTAATAGCCAATTATATTTGGGATATACAGACATATGGCTGCCACTGCTACACAGTATTTCCAGGCAGGTGAGGTGTAGCTGATGCAAATGGAGGAGTCTTGCTTGACTTAAGGAGACCAATATTTGCTTTATTGGTTTAGTGGCCTTTGGTAACACTCTCTGGCATTCCAGAGACCAACTGTACACTTGCAAGTGTGGTCTCAATGCATCGTTTCCGTGCTTACACCAGGTCTTTGACAGCAGGGCCTTACTGCCTCTCTTCTTGCAAGTATCCCAGTTTACAGGCAAGAAGCCTTTACCTTTTTGGGGGCTTGGATCCCCTGGCCAACATCTCCTTGGCAGAATAATCCATTGCTGATATCAGAGCTCTCCTGTATTAATATATATTGCTTAAATGCACAGCTTAAAAAGACTTTAGTATTATATTTGGCTCTGAATAGAGAATAATCCTTTTCACAGTTCCTATTTCTATTACTGTTTTTGTTTTTTAAAGACAGGTTCTCTTACTGGCCTGGAACTCATCAAATAGGCTAGGCTGGCTGGCCAGCAAGCCAGATTATGGGTGTTACCACCGTGCTCAGATTCTTTTATCCAAGCTCTTGGGACTGAGCTCAGGTCCTCAAGATTTAGCAGCAAGCACTTTACTAACTGAACTGTGTTCATGGCCTCCATACCTATTTAATACACACACACATGTATGATCATTGTTCAATGTCTGTTATTGTTACCCAATTGTGACTGTGTAGATTACATTTTGCTTAGTAGACCTACTAGACTCTAATCTCCCATGTCTTTCCTTCACCTCTTGACACTTAATACAAGGCCTGTAGTATAACAAGAGGCTAAAATGAAGTGTCTGGAGGAGCGATGTCTGTGTTGACGATGGCGGTGCTGAGTAGGGTCCATTCCCATCAGCCTCCAGCTTCAGTAACTCATGTCTGTATTCATTCATTTTTCATTCTTACCAGCTGGTTGACCAATCAGATTAATTTTCTCCTATGACTAGAAACAAGTAATAGGGTCAGGAATCAAAGAAATTATAATCTAGGTGTTTGTTTGAACTATTGCCACTTAATATATCTTGTCAGATCCATGTTTTAATATTGGCTGCAAAATTGTGGTTTTTTTCTAATTCTTTTATTCTCTCTCTCTCTCTCTCTCTCTCTCTCTCTCTCTCTCTCGGGTGTGTGTGCATATATGCCACAGTGCATGTGTGGAGGCCAAAGGACAACATGGGTGTTTGGTTCTCACTTTCTATTGTGTTTTGAGAGAGAGTCTTATATTTTATGTATATGAATGGATTGCCTGCATGTGTGTAAGTGCACCTGTGTCATGCAATGCCCATGGAGGTCAGAAGAAGGTATCAGATTCCCCTGAAACTGGAGTTGGATGGCTATTCACAGACATGTGGATGCTGGCAATCGAACCTGGGTCCTCTGCAAGAGCAGCCAGTGCTCTTAACCTCAGAGCCATCTTTCTAGCCCTGAGACAGGGTCTTGTTGTTGTTGTTTTTATTGTTGTTTTATCTTCACGTGCCAGGCTAGCTGGCTTGGGAGCTCGTAGGGGCTCTCCTGTCTCCCCCTCCCACTTCACAGTGGGACTGCCAGGACTACAGATGCTCGCTACACACCTGCCTTACATGGGCTCTGAACTCAGTCCTCACGCTGTATGGCTTTATTCATTCAGCCATCATCCCAGTTCAATATCTAATTCTTCTGTTTATTCTTTTCTTTTCTTTTTTTTTTTTGAATCTGTTCCTTCCTCCATTCCCCCTCCCCAAAGTTTTAAAATAGCACCAGGACCCTTCAATATGGTGGATGTTCCCAAATTTAGTTGCTGTAACAGTTTGGACTGACAGCATAAGAATCAATGGAGATCTTCATAAAGATATAGACTCCAGGATTCCATTCCTGTGGATTCTGATTCAAGAAGTCTGCAGAAAAGTCAGGATGTTTCTTCATTTTTAAAAGGAGTAGCTAAATGTAGTTCAAGCAGAAAAGTGCCTTAAACTGTTGCCACTTAATGCAGCAAGGAATGAAGTTTGCACTGTGTCTGTCTGTCCTTTTGAGGTTCGATGGCAGCCTGGGAGAGAGGGTGAAAGGACAGTCGTGTGTGTGTGTGTGTGTGTGTGTGTGTGTGTGTGTGTGTGTGTGTGTGCATACATGCCAGAGCATGTGTTTGGTGGCCAGGGACAACTTTGGGTGTTGGACCTCATTCCGTCCCTCACTTGGAGCTCAGAGCTCTGTTTCTTTGGCTGGCCTGGCCCCCTGAAGCTCCGCACGGTGCTGTCTGCTTCCTCTCTGGCTCTCCCTGGTGCTGTGTAATTATGCTGAGCTGTGGGAGCTCCACTCTGGTGAGAGGATTCCCAGGACTACGCTCAACACACACCATTCAATTACCACGCTCCAGGAGGGCGGGGGTTACCCAGGCAGAGCTGGTAGGATGGACGGGATTTCCAGATAGGGTCTGTGAGAGGCTCAGTTTCCTAGGACAGTAGGCTCAGCTGTCTGCACTGGGGAGCCAGCTTGTTAGACAGCAAATCCAGGGATCTGGACTAGTGATTGGTTCTAGGGTACGAGGGCTAAAAACCGAGAGTGAGCCAGGAATGATAACACACACCTTTAATCCCAGCACTCAGGAGGCAGAGGCAGGTGGATCTCTGTGAGTTCAAGGCCAGCCTGGTTCACAGAGCGAGCTCCAGGACAGCTGGGACTAAAGGGACACCCCGTCTTAAAAAGACCACAAAACAAAACAAAACAAAACTGAGAGTGAGCATTTTAGATGAACTCTCGGGGGATTTTGCTGTCAAAAGCCCAAGGGCCATGGTTAGAAAGTCACTGTGGCAGGTCTTAGAGGCGCTGTAGACTCTGGAGGGTCAAGAGCATCTGTGCAGGACTCTCTCTCTCTCCCTCTCTCCCTCTCTCCCTCTCTCCCTCTCTCCCTCTCTCCCTCTCTCCCTCTCTCCCTCTCCTTCTCCCTCTCCCTCTACCCCATCTCTCTCTGTATCTGTGCCTCTTTCTCTTTCTGTGTCTCTATATCTCTTTCTCACTCTCTGTCTCTCTGTCTTTCTGTCTGTCTCTGTGTGGAAGTCTAGGTGTTCATCTGGAGGTTTGAAGACTCAGGTTCTAACCTAGCTCTGTCAGGACCCCAAGGCATTCTGGGGATGCTCCTCTTCTTCCAAAGCTTTATTTCTCCTTGGGGAGAACAAAGGACTTGGAGTAGGCTTCCTCCATTTTTATGTTTTAGATTTTATGTTTTAGAGTTTATGTTTTAGAGTTCCAGACTATCTTTGAAATCTCAATATTCAAATGAATCAAATGGGGGCGGGCTGCTCATAAGGAATCAGGGTGCTGAGTTGGCCCACTCTGCCTGTCTGACTGTGTGTCTAACCAGATGTGAGGACTCTTGCCTCCTGTATCTGTACACAACCCTAGACTTTCCTAGAGCCATTGGTTAAAATCCTTTTTACAGTACATTTAATTGTTTTGTAATCCTCTGTGTGCGTGTGTGTGTGTGTGTGTGTGTGTGTGTGTGTGTGTGTGTGTGTGTGTGTGTGTGCATGCACATGAGTGCATGTGGACGTTAGTGGACAACTTGTGGGAGTCCGTTCTTTTCTTCTTCTATGTGGGTCCCAGGGAGTGAAGTCATTTTATCAGGCTTGGTGGCAGGAATCTTCCCTCGTGCGCTACCGTGCCAGCCCTTCGTAGAACCATTGTGAAACCACTGAACTCAGTGATGGTTGAGATTTCTCCCCACTCTAACATTCTCTGATTTTGTCAGATCCTTTTCATGCTTGAACACAGACCCACATCCCAGGCAGCCGTCTTGCAAAGAACAGAGACTGAGAATTCTGTCAGGCGCCCGTCCCCTACGCCAGCAGAGCTCTGCTCGCAGCGCGCATCTGCAGCTGGTGGATGGTGGACGGAGGTGGGGCTTTCAGAGTTCCACATGGAAAATACTAGAACACACTGGATTGAATATGTATAGACTTTTTTCTTGACAATATTTCCTGAAATAAACCACTATAGGGGCTGGAGAGATGGCCTAGAGGTTAGAAGCACCGACTGCTCTTGCAGAGGACCCGGGTTCGATTCCCAGCACCCACATGGTTGCTGAGAACCATCTTTGGCTCCAGTTCCAGGGGAATCCAACACCCTCTTCTGACCTCCATGGCATTGCATGACATGGGTGCACAAACCTGCATGCAGACAGTACACTCATACACATAAAAAATAATAAAAAATAAACCACTGTAACAGCCATTTAGAAGGTATTTATATTATATGAAGTACTACAAGTCATCTAAGAACTTAAAGTACATGGAGGACTATGCATGCATACATGGAAATACCATGTCATTTCAAGCTTTTTCATATTTCTGTTACTATCTGTTAATTGTATGTCACAATGGGTTTCATTGTGGCATACCTGTAGGTAATGTGCCTTGATCCATTACCTTGTCCTCCTCCCTCACCTCTGATCTCCCTTTCCAACTCTCCCCTTTATGTTTTCATATCATTGTTTTTCTAGAGTTTAGATATGAGGAAAATGCAGTATTTGCTTCCTGAGTCTGGTCTTTCTTGTTTGATATGATAATCTCGAGTTCTACCCATTTTCTTACAAACAGCATCATTTTCTTTTGACAGAGTCTCCCTGTAGCCCCAGCTGGCCTGGAAGTTACTATGTAGACCAGGCTAGCCTCCATCTCACAGAGATCTGCCTGCCTCTGCTTCCCAATGGCTGGGGTTAACATATATATATATATATATATATATATATATATGAAATGTTATTTTTTTTTTATTTAACAAATTTGATAGCTGCATATGGGTTTGGGTCACTCTCATTCTCGTCCGCCTCCTACCTGGCTGGACCACTTCTTCTCACACCTCCTCTCACAATTGTGTCTCTTGTTTTGTTTTGTGCCCCATTGAGTTGAGTCAGGGCCGCCTGCATGACCATGGGGGGGGTGGCGTTATTTTCTGTAGCATGTGCCACCAACTCCTCAGGGAGAGATGGGACATCTGTAACCCCTCCCTCGTCCATGACAGAAGGCTGGTAGGGCCCCAATGAGTGGAGGTCTTGAGCAGGTAATCATAGCTACTGTGGATTCCCAAGTGGGATAGCCATCTCTCGTGTCCAGAAGACAGCACTTCACAGCACTCCTGTCTGTCCTTCAGTCTTCCTTCCATTTCCTCTTTTGAGACATTCCCTAANGTTTCCACACATTCATTGAGAATCAGATGATTGTCACTACATGGGTTTATTTGTGGGTCATCTGTGCTATTCCAGTAGTGTATGTGGCTGTTTCTGTGCTAGTGACGTCTTGGTTTTGTCACTGTGAAGTCGGATATTGGGATTCCCACGGTGTTGCTCTCTTTATATAGGATCACTGTGTCTACTTGGGATCTTTCCACTTTCCTGTGAATTTTAGAATTATTTTTCCTATTTCTGTGAAGAATGTCATCTGTAGGTAACTTTCAGTAATATGACTATGTAGCCATTGTAATTCTGCGAGCCTCTCCAATCTTAGTGCCTTGTTCAACTTCTTCAGTGTTTATAGAGTTCCTTATAGAGGTCTTTCTCCTTTTTGGTTAGATGCATTTCTAGGGCTTTTTTTTTTTTTTTGGTCTTTTCAAGTCAGGGTCTCCCTGTAGCCCCAGCTGTCCTGGAACTCACTCTGTAGACCAGGCTGGCCTGGAACTCACAAAGATCCACCTGCCTCTGCCTCCCAAGTGCTAGGATTAAAGGCATGCGCCACCACACCTGGTGGCTTTTGTTATTTTTAAAGCTATCATATATGGATCTCTTTTCCAAGTTGCCTCCTCAGTAGGCTCACTATTGGTGTGTGCTGATTTTATGCCCAGTTGCTTTGCTAAATTATTAGATGTAAAAGTCTTTTGGTAGCATCTTGAGACTTCTAAGGAAAGATCATTATTACAGAAAATAAGGATAACTTGCTTCTCCCTCCCGTTTCCACACCTTCTATTTCTTTGTCATGTGTCACTGCTCTGGGTGAAATTTCAAGCACTCTATTGAATAGAGCAGGGCATGTCAGCATCATGGTGGTTTGCATGGTTTGCAACCCCTATGGGCTCCAAGTATTTGGATACCTTTTTTTTTTTTTTGGTCTTTTTGACACAGGGTCTCCCTTTTAGTTCCAGTTGGCCTGGAGCTTGCTATATAGACCAGGCTGGCCTTGAACTCACAGAGATCCACCTGCCTCTGCCTCCCAGTGCTAGGATTAAGGGTGTGCACCACCATGCCTGGCCCTTGCCAGATTTCCAGTCCCTCTCTACTTCCTGTGCCTGCTTGAAGATGTGATCGCTTGGCTTTCTGCTGTTACCACCTCTGCCCCCGTGCCTCCTTCACCATTGTGTGTTCTAATCCCTCTGGAGGCATAAGCCAAATAAACTCTTCCTTTTGTAAGTTGCCTTGATCATGGTGTTTTGTCACAGCAACAAAAAGGTAACTTATCCAGCATCTTTGTCTTGTTTGGTTTTCTATAGTCAGTATGACTTTGGCTATGTGTTACTACATGAATCCTTTATTATGTTGAGCTACAATCCTTCCTACACCTAGTTTGTTCTGTGGTTTTATGAAGAAATGTTGAGTTATGTTAAATTCTTTTCTACATCTGACAGAGATCCCCCTGCCTCTGCCTCCCAAGTGCTGGGATTAAAGGCATGTGCCACCACGCCTGGCTCTTGATTTTGTTTTAACTGTTATATTGTGTATATTGAATCATCCTTGCTTCCATGGACTGAAACCAATGTCATCATGATGTGTGATCTTTGTAATATGTTGTTGAATTCAGTTCACAAGCATTTCCTTGAGGGTTTTTGTGTCTATATTCATCAAGCATATTGGTCTATAGTCTTCTTTTTATGTTTGTGTCTTTTTTTAAATTTTTAAAATTTATTTCTGTATGTGTATGAATGTACTGTCTGCATGCAAGTTTGTGCACCCATGTCGTGCAATGCCACGGAGGTCAGAAGAGGGTGTCAGATTCCCCTGGAACTGGAGTTCTCCTGGAATTGGAGTTTCAGACGGTTCTCGGCCACTATGTGGGTGCTGGGGATCGAACCTGGGTCCTCTGTAAGAGCGGTCAGCACTCTTAACCACTAGGCCATCTCTCCAGCCCCCTTGTTTATGTCTTTATTCTGCTTATATTGGTTTCATACAGGAATTTGTAAATATTTCTTCTCTTTCTGTTTTACAGACTAGTTTGAGGAACATTTGTGTTAGTTCTTCTCTCAGGCCAGCCCGGTCTACACAGCAAGTTCCAGGCCATCTGGGACTATAAGGAGACCCTGTCTGAAAACAAACAAACAAACAAACAAACAAACAAACAACCTTGCTTTGCGACATGAAGATGGACTATTTTGTGAGCTGTTGAAAAGCATTGCATACTGCCACACAGTTGTTGCAGTTGTTGTATAAAATATTCCATGGATGCATTAAGTCCATTTGACCTAAAATGTTTAATTTGATGTTTCTTTAGTGATTACAGGTCCTCTGGAATACTCTATTCCAAGTCCTACTGGTTTCCAGAGTTTCTGTTGAGAACCTGTTCTTTGTATGTGTAAGTGCTTCTATAATCATTTGTTCTGCACTCTCAATTCTAAGTAGAATATGGCAGGTAAGGGTTTCTTTCTGGTAATTTCTATTTAGAATTCCAAGTGTGTCCCATATCTGAATACCTCCCCTGCCCCCAATTTGGGTAGATTTCTCCTATTATCACCATGAGTATGGTGATTTTTGTACTTTTAGCCTGATCCTTGATACTTTTTCTGACCTAAAAGTATGGTAGTTTGGTTGTTTAGTTGTGTGGACACTTGTGAAGGCTACAGTGGCCATTGGATTCCCTGGAGCTGGAGTTGTGCTGGGAACTGAACTCAGATCCTCTGTTAGCAGCAAATGCTCCTAACCACTGAGTCTCTCCAGCCCCGAGTCTTCCTAACCACTGAGCATCTCCCCAGCCCTGAGCTTACTTTTCTCATGACTGTCTTGTCAGTCCCATCTGCATGTCCTGAAATTCTCCCTTCTGCTGGCTCTGTTCTCTTGTGAAATTTTATGCTGAATTTTTATATGGGACTTACTGAACTTTGATTTCTGGGATTTCTTTTGGGTGCCTTGTCAAGATCTCTGTTGCTTTATTGATTTCTTTCAAATCCTGCATTGTCTTCTTTAATTTGTTCAGTGGTTTTTCTTGGAATTCATTGATCTTCTTAAAAAAATCGTTCTTTCAAATTCCTTATTTAGCATTTCATCTACTTCAATGACTTGGGAGCTTGTTACTAGAGAATTAGGAGTGTTTTTATCTGTCATAAGGCCTTAAATTTTTATATTTCTTATCTTTCAGTGTTGAGATATGTGCATCTGTGGGCTGGATCTCCCATACGCTCTTATATTAGAGCCTTTTAGGGCAGCTTTCTCTCCACCGGGTTTCCTGGGATGCACACTGCTTTGAAGCATTGCTTATCTTTCTGATGGGATTTTCTTGTACAGTTTCTCCATTACTTTCTTGACTATGATTACTATATTTTGACATAATCCTTTCTGTTTTGGAGCTGAAGGGACCTGTTTTCTCTGTGGGTCTCAGAAAAACGAGGAACTTCGAGTAGATCAGACAGCTGTATACCTGGGGTTTGTCCTCTCCGTTTCCTCTAGACAAGGGCCATGGTTGCAAGCTTTGAGGCAACATGTGCAGGTGCAGGGGCCACATGCTCTCCCCTCTCTCTGCTGCTGCTGCAGGGAGAGGTCCAGGAATGTGTCTTTAGGGCCATGACTGCTTAGACTCTGGTTGTTAATTGGGTATTTTATCTTCTCTGGTCTTCATATATATATATATAATGGTTTTATTGATGTTTTGTGTATTTCAGACATCATTTCTCAGTTAAGTTTAGACATATTCCCCTTTCACTTCCCCCCACCCCACCCCACCCCAGATCATGCATTCTGCCATAACTATCCTGCATCTTTCTCTCAGTCTTTTTTTATGTTTAGGAATTCACATTTTCCTCCTTTAATTTTATATTACTCTAAAATACGAATACATACTTTCCACTCATATACAGTAATTACACAGTCTGAAAGTAAGTGATGGATCAATTCTAGAACCCGTTAAGAGCTTTACATTATAACAACATAGTTGCTTTCAGATAAACAGAAATATAACAGTCATGTTGTTCAGCTTGCCTTTCATCTGGGGATTTGGTGCTAGCATCCACAAATGAGGGAGACCAATCACCACTTGTTTTTCTGGGACTGTGTTACTTCACTTAGCATAATGGCTTCGAGTTCCATCCATTTACCTGCAAAGTTCATGATGTCATCTTTCTTTACTGCTGAGTAGTACTCCATTGTGTAGAAATACCACATTTTTGTCATCTACTCATCAGTTGAGGGGCATTTGGGTTGGTTCCAGCTCTTCACTATTGTGAAGAGACCTGCAATAAACATGGATGTGCATGCATCTTTGCAGTAGGATGAGTCTTGTGGGTATATACCTAGGAGTGGTATGGCTGGGTCAGGTGATAGGCTCATTCCGAGTCTTTTAAGGGTTCTCCACACTGCTTCCCATAATGGATGTACAAGTTTACATTCCCACCAGCAGTGGATAAGTGTTCCCCTTTCCCCACAACCTCTCCAGCATTTGGTGTCTTTTGTGTTCTTGATCTTAGCCAGTTGTATCGAGTGAGATGATATGAGAGTGGTTTTAATTTGCATTTCCTTAATTATTAGTGATGTTGAACATTTTTAAAGATATTTCTCAGCCATCTTTACTTTCTCACTGGTAAGTTGCTGTTCAGCTCTTTACACTATCTTTTCAGTAGGTCGTTTGTTTTCTTACTTCTTTGTTTTTTGAGTAGTCTATATATTCTTGAAGTTAATGCTCTGTCAGATGAATCACTGGTGAAGATTTCCTCCCACTCTGTGGGTTTTCTCTTCACTTCCTTGATGGTACAGAAGCTTTTGAGTTTGGTGAGGTCCCATTTGTTGACCGTTGACCTTTTTTCCTGTGCAGCTGCTGTCTGATTTAGAAAGTCTTTTTCTACACCTATGTTTTGTAGGTTGTTGCCAACTTTTACTTCTGTCACCTTCAGGATTTTGGGTTTTATGTTGAGGTCTTTGATCCACTTGGAGTTGATTTTTGTACAGGGTGAGTAGTAGGGATTTAATTTTGTTCTACAAATGGTGATCCAGTTTTGCCAGCACCATTTGCTGAAGATGCTATCCTTCCTCCATTGAGGATTTTTTTTGCCCCTTTGTCAAATATGAGGTGGCTGAAATTGTATGAGCTCAATTTGAGATCTTCAATTTTGTTCCATTGGTCAACAGGTCTGTTTTTGTGTCAGTACCAGGCTGCCTTTATGACTATGGCCCTGTAATATAGCTTGAAGTCTGGTAGAGAAATCCCCCCTGTATTGCATTTTTCACTCAGGGTTGCTTTAGCAATTTGGGGTCTTTTGTTTTTCCATATGAATTTAAGGATTTTTTTTCCAGGTCTGTGAAGAAGCTCATAGGGATTTTTATTTGGATTGCATTGAATCTGTATATCAATTTGGGTAAAATGGACATTTTTACTATATTAATTTTTCCAATCCATGAGCATGGGAGATCTTTCCATCTTTTGATGTCATTTTCTTTTCTTTTTTTCTTTTCTTTTCTTTTTTTTGAGTCAGGGTCTCCCTATAGCCCCAGCTGGCCTGGAACTCACCCTGTAGACCAGGCTAGCCTTGAACTCACAGAGATCCACCTGGCTCTGACTCCCCAGTGCTAAAATTAAAGGCATACACCACCATGCCTGGCTTAAAGACAGTTCTTAGCTGCCATGTGGATGCTGGGAATTGAACCCGGGTCCTCTGCAAGAGCGGTCAGTGCTTTCAACCACTGAGCCATCTCTCCATCCCCTTGATGTTATTTTCAGTCTCCTTCAGGGGTTTAAAATTTTTGTTGTAGAGATCGTTGGTATCTTTGGTTAGGTTTGTTCCCAGGTAATTGACTGCAGTTTGAGCAGGAGTGGGTTGTGTGTAGAGTGCGGAGGGCTGACTGCCAGCTGGGTTGAGTGCAGCTGAATGGAACATATGGAACATATGGAACATATGGAACATACATACAGAACATATGGAACATACAGAGCACACGGAACACACAGAACATACAGAACATACGGAGCATACAGAACATATGGAACGTACGGAACATACGGAACATACATATGGAATATACAGAACACACACATGGAACATACGGAACATACAAAACATACATGCAGAACATACGGACCATACAGAACATACATATGGAACACACAGAACACACATACAGAACATACATATGGAACATACATACGGAACATGCAGAACATACATATGGAACATACATACGGAACATGCAGAACATACATATGGAACATACATACAGAACATACAGAACATACATATGGAACATATGGAACATACGGAACATACATACAGAACATACATATGAACATATGGAATATACATATGGAACATACGGAACATACAGAACATACGGAACATACATACAGAACATACATATGGAACATACAGAACAGACAGAACATGCGGAACATACATACGGAACATATGGAACATACATACAGAACATAAGGAACATGCGGAACATACAGAACATACGTATGCATATGGAACACACAGAACATACATACAGAACATACATATGGAACACACAGAACATACATATGGAACATACAGAACATACATACAGAACATACGGAACATATGGAACATACAGAATATACATATGGAACATACAGAACATACATACAGAACATATGGAACATACAGAACATACATATGGAACATACAGAACATACATATGGAACATACAGAACATACATACGGAACATATGGAACATACACACAGAACATATGGAACATACATATGGAACATACAGAACATACATACAGAACATACGGAATATACATGCGGAACATACAGAACATACATATGGAACATACAGAACAGACAGAACATACGGAACATACAGAACATACATACAGAATATACAGAACACACACATGGAACATACGGAACATACAAAACATACATGCAGAACATACGGAACATACAGAACATACATATGGAACATATGGAACATACAGAACATACATACAGAACATACATATTGTACATACAGAACATACATATGGAACATACAGAACATACGGAACATACATATGGAACACATGGAACATACAGAACATATGGAACATATGGAACATAAGGAACACACATACAGAACACATAGAACATATATACAGAACATATAGAACACACATACAGAACACACGGAACATATGGAACATACGGAACATACATACAGAACATACATATGGAACATACATGTGGAACATACAGAACATACGGAACATACATATGGAACACATGGAACATACAGAACATATGGAACATACGGAACATAAGGAACATGTGGAACATACATACAGAACACATAGAACATATATACAGAACATATAGAACACACATACAGAACATACAGAACACATGGAACACACATACAGAACACATGGAACATACGGAACATACGAACATACATGCAGAACATACAGAACATACACATGGAACATACGAACATACATGCAGAACATACATACAGAACATACATATGGAACATACAGAACATACGGAATACACAGAACATACATACAGAACATAGAGAACATAGAGAACATACGTACAGAACATACATACAGAACATACAGAACATACATACAGAACATACATATGGAACATACAGAACATACATATGGAACATACAGAACATACATATGGAACATACCCAGAGAACATACAGAACATACATACAGAACATACATACAGAACATGCAGAACATACATATGGAACATACAGAACATATGGAATGAACATACAAAACATACATACAGAACATACAGAACATATGGAACATACATATGGAACATACAGAACATACAGAACATACTCAAGCACTGTGCTTGGTCCCCGAGATCACAGAGAAAGGAATGATGCTCAGTAATGGCAACACACAGAGCAAACCAGACCCAGAAATTAAGAAAAATTAGTGCCAACTGTGGTGTGCACAAATCTCACAACAGCAATACAAGACAGCTCAGAGCAAAATTAAATATAAACCAAAAGGTAAGCAGTGAAAAGTATTAAGAGAGAAATGAGTTATGCCAAACAAAAGTTGAAATATTTAACAGCAAAAAGGGGAAAAAGTAAGAAAGGTGGAAAGTGGGGCTCATGAACAGTGGGGAGAGAAATGAATAGCAGAAAGGAAAATACGACCACAAGGAAAGAAGAAAATATGCCTAGTAACGACTTAGCAGATACAGAGAAAATTTCTTTAAAAGGGACTAAAAAGAAAAGGAGGGGGAGAACTGAGAGATGGCTCGATGGTTGAGAACACTGGCTGCTCTTCCAGAGGACCTGTGTTCTGTTCCCAGAAACCACATGGTGGCTAATTCCCACCTGTAACTCCACTTCCAGGGGATTCAATGCTCTTTCTGAACTCTCCTGCTCTCATGCAGAAGTTTACACATGCACTTAAGAAAATAAATTCTCTAAGGAGGTACTTCAGTGGAATTGTGCTAGAAGGAGCCTGGACTCAGAGTAGGGCCCCAAGAAGTGCTGGGACAGTGCAAAAGTATTTGTTTTGAGTTCCAGGAGAAAGGAAAATGTTTCCCAAAGGAGCCAACTTGTGCTTGTGTACAACCTTCTCAAGATGGCACTCTGTTGCATGCCTCATATGACCTTCTCAAGATGGCACCCTGTTGCATGCCTCATATGACCTTCTCAAGATGGCACCCTGTTGCATGCCTCATATGACCTTCTCAAGATGGCACTCTGTTGCATGCCTCATATGACCTTCTCAAGATGGCACCCTGTTGCATACCTCATATGACCTTCTCAAGATGGCAACCTGCTGCATACCTCATATGACCTTCTCAAGATGGCACTCTGTTGCATGCCTCACATGACCTTCTCAAGATGGCACCCTGTTGCATACCTCATATGACCTTCTCAAGATGGCACTCTGTTGCATGCCTCATACGACCTTCTCAAGATGGCATCCTGTTGCATACCTCATGTGACCTTGGGTGTGTCTGTGAGGGTTGATTGGTGTGGGAAGACCCAGCTCACTGGGGCAGTCTCATTCTCTAGGCTTGATATCCTGAAGATGCTGAGCTGAGTACAAGCATGTAAGCAGGTGTACACACACGTGTTCTTGACTGGGGGATGGGACTTGCTGCTTCAGGATCCCGCCACAGTGACTTTACTGCTGTGATGTACTGGAATGTGGAATTGGAAGCTTAAATAAACCCTTTTTTTCTCAAGTTGCCTTTTCCATGATATTTTATCATAGTAACAAAACCAAAACCAGGACAGTGTTTCTCCATGTCTCCCACTCTGGCACTGTCCGTCTCTGCCATGTTGCTGGTGGGTGGTGGGACATAGCACTGATGCTTCCTCTGGACCTAGAGTCTCTGGGTCTCACCCAGTCTTCCTCTGTCAGTATTCAAGCCCTCTGAGTTCCGACTCCACTGAGAAGTTTAGATTCTGCATTGTGGACAATCTGGAAATGCTGCTTGCTTCTGAGTTGCTATCCTGAGTTCTCTGCTGATAGGCCACTGCGTGTTAAGGACATGAGCAGCCCTAGAATCTGGCATACCTGGGGTTCATGGAATCAGCTCTCTATGCATTCAAGGAGAACTCTCTATGGAGCAGAATGGAGTGGTCAGTCAGAGCTATGAGCAGAGGAGAATGCTTTGATGAGTGTGCCGATAAAGCTCAACAGTGGGTTGAGTTCACTGATTATTCATAAGGAGGCATAGGTCTATATACACATCATACATATAACATACACACATAGTTTCCTAAAGTTACAGGCTCTCATAACCCTGACACTGTGGAGGCAAGACAGAAGGCTCCCTGTCCCTCACTAACCAGCCAGCCTAGCCTAACTGACAAGCTCCAGGTTCAGTGAGAGACGCTGTCTCAAAAAACCAAGATGGACACTGCTCTACAAATGGCACTTGAAGTTGACTTCTGGCCTCTGCATGTGTACTGCCCACCCCCATGAACACACACGTACACATACAGAGAGAGAGAGAGAGAGAGAGAGAGAGAGAGAGAGAGAGAGAGAGAGAGATTGTGTGTATTATTCTTCCATATGCACACATAGATACGCACTGGAACTGGATACAGAGCAGTGCATGCACTGTGGCTGATTATTTCTTTCTTCCTGGCATTAGGCACCTGACGGGCTCCCTGTCATTATACATCCTATCTGAGACTGCATAGGGCCCCGTGGCCATGCAATGATTCACCCTGTTCTGCTGTTCCCAGGTTTGGTTTGGAGAACTGGGGATTGGCAGGGCAGGGACCGAGGGCGGTTGTCGCACATGTTCTTGCTTCTAAAAGCAGGCCATCTGGGTCCCAAGCAAGCTTGCAGGGCTGAGTGGGACCTTCAATAGGAGACCACTGCTGGTTTCTTTGTGGGGACCCCAAGGACAGAAATCAGTACCAGCCATTAACAATTCCATTCCACCCACAGGGAAAGTGCATTTCAGAGAAATGATTCAGTGCAGAGTAACAAAGCGAGTTTAGGGTCAGAAAACAGCTTAGAATATGGGACTCAGGGGGACTCGGAGTGTTGGTAGCCTGCTTCATTAAAGAAAGCCTGTGCTAGAGTTTCGTGAACTCACCCCCGCCCATCGAGCAAGGAAGGCTAGTTTCACTTTACTTCCTCCACGTAAGATAAGCCTCAGGATGTTCCAGCCCACAGGACATTCCAGGCTCATCTTCATCCTGCCCTTCCCCTCCTTACTTCCTCCTCGTAAGATAAACAGGATGCTCATTAACCACAGGATGTTCGAGCCCACGCTTTTGGTATGCAAATGAGTCATCGGATGGTGCACCAATCCAGAGCATGAACAAGCCCTCTAGACTGCTATATAAGCAGTGCTTCTGCCCCATTTCGGGGTCCTTCTCACAGGAGAGCTGTACACAATAGTTTGCTGCAGAAGAATCCTGTTGTCCGCGTGAAGTTCTTACCGGCGAGACTGCTGCGCGTGACATCAGAGGGCTCAGGCTGCAGAGAGGGAAGGCACTGTGGATAAGATGGCCAGGCATGGAGCCCAGGGGAGGGGATGGTAGCCTCACCTTGGACTTTAAGAAACCCTATTGTCGGCCGGGCGTGGTGGCGCTTGCCTTTAATCCTAGCACTTGGGAGGCAGAGGCAGGCAGATCTTTGTGAGTTCAAGGCCAGCCTGGTCTACAGAGTAAGTTCTGGGACAGCTGGGGCTACAGGGAGACCCTGTCTTGAAAAGACCGAAAAAAAAAACCCTATTGTCCTTGGCAGTGTTCTCACCTGATGGCTCTGTGGCTCTCTGAGAGGTCTCAGGCTTGGAACTAGGCATCTTGGTGGATCCTACTTGGTATCCCTCATCAGGACATGAGTCAGGAGCTCTGAGAGGTGGGGAGCCAGGCCACCCCAGGCTGTAGCAAAGGGTCAGGTGGAGTGTTGGTGAGCAGTCGTTGCACAGCTCCGTGGTGTAGTCTGATACATGTGTCAGGACTCTGGGATGAGGCTTGAAAGTGTATTTCACATCCTAGATTTCCAGAACATGTAGGAAAAAGGAGCAAGGAGCCCCCAGCAGCCCGGGCAGAGACAGGGTCTTCTGAGTCCCGCCCTCCAGGCTGCTTTCTGCCCTCAAGCTTGCTTTGAATTTCTGCATTGCTTCACTTCTCTGGGCCTTGCTTTCTCTGTCTGTGCAGTGGGCTCTTTCATGGCTAGTATTGGTTTCTAGGGGGTAGGAGAAGAAAGGTGACCTTCATCCATTTCTCTTTTGGTCTCTCTCTCTCTCTCTCTCTCTCTCTCTCTCTCTCTCTCTCTCTCTCTCTCAGACAGGGTCTTCCTTTAGTCCCAGCTGGCCTGGAGCTTGCTGTGTAGACTAGCTGGCCTTGAACTGAGGGATCCACCTGCCTCTGCTAGGATTAAAGGCACACGCCACCACACCTGGTTTAGAATTTTTCTTAAGGATTCCTGTAACTTGAGTGAGGTACGATGCAGAGGAAGCTCTGTCTTCTCAAAAGAGCATTGTGGCTGGGTGGCTTGTCGCATCTAATAGGAAAGAGAAGCAAAGTCAGAATCAAGGGCTCAGACAGCTGATCCAGAGAGCAGCTGCTGGGACCCAGGCTCAGTATGTGTCTCTGTTCCCTGTCTCCTAGTCCATCCTGTGTCCTGTTACCTGTCTCCTAGTCCAGCCTGTGTCCTGTTCCCTGTCTCCTAGTCCATCCTGTGTCCTGTTCCCTGTCTCCTAGTCCATTCGGTGTCCTGTTCCCTGTCTCCTAGTCCATCCTGTGTCCTGTTCCCTGTCTCCTAGTCCATCCTGTGTCCTGTTCCCTGTCTCCTAGTCCATCCTGTGTCCCTGTTCCCTGTCTCCTAGCCCATCCTGTGTCCTGTTCCCTGTCTGCTAGTCCATCCTGTGTCCTGTTCCCTGTCTCCTAGTCCATCCTCTGTCCTGTTCTCTGTCTCCTAGTCCATCCTGTGTCCTGCTCCCTGTCTCCTAGTCCATCCTGTGTCCTGTTCCCATGTATCTGCATTGGTCTCTCCTGAACAGCTAGCTGACCTTCTGATCTCCAGAGGCATGCACGCACACTACATACAAATACAATTTTTAATATGTTTTTCAGAGATCTCACAGAGCAGCTCAGGCAAAACAGGTAGGTGGACAGCAGCTGAATGCTTCAGCAAGGCTGATTGTGATTGATTTAATCTAGTTAATCCGTTAATCCAGTTTGTCTTGGCTTTTTTGGCTTTTGTGACCGTGGGGGTGAGGATATCCCTCCAGAGCAGGTATTAAAGGTAGGGCATGTGATGTGAAAGATCGCGATCTGAGATCCCCTGAGACGAGTAAAGCAAGGCAGTCCAGGCAACAGAGCCCACCACAGTAGATTCCCTCCCATCTACCCACCCCACCCAACCCCACCTCCACCCCACCCACACCCCCACCGCCCCTGTCAACTGGAGATTACGAAGGCCTCTGAAAGGGGGCAAGCAAGCAAAGCTTCAAACACAGTGAGAGGCATTTAGAGGAACTTACTTTGGAATAAGGCAGGGAGAAGATCATATGCCAGGAACGAAGAAGAGACAACACAGGAAAGGGGCAGGATAAGTCCTGCATCAAGCTCTAACCAACCCTATGGAGAGATTTCTACCAGTGGGATTTCCCATGGGGATGGCCCAGGACACAGATATCAGAAACAAATTGGGGAAACATATTAAAAACTACAAGCATTATAAAGAGCAAATCAAAGAACTAAGAAAAGAGGATGAAGAACTCTAGAAGGACCTAGAAGGAGAGAGAATGACAAACTCGGAAGGAACTGGAAAACACTGAAAAGATCCCTGCTGGAAAAATAATAAGGAAACCAACATGAAGCAAAGAGCTACAGGAAGAGATTGAGAAGCTCCAAAAAGAAGTAGAAATACTAAAGAAATCAGAAGAGGAAATGAAAAAAGGAATCAAACACTCATAAAGGACAATAGATGCCAAAACAGGTTACATACCAGCAAAAATGACAATTAAATAAAGAAGAAAAAAAAAAAAAAACCTTCCATGACATAAACAAGTTGAAAGAATACATTCCAGAAGACCAACCCTTCAAGAGAAACTTGAAGCAATTCAAAGAACAGAAGAAAGGAGCAACCATCCCCAGGCACCTAGGAAAGGGAAATCAATAAAGCATAACTGCAGAAGTAAACACCTAAACCCAAACCGCAAACGGATAATAAGGCAAAAGGAAGCAACAAGACCTATCGTCATAACCATAAATATTAATGGACGAAATTCCCCATCAAAAGACATAGACTGGGAGATTGGTTAGGAAACAGAATCCATTGATATGCTGTCTATACAAGAAACACATCTTACTTTCAAGGATATGGCACCTTAAAGTGAAAGGATGGACAAAATTATTCCAAGCAAATGGTACCAAAAAGAAAGCAGGTATGCTATTTTAATATCAGACAAAAATAGACTTCAAGTAGAAAAAAAATCAGAAGAGACAAAGAAGGCCATTATGTTTTTTATCAAAGGAACATTCACCAAGAAGAGTTCACAATTAATGAATATATTATGCACCAAACACTCTGGGTGTACCAAACTTTATAAGACAATTCCGAACCACAAGTCCATACTAACACCAGTACACTCATAGTAGGGGACTTTATACCCCACTGAGCCCTTTGGACAGCGTCGACAGAACAAAGAATAAACAGAGAGACATCTAACTGAATGATATGAATACACCAAATGGAACTCATAGAACCTCTACTGAATATTCCACCCAAATACCAGAGAAATACACTTCTACTCAGCACCCCACAGCACTTCTCCAAAATGACCACATACTGGGAAACAAAAGAAACTCCACAAATAACAAAAAGGTTGAAATAATTTCATGCATTCTAATCAGACCACAGTGCAATAAACCTCAACACCAACGCTAGGATAAGCCCTACTGCCTACAAGAACACATGGAGACTAAAAAATACCTCTTGAATAATGAAGGGGTCAAGGAAGACAAAAGAAAGAAAATAAAAGCTTCCTGGAACTGAATGACAATGACAATACAACACAACAAAACCTATGGGATAACCATTAAAAAGCAGTCCTAAGAGGGAAGTTTATACCTGGGTGCTTACATTAGAAAAAACGAAAAGCACAAGTGAATGATCTAACACTGCAGCTAAAGGCACTTGAGAGGCAACAAGACGGATGAACCCTAAACGCAACAGACCGGAAGAAATAACAAAAAATCAGAGCAGAAATCAATGAAATTAGAAACAAAGAAAACAATACAAAAAAAAACAATGAATCCAAAAGTTGGTTCTTTGAAAGAATAAACAAGATAAACAGACCTCTAGCCCAGTTTAACCAAAAAAAAGAACAACTCAAAATCAATACAATCCGTGATGAAAGGGAAATATGCACAACAACAAGGAAAAGAATCCAGAAAATATACGGGAATATTTCAAGAACCTATATCTACTATGTTGAAAACCTAGAAGAAATGGATATATCTGGAATACCTGGGAATCACAAAGCTCGACCAAGAAGAGATTCACGCAGCTGTAAACAGACCCATAATATATGAAAAATAGGGGATGTAGTAAGAAACCTCCCAAATAAAATGCCCAGCCCAGATGGTTTCACGGGCAAGATTCTTATAAAAATTTCAAAAACAGACCTACAACCATTTCACTGAAACTGTTTAGAAGGAACAATCAGAGGGAATCTCCCCAAATCGTTCTATGAAGCCAGCACACTCTACTACCAAAACCAAGGCAAATAGATACAAACTAGAAAAGAAAGAATTATAGAACCCATCTCCCTAATGAACACAGATGCCAAATTCTAAACAAGATACTGGAAAATANAACATATTTAAAGAAGTACAAGATTATTAAGACCAAATCAAAGAACTAAGAAGTGAGGATGAGAACTCTAAAGGACCTAGAGAGTGAGAGAGATGACAAACTCGGAAGGAACTGGAAAAACACTGAAAAGATCCCTGCTGAAAAAAATATAAGGAAACCAACAGTTGAAAGCAAAGAGCTACAGGAGGAGATTGAGAAGCTCCAAAAAGAAGTGAAATACTAAAGAAAATCGAGAATAGGAGAATGAAAAAGGAATCAAACTAATCATAAAGGACAATAATGCCAAACAGGTTATACCAGCAAAAAAATAAATAAACAAAGAAAAAAAAAAAAAAAAACCTTCCATGACATAAACAATTGAAAGAATACATTCCATGATGAAGACCAAACCCTTCAAGAGAAATACTTGAAGCAATTCAAAGAACAAGAAGAAAGGAGCAAACCTCCCCAGGCACCTAGGAAGGGAAGATCAATAAAGCATACTGCAGAAGTATAAACCTTAAACCCAAACCGAAAAGGATATATGGCAATAATAAGCAACAAGACCATCGTCCAAACCATAAATGATTAATGGACTAAATTCCCCAATCAAAAGACATAGACTGGAGAGATTGGAGTTAAGAAACAAATCCATCTATATGCTGTCTATACAAGAAACACATCTTACTTATCAAGGATGTCAGCACTGTCTTAAAGTGAAAGGATGGACAAAATTTTCCAAGCAAATTGGTTACCAAAAAGAAAGCAGGTATGTGCTATTTTAATACAGACAAAATAAGACTTACAAGGAAAAAAAATCAGAAGAGACAAAGAAGGCCATTATGTTTTTATCAAAGGAACAATTCACCAAGAAGAGTTCACAATTAATGAATATATTATGCCAACCAAACTCTGGTGTACCAAACCTTTTAAAGACAATCTCCAGAACCACAAGTCCATACTAACACCAGTACACTCATAGGGGGACTTTATACCCCACTGAGCCCTTTGGACAGCGTCACAGAACAAAGAATTAAACAGAGAGACATCTTGAACTGAAGACTATGAATACACAAATGGAACTTCACAGAATCTACTGAATTTCCACCCAAATACCAGAAAATACCTGTTCTACTCAGCACCCCACAGACACTTCTCCAAAATGACACATACTGGGGAAACAAAAGAAAAACTTCCACAAAATAACAAAAAGGTTGAAATAATTTCATGCATTCTAATCAGACCACAGTTTGCAATAAACCTCAACACCAACGCTAAGGATAAGGCCCTACTGCCTACAAGAACACATGGAGACTAAAAAATAGCACTCTTGAATAATGAAGGGTCAAGGAAGACAAAAGAAAGAAATAAAACTTCCTGGAACTGAATGACAATGACAATACAACACAAACAAAAACCTATGGGATAACCTTAAAAAGCAGTCCTAAGAGGGAGTTTATAGCACCTGGGTGTCTTACATTAGAAAAAACGAAAGAGACAAGGAATGATCTAACACTGCAGCTAAAGGGCACTTGAGAGCAACAAGAGGATGAACCCTAAACGCAACAGACTCGGAAGAAATAACAAAAATCAGAGCAGAATCAATGAAATTAGAAACAGAAGAAAAACAATACAAAAAAAAAACAATGAATTCCAAAAGTTGGTTCTTTTGAAAGAATAAACAAGATAAACAGACCTCTAGGCCCATGTTTTATACATAAAAAAAGAACAACTCAAATCAATACAATCCCGTGATGAAAGGGAAATATATCATCAGACAACAAGGAAAAGAATCCAAGAATAATATTACGGGAATATTTCGAAGAACCTATAGTCTACCTAAGTGTTGAAAACCTAAAATATGTCAGTGCATAGAGTATCTGGAATCCTGGGAAATCACAAAGCAGATACAGACCAAGAAAGAGATCAAGCAGCTGTCCAAACAGACATAATATATGAAAATAAATAGGTGACATGTACGTAAAGAAACCTCCCAAATAAAATGCCCAGCCCAGATGCGTCTTCACGGACAAGATATTCGACTATAAAAATTTCAAACCAACAGCCTCACAACCTATTTCACTGAAACGTGTTTAGAAGGAGACAAAATCAGAGGGAATTCTCCCCAAACTCGGTTCTAATATAGAGCCAGCATCACCTCTTACTACCAAATACCAGGCACTAGAGAACACACCTATAAAGAAGGAATTTATACGACCCAATCTCTTCCTAATGACACACAGTATGCTCGCAAAATCTTCTTAAAGCATATAATAACTTCGTATATACCGCTATACCAGGGACCATCAACCAAGAACGCATCACCGATCCATATCCACCATGTTGGATTTCATTACCCATGAGATATTCATGGGATGAACCCTCATACCAAAAAAAGTCCACACCAAACCAATCATCCCCGAAATCACCATAATAAGTAAATTCGACAAGACAAAAAGACTCAGCCTCACCTATTAACCATCTCAATTTCGATGCTAAATAGAAGTCTATTGACAAATCCACTCCTCAGCTGAAAGTCCTTAGAAGTGACTTAGTGACTTGGAGGGATCATTCCTCTATGTAATCAAAGCCACATACAACATGGAACACTCCACGTGCAATAATCATCTCCCTAATGGGAATTATGTGACAGACAATCATTCCCTTGAAACGGGTAGGAACTACGGCACCAGGACCGCCCTTTTCACTTACTCTCTCTTCCATATAGTTGCTTGAAAACACTAATGCTACAGCAAAAGGCAAGAAAAGGAAATTAAAGGAGTACTAACTCGGAGGCTAGATAGCCACACAAGTCAAGCTGTCCTCTATTTGCCTGCTATGATATTTGATTGGCTTTGTCTTCACAGGTGTGATTCGCTAATCAACATCATCCATCCAGAAAACTTCCTGGAAAATCTCTCTCTTATATCATGCTCAGAGTCAAAGTGCAGGATTCACCTTAAACAAATAACCTTTAAAAACTATATGGCTTCTTCCTTACTTACCAAGTCAATGAAAAGCAACTGTCCAGAAAGAACTTACAATAGAGACCTTCCCCTCACAATATGCTCAAAAACAATAAAATACCAAAACCACCAAAGATCTATACAACAAAAAAATTTAAAAAAAAAAAAAACTTTAAACCTTTAAAGAAAAGAAATTGAAGAAGAAACAAAGATATGAAACAAAACCTCTTATGCTCATGGATGGGAAAATACACTATTTAAATAAATGTCCATTTTACCGAAAACTCTTGTATAGAGTTAACACAATTCCAATCAAATCCCCAAGAGTTTTCTCACAGCTTGGAAACAAAAGTGTTAAAATTTCATTTGGAAAAACAATAGACCTCCCACAATATGCAACACCCAACCCGACGCAGCAAACCAGAGCTACACAGAGGGGATGCGCTCTTACCTACTCGAGACTTCATAACTATCAATATCAGGTTCTATGGTACTCCAAAAACTTAGCCTGATACTCCGTGCACAAAATACAAGTACTTCCTGTGACCAATGGAACAAGATTCGAAGATCCACCCATCATCTTGAGCACATTACAATCTCAGCCACTCTCCCTATATCTACTAAGGTGTCCATAGATACCGCCCAGCACTGGAGAACAAAGAAGTAACACGGGCATCTTCAGTCAAGCTGGTGCTGCTGACAAAACTGATCACCATTGTAGAAGAATGAAACTAAAAACCTACCTCTCCCGCTCGTACCAAAGTAAATTCCAGATGGATTAAATACTTCAACATGAAACCCAAACTTCTGAAGCTATATCGAGTAATGGCATAATACGTTGCAGGCACATGACTAATGATGCAAGACCTAGTGCACTAGGAAAAGACTTCGCTTAATACCAGACTAGAAAGCGAGTGCTGCCACAAGAACTTAAGATCGACAACCTTGGCACAGAACATGGGACTTCTCATTAATGAAACTCAAACACAGCTTCTGTACAATCCAAAATAGAATCATTGCAAGGATACGCCTGAAGAGAAATCCCACAGAGTGGAGCAAAACCTTCACTGCAGATAATCTAATGCTGAAACTATAAGCATTTTGCAATTTCTAGAAACTTATAAACTACTCCAATAAACAAAGTAAAAAAATGATAAATACATACCACTGTACCCACTCCAACTGAGGAGCAAGACTCACAGACTGCCATGCATGAGACTTCACTAGAGTGATGGCACCATCTCTCAGATAGAGTTCCTGAGAAACACATTCAAGACACGATAGTATCAACTAGTCACTTTAATCATTTAAGGAACATGCAACCTAAAAACCACCTCTTTATATGTACTCATTCTTTACGTCCAATAACTGGCGTAGGACTACGAAGAATATAACAAATACTGACTACAAGTGCTGGAGATTTATGAATAGGGGAATTGACCTCATACATCTGACTTAGGTGGAGAATGTGAATAGTACTAGGACCCAACACCGCAACTTATGGGAATAGCAGTGTGAAGAAACCACCTTTGTGAAAGTAAGACTTCTGCCGAATGAAACATTGCACCCATTCAACCACGCCCAAACAATTCCTGGGCATCGTACACTCAAGACTCTCGACCCATCGACATGAGAGTACAATGCACACCCTGTTTATTATCAGCCTTCCTGTCACTAATTCACGACAACGGAGCTGAGACAACCACCACATATGCTCACATCGAATGATGAATGATGGAGAAATGTAGTACATCCTACACAATGGAGTTCTATGCGCAGTAAAGAAATGTGAACGTACATGAGCTTAGCAGGTTATAAATGGCTAGTGATGACGTACGACGCGCACATAATCTCAGTGCGTATGTGAAGTGTGAACACAGATTACACCAGAAATGACACTAAATTGTATAGATCACTGGTATTCAAACTAACAAAGTCGTGTGGGATGCTCCAATGATGAACCCTACACCGAACATGACCAAGGTACTATCTGGTGTATGCCCCCTGAGCTTGTCCAAACGGTCACCGCTTGGGAGTGACCTCGCACCTGATTTGGATAAGACACCTACCAAACTATATCTAACAGCCACCATCCAATATACACCGAAAGGTGCATCGATAGAACTGACCTGAAACAGTCTGATAACTATATGGCTCAAAACAACAGTCAACTCAAAAATGGGAAGCAAATTGATAAAGGACTGAGAAAAGATATGACAAGAGCATGTTTGCAGATGATGCATGAGCTCTGGTGGGTGGAAGGATGGGGGGGACACAAGTGATCTAGAATTGGTATAAAATAAAAATATAATTTATGCCGAAAAATAAATAAATTAAATAGTAATCTTCTTTATACAAAAGAAGGAAGAAACTAACAGAAGGGTGAGTCCGTTGGATTGATAGGAGTGGAAGGTCAAAACGCTCCGCAGCAAGGAGCGCGACAGGACCTAAAGGGGAAACAGGGGAACCAACAGGACGCGAGCCCAACAGGAGAGGAAGACGCGACTCGGTCCAAGCCGTGAGGACCAACTACGCGCCGAAGTTACCCTACAACGGGAGGGGAACTCAACAGAAGGAACAAAACATGGAGGACCCACAGGGAGGGAACCAACAGGGAGGGGACCAACAGGGAGGGACCTACAGGGAGGGGACCAACAGGGAGGACCAACAGGGAGGGACCAACATGGAGGGACCAACAGGGAGGGACCAACATGGAGGGACCAACAGGGAGGGACCAACATGGAGGGACCAACAGGGAGGGACCAACATGGAGGGACCAACAGGGAGGGACCAACATGGAGGGACCAACAGGGAGGGACCAACATGGAGGGACCAACAGGGAGGGACCAACATGGAGGGACCAACAGGGAGGGACCAACATGGAGGGACCAACAGGGAGGGACCAACATGGAGGGACCAACAGGGAGGGACCAACATGGAGGGACCAACAGGGAGGGACCAACAGGGAGGGACCAACAGGGAGGGACCAACAGGGAGGACCAACAGGGAGGGGACCAACAGGGAGGGACCAACAGGGAGGGACCAACAGGGAGGGACCCACAGGGAGGGACCTACAGGGAAGGACAAACAGGGAGGGACCAACAGGAAGGGACCAACAGGGAGGGACCTGCAGGGAGGGACCTACAGGGAGGGACCTACAGGGAGGGACCAACAGGGAGGGACAAACAGGGAGAAGGGTAGGCAAAAGGGCACAGGGAGGGACAACAGGGATGGCATCCCTGCATTGTGGAGGGGTCGCGACTATCACGGAGCGTCGGACCCATACGAGGCTGAGGTACTGCAGGGAGGGGTGCCCCACTCATACCTCGATGTGAGGGATCCCACTACCGCGTCCCGAGTGACAAACAGGTGAGTCGCGCTCCCAACACTGGTTTGTGCGCCGGCCCGCGCATTTCCGCTATGGGTCAGCGCTGCCACCAATGGGTAAGGCACCGAACAGCCCTCGCAAACGGTATTACTTGGCTTAGTGGCCCTACAGCTCTCATCCGTAAGCATTTAGGAGGGATCCAATCAGGTGGAGGGACCAACATGTGCAGGCGACTCCGTATCAGGTTGGACCATACAGGGAGCGAACCAACACCGGGAGTGACTCAAACAGGGACCGGTAGCCAATCAAGGGAGGGGTCCTGCCTAGTCAAGGTCCCTCCCTCAGGGGATTTTGGGGTCCGCTCGCCCACACACCAATCAGGAGGACCTGCGGGTAGGGTAGCTTGGCTCAACCTCCCTGGTTTGGATATCCCCTCCCTGCAGGTCCCTCCCTGTTGGTCCCCCCCTGTTGGTCCCTCCCTGTAGGTCCCTCCATGTTGGTCCCTCCCCGTTGGTCCCCTCCCTGCAGGTCCCTCCCTGTTGGTCCCCCCCTGTTGGTCCCTCCCTGTAGGTCCCTCCATGTTGGTCCCTCCCCGTTGGTCCCTCCCCGTTGGTCCCTCCCTGTGGGTCCCTCCCTGTTGGTCCCCCCCTGTTGGTCCCTCCCTGTAGGTCCCTCCCTGTTGGTCCCTCCCCCACACAAAATATAGGTACAAACAAACAAACACCTGAAAAAAAGCAAGATACCCCTCACATGAAACAAAAGGATCACCCTACCATTGTTAGAAACAGTACCCTACCATTAAATAGTAAATTGGTCCACAATACAACCAACGATATAGAAGTAAAAAAAAAAAAAAAAAACGAGGACAAAAATACCACTGTAAAAGAACCAAAGCATCAGCCGCTATCCCCCCTTGGGTATAAGGTTGAGGGTCACCTCCTATGGGTCCTCCTAGTATGGTCCCTTCCTGTGGATCCCTCCTACATTGGTCCCCCCCCATAGCCAACAGGGATCCCTCCCTGCAGGTTTGCCCTCCCTACGTATCACGCGTACCCGTGAGCGCGCCATCCACAGGAAGGGACTCTGGTCAAACAGCTCGCGTGGGGGTCACTGCGCATGGCGCATTTCCATGTTGGTCCGGCTCCCCTGTGTTGTCGCCTCCCCGTGGATCACTACAGCGCTCCGCCAAGCACAAAACAGGGAGTGACCAACAGGAGGACACACAAGGAAGGGTGCCGTACCATGATCAGGGATCCCGCTCGCGCGAATGCCGGATCAGTCGGCCTGAGTACCTACAGGTGCAACGGGTGCCCCAACAGGGGTACGCGGCTCACCCTCATCTTTGGTGTCTCAGGGGATACCTCATGATGACCTCATTAGCCTTTTTTTATGGAGGTCCGCTGGTTCCACCATTACAGGGACCCTCTGTCGGGTCCTTGTACCTAAACAGGGAGGACACCAATAAATAATCCCTCCCTGAGGGGGAGTCCCTCCCTCACAAAAATCGCGTCGAGACTCCCAAACATCGGTGCACTCTGGTGGGGACGCTTCAGGCTCGTGAGGGGTGCCGGCCCCTCACACAAGCCTGCAGAATCACCTCCCTGCGGTTGTGCGCGCACCAAATCTGCCCGAGGAAGGTTAGGTCTCCTCCCTGTTTGTCCCTCCCGTTGCCCCCCTCCCTGAGTCCCCCATCCCTGTATGGTCCCCTCCTGCGGGTCCCCTCCCTCCCTGTTGGTCCCTTCCTGTAGGTCCCTCCCTGTTGGTCCCTCCCTGCAAGTCCCTCCCTGCAGGTCCCTCCCTGTTGGTCCCTCCCTGTTGGTCCCCTCCCTGCAGGTCCCTCCCTTGTTTTGGTCGTCTAAATGGGACCCAACAGGGAGGGACCAACAGGGAGGGACCAACAGGGAGGGACCAACAGGGAGGGACCTGCAGGGAGGGGACCAACGGGGAGGGACCAACATGGAGGGACCAACAGGGAGGGACCTGCAGGGAGGGGACCAACGGGGAGGGACCAACGGGGAGGGACCAACATGGAGGGACCTACAGGGAGGGACCAACAGGGAGGGACCAACAGGGAGGGACCTGCAGGGAGGGACTTGCAGGGAGGGACCAACAGGGAGGGACCAACAGGAAGGGACCAACAGGGAGGGACCAACAGGGAGGGACCCACAGGGAGGGACCCACAGGGAGGGACCAACGGGGAGGGACCAACAAGGAGGGACCAACAAGGAGGGACCAACAAGGAGGGACCAACAAGGAGGGACCAACAAGGAGGGACCAACAAGGAGGGACCTGCAGGGAGGGACCTACAGGGAGGGGACCAACAGGGGGGCCCAAGAGGGAGGGACCAACAGGGAGGGACCTACAGGGAGGGACCAACAGGGAGGACCAACAGGGAGGGGACCAACAGGGAGGACCAACAGGAAGGGGACCAACAGGGAGGACCAACAGGGAGGGGACCAACAGGGAGGGACCTGCAGGGAGGGGACCAACAGGGAGGGACCAACGGGGAGGGACCAACAGGGAGGGGACCAACAGGGAGGGACCTACAGGGAGGGACCAACAGGGAAGGACCAACAGGGAGGGACCAACAGGGAGGGACCAACAGGGAGGGACCAACAGGGAGGGACCAACAGGGAGGAACCAACAGGGAGGGGACCAACAGGGAGGGACCAAGAGGCCCACATCTGTCTCCACCCCAACACAGATTTTTTAAATATTCTAGTTAATGTGTATGAATGTTACTGTCTGCATTGCAGTGTGTGCACCCGTGCGTGCAATGCCGCAGAGGTCCAGAAGAGTGGGGTCAGATTCCCCTTGGACTGGAGTTCTCCTGGAATTGAAGGACAGGACGGTTCTCGGCCGCCATGTGGGTGCTGGGGATCGAAGCCCGGACGGGTCCTCTTGAAGAGCTGTCGTGGCTCAACAACTGCTAGGCCATCTCTCCAGCCCGCCCCCCCCATGCAGATTTAACTGTCTGCATATGAATGTGGGCAGAGAGAGTGATTGGGGCTAAGAAAGAGTCAGAGAGAGGGGGAGACGGAAGACCGGGGAGCGAGTGTGAGAGAGCAGTGGTGAACACTTGTGAACACGTGTGACAATGACATCATGGAGCCCATCACTTTGTATGATAACTAAAAGGTCAACTTTCCTAATCCATTGAGGGGGGATATCTTAGAACCACAGCTTAACAGAGGAGGCAGCACAAAGGTCAAACAAAGGCCGGGTGCCTCTCTGCCCTTCTCTCATGATAAATGTGTCTGATGGGACACAGGGTCATGTCAGATTTTCAGATGCATGGGTATTGGGAATATTGAATTCACTTATCTTGTGGCTACCCCACTTTATAAAGCAACACAGACCAAACGGTGGGATGCAATGGGCCATGGGCTAGAGGAAAGGGAGCCTAGGACACAGTTTGAGCTGGGAGACAGGGAACAGAACACAGGATCGGCTAGGAGACAGGGAACAGGACACAGGATGGACTAGGAGACAGGGAACAGGGACACAGGCTGGCCTAGGAGACAGGGAACCAGACACAGGATGGGCTAAGCAGGAAGGACACAGGATGGCGGAACAGGACGAGAACAGGTGGACTAGGATGAACGCCTGTAGAGGAGGCACATGCTAGGAGACAGGGAACAGGACACAGGATGGGCTAGTAGACAGGGAACAGGACACAGGCTGGGCTAGAGAGACAGGGACAGGACACAGGATGGACTAGGGACAGGAACAGGACACAAGAGCTGGGACTAGGAGACGGAAACAGAGACACAGGATGGACTATAAGGGAAATAGGACACAATGAAGGAACAGAAGACACAAGGAATAGGTCTGACAGGAAGGAATCAGTACCGGAACAAGAGGACAGAGGATGGACTAGGAGACAGAGAACAGGACACAGGATGGACTAGGAGACAGAGGAACAGGACACAGGATGGCTAGGAGACAGGGAACAGGACACAGGCTGGGCTAGAGGACAGGGAACAGGACACAGAGATGGAGCTAGGAGACAGAGAACAGGACAGAGGATGGACTAGGAGACAGAACCTCGGCAGCCATTGTATTGTGGTGGAAAAAATGTGAGGTTGGATCTTGCAGAGCTGAACTTGAACTCAGGGCTGGTACTTACAGGAGAAGAACTGGAAAGGCAGCTGTGACACCTTGGGCATTCCCTGTGCCTCACTATCCTCATCTGGGATCAATGAACAGTGTCCTACTTGCAGGGTCATCATAGAATTCAGATAATCAGCCTGCCTGGAGTGGATCTTAGTTTGGTGGTTAAAATGGTGGTTCTTATTGTCAGTGTGAATGCATTTTGTAAACCAAGGGTGCTGTGCTGAGGAGAGTGTGATCATTTTGTGTGTTAATGATGGTCTTTTCCTGTTGGATTGGCTGGTAAGAGGTAGCTCATAAATACGAAGGGCTCTGAGTTGCAAAACGCTGCGGTTTTCCTTGGTGATTTTATCTGGTGAAGTCTGTTCAGTTGCACTCAGCCAAGAACCAATTGAGTGTTGAAGAGTGGAACTGAGTCACGCACCGGCCACCTGGAGAGATCTTGGCAGTTTGAGAGCCTATGGGGAGCCATTGCAGGACCTGTCTGCCAGTACCCAGAATGGGCTCTGTGCTCACATATGAGTGGCAAGCCTAAAGCCAGGGAGGAGTTGGTCCTTCATTCTCCTCTGCCTGGGATCCATTGCGAAAGCAGGGCTTGGCTCTCAAAGAGTCTCCTTGCCATTCCACATGTGACCACTGTGTGTGACTGCCGTGTGGTGTGACTGCCGTGTGGTGTGACTGCTGTGTGGTGTGACTGCCGTGTGGTGTGACTGCCGTGTGGTGTGACTCCCGCGTAATGTGACTCCTGTGCGGTGTGACTGCTGTGTGGTGTGACTCCTGTGTGCTGTGACTCCTGTGTGGTGTGACTCCCACGTGGTGTGACTGCTGTGTGGTGTGACTCCTGTGTGGTGTGACTGCTGAGTGGTGTGACTCCCGCATGGTGTGACTGCTGTGTGGTGTGACTGCTGAGTGGTGTGACTGCCGTGTGGTGTGACTCCTGTGTGGTGTGACTGCTGTGTAGTGTGACTGCCGTGTGGTGTGACTGCCGTGTGGTGTGACTCCTGTGTGGTGTGACTGCCATGTGGTGTGACTCCTGTGTGGTGTAACTGCTGAGTGGTGTGATTCCTGCATGGTGCGACTCCCATGTAGTGTGACTCCCATGTGGTGTGACTCCCACGTGGTGTGACTCCTGTGTGGTGTGACTGCCGAGTGGTGTGACTGCCGTGTGGTGTGACTCTGGTGTGGTGTGAATCCTGCGTGGTGTGACTGCTGTGTGGTGTGACTCCTGCGTGGTGTGACTCCTGTGTGGTGTGACTCTGTGTGGTGTGACTCTGTGCGGTGTGACTCCTGTGTGGTGTGACTCCTGTGTGGTGTGACTCCCGTGTGGTGTGACTCCCGTGTGGTGTGACTCCCGTGTGGTGTCAGTGCCGTGTGGTGTGACTGCCGTGTGGTGTGACTGCCGTGTGGTGTGACTCCTGTGTGGTGTGACTGCCGTGTGGTGTGACTGCCATGTGGTGTGACTGCCATGTGGTGTGACTCTGTGCGGTTTGACTCCCGCATGGTGTGACTCCCGTGTGGTGTGACTGCCGTGTGGTGTGACTCTGTGTGGTGTGACTCCCGCATGGTGTGACTCCCGTGTGGTGTGACTGCCGTGTGGTGTGACTCCTGCATGGTGTGACTCCTGCAGAGGAATCCAGCTAAGAAGGAAAGAGTCTGGGACCCACCAAATGGAGAACAAAGGAGAAAATGGGAGGTTTGTATTGTGGGTGAGGGAAACCTGGATTGGTGACTGCCGTGGGGAAGAGGGACCTTCGGTTCTGAAGGGTGCTAGGGGTTTGGGGCCGGAGGTAGAGCTGGAGTTGGTATCTTGTGTACAAAGTCACAAAGACCCCACAGAAGTGTCCTTAGCTCATCTCAGAGGCTGCCTTATAGCAATGATTTTCCACCCTGGGACCAGACCACCCAGTGTGTGAGGTACGGTCAATGCAAAAGCAGCTTGCTCCTCAGTGGGAATAAGAGGCCCTTTGTTCTGGAGCCAAATAGGAGTGACCACGGCCTGGGAGCATGAATTTAGGTTGCCGCATGCTCCATGTTTCAATGTGGTAACAGTTCATCAGGTTTTTATAGCAACAGAACAAAAACAAAATCATAAGATGCTTTTTAAATACCCTGGTGGCAATATCAGGTAGGTGGGTTCCAGCCCAGTGGGGAAATCTCTGCTGTGAGCCTCAGGTGTGCTCTGACAGAATTTGCAGCATTTTGCTTGGTGGGAAACTAGGTGTCTGTTTTTATAGTCCAAAGGATTTACCTGGTGATCACAAGGATGTTATGTCACATGCAGAGCGAGGTAACAAATGGGCATTGAGGGGACTAAAGACACTCCAAGATAAACTGTAATTAGACCCCGGACTCACAGCATCCCAATCTCCACATCAGTGAAGCTCTGATCAGTTATACTCAACCTTGCAGAATGTTCAGTGGACAGTAAGGTTATTTCCAGAACTTTTGTTTACAGTGGTGAGTTCCCTTGTAGCATTCAAGCAGGGGCCAAAGAGAAGCAGTGTGCTGTGAAGATGATTTGGTTTGAGTTTAGACCTCGACACCACCATCTCTTAGCCATGTGGAGGAGAGGAAGTGAGCCCCTCCAGGTAGTGGGCTTAGCAAGTGCACACAATGGCAATGTGCTCCTGGCCGCAAGAGCTAGTGGGAGAAAAGGCATCGGACCCTTGACAGCTTTTGCTCTGTTTACATGGGTGTCATCTGGATGTCTGTCTGGACTTCCTGGTCCTTGAGATATCCACGGAGAGCATTTAATGAGGTCTGCAGAGCATCAAATGGAAGATGGCATATTATAAAGTACAGTCTTAAGGGACAAGAGCAGATAATGCATTTTAGACAGGCTTTTGATGGTTTCTAAAATCCTTTGAGCACACAGCTTCTCCTGACGGATTTGTCTTGCCTAGGTTTTGGGCAGCTGGTTTGGATTGACCTGTACCAGAGGTAAAAATGGTATGTTCTTTTTCTTTAACAGGAAGCCCCTGTTAGACAGGCTCGTACAGTCTCAGGCTTCTGGAACCAGACTGACATAGTTATCAATCTGTGACCTTCTGGGAAATTCAAGTCGTCACATCTCTTCCCAGACCTGTGACCCAGGCCCCATTCCTCTGACCCTGAACTTTCGGCTCTTGGTGTTACAAACTGCTCATTATGTGGAGTGGTCTAGCTCATGTCCTCCAACCTGCTAATATCTAAGTAGCTATGTAACACGATCACTCAGCAAGAGTCAGCTCCCAGGCCTCTGCCCTCTGCATCTGCAGGACGGACGCTGAGGGTCCCTGGGCCACTGCCACCTCCTCGTTTGTTGTTTATTTTCCACTTTGAACTGCCATGGTTTCAGTGCATGATCTGATAATGTAACCCCTGAGTGAGGGGCCTGATGGGATTGTTTTCTAGTATTTCTTCCTCATTAATTTAGCTCTTCTCTCCCAGCTGATGAACATTTTTACTTGGTAAGCAGTTCATTCATGCCCTCCTGCTTCATTCCAACACCATTTAAACAATATTTATTTGGTATTTGGTGATAAATTGGGACTTAGGATGGGGCACGCCCAGATTGAGAACTCATCTTTTTTGCTAGTCCTTCCTCCTCCTCCTCCTCCTCCTCCTCCTCCTCCTTTTCTTCCTCCTCTTCCTCTTCCTCTTGTCTTTTTGAGACAGGGTCTCCCTGTAGCCCCAGCTAGCCTGGAACTTGCTATGGAGAATAGGCTAGCCTTGATCTCACAGACATCTGCCTGCCTCTGCCTCCCAATTGCTGAAACTAAAGGCATGCCACCACATCTGGCATTTTTTCATCTTTTTAAGCAATATTTTTTTTTTTTAGTTCTAATTGAATGACAGAGACTCCCCCTACCTCACCCCCCTATCCCTGAGGCTGGATGATGGTCTATGAAGAGAGGGGATAGGCAATGAGGCGGTTCACTCCTACTGGCTCCTGGGATTTACAGGCCGGAAGTTGTCCTGGGCAGATGGAGTTCTGGGCTCCAGGCTCTTTAAGTACCTGACAGATATTGCTGCTGGACGTGGTCTCTCCTGGCTGCCTGCAGTGTGTGCTGCTCAGAGCAGCATGTTTCCTGTTCCCCACTGTCTAGTCTGGGCTGGACAAATTTGGAGCTCAGTGAAGCCCCGATCTATAAATTGCTCATGTGGTGATAAGTGCTCTTTCCTCAGAAGTGTTAGAGGAAGCAGGTGCATTCCCCGTGAAACGATGACAGAACTGCTTGCATTTACTAGGTATAGAAAATGCTTTTGTTGAATGAAGAGATAATTTAAGGTTGTTATGTTGAAGGTATTTGTTTTCCTTGCTGGGGATGGACCCTAGGGCCTTGGACACACGCTCAGGCACACGCTTTGCTGCGGAGTCCATTTTGTAGAGGTTTTATTTCTCATGCCAGCCATGTGTTGAGCCTCACAGCCCTGTGGGGCAGGGAGAGTCACAGCTCTGACTTCCCCATTCCTGTCGTAGTTGCTACCTTCCCAACTCATCTGTTTCCTACAGGAGTTAAAATGGAGCATTTGGGGATATTTTAGAAAGCAAAAGCAGGTCTGGGGAGCGAGATTTTAGCCCTCAGCTAGCGGGGAGGGGGGCACCCACAGCACAAGGTGGGACTCGGCAGTGTGAGGAGCCACAGAGAACAGATTGGGGCACCATGGGCTTCAGGGAAGTTTTGACAAATTGTATCTCACACCAGTGTGTCTAGTGTTGTGCAGGGGCCATGTGTTGATAGCAGAAGATATGTTGGGGGTAAATTGGGTTGTCACAGCTGGGAGGAGGGCAAGTCTGCCACAGGCACTGACGTGCTGAACACTCCAAAGTATGCAGGGCTACCCTCTAGAGCTGGGATCCTGGGTATCAGGAGTGTGGAGGTGATGCTCCTGGCTTCACACACACCCTGTGATTTGGTCTTCATAGCAAGGTGTAGAGGAGCAGGAGAAAGAAGAGAAGGGGAAAAGAGAGGGAGGAAGGAGGGGGAAAAGGGTAGGGGGAGGAAGAGGGACGAGGGGGAGGAGAAGGAGCAAGAGAAGGACTGGGAGGAGGAGGAGCAGAAGGAGGAAAGGCAGGGAGGAGGGAGGAGGAGGGGGAGGAACAGAAGGAAGAAGGGAAGAGAAGGAAGAGAAGAGAAGCAGCAGAGGAGGCAGAGGATCAGGAGGACAGGTAAGGAGGAGGGGGAGGAGGAGGGGGAGGAGGGGGAGCTGATGTTCAATACTGCATGGAGCCTCTCTTCTGGAAGCAGTTGCATTGCAAAGGAAGTTCTACCTTCATGACCTCTGTCAGTAGGGAAGCTTCTTGGGCCAGTCCATGGAAGACTCTGAGTGAGGCTCACCAGGAGAGGTTGGGATCGATGGCACATTTCAGCTGTGCAACACTGGGCAGTAACATTACCTTTCTGTGCCTTAGGTTTCATGTCTGTCAGTGCTAACATGGTAGCATTTCCCTCAGTGTCCAGAAGAGCACATCTGAAGAGCTTGTAACAGTACAGACTGAGTTACAGCCTCATTGCCATTGTTAGGGATGTAGCAATGTTATGCATTTACCTTTGTCTTCTCTTCAAATTATGTAGTCTGTTTAGTTATGTCGGCAACATTGCAGAACTGGCCTTTTTTTTTTTTTTAGGGCAGGAAACTGTGCTTCAAGTTGGCTTGAGGACAGAGACATGACCCTCATTAGGCCAGTGGCAAGTTGTATTAGTCACTTTTCTGTTGCTGTGATAAAACCACCATGACCAAGGGAACTTATAAGAGGAAGAGTTTATTTGAGCTTATGGTTGATAGTTCTAGGGAATTAGAGTCCATTGTGGTGGGAGGTATGGTGGCCAGAGCTAGAGCAGAAAGCCGAGGTTCACATCTTCCAATGGGCACAGGAAGGAGAGAGAGAGAGAGAGAGAGAGAGAGAGAGAGAGAGAGAGAGAGAGAGACCAGCAAGGCTTATTGAACTCTCCAAGCCCGCCTCCAGTGGCCTACTTTCTCCAGCATGGCCACACCTTCTGTGCCCTCCCAAAACAGTGCTACCAACTGGGGATAAAATGTCTGAATACTTGAAGCCTATGGGGGACATTCTCATTAAAACCACCACATTCCACTCCCTGGCCCCCATAGGCTCATGAACATATAAAATGCAAAATGCCTTTAGTCTAACCTTAAAAGTCCCCATAGTCTTTACCAGTGTCAATACTATTCAAAAGTCTACATTCCAAAGTCTCCTCTAGCTGGCATGGTGGTGCACGCCTTTAATCCTAGCACTTGGGAGGCAGAGGCAGGTGAATCTTTGTGAGTTCAAGGCCAGCCTGGTCTACATAGTGAGCTCCAGGACAGCCAGAGATACAGGGAGACCCTGTCTCGAAAAGACCAACCCCACCCCCAAAACAAAAAGAACAAAACAAAGAACAAAAATCAGTCTCCTCTAAAACCCAGGCAAATCTCTTAACTGTAATCTCCTGTAAAATCAAAAGACAAATTAAATACTCCCAACATACAGTGGAACTGAATACACATTACCATTCCAAAAGGGAGGAATAGAGGCCTAGTGAGGAAATACTGGACCAAAATAAGACCGAAAACCAGCAGTGCAAATACCAAGTCCAGTAGCTCCGTGTGTGTCTTCTGGGACTTGACTTCCAAAGGGCTTAGATGGCTCAGCTCTTCCAGCTTTGCCTGCAACATACATCTCTTTCTTAAGCTGGTACCACTCCCTGTATGCAACTCTCCTTGGCAAATATCTCAAAGCTCTGGCATCTCGAATGTCTCCTTGGGATCTCTGCTGACAACCAGACTTCACATTCACGGCTTCACGCAGTGGCCTATCAGGGCCTTCTTTATGCAGGGACACCCCTGCTGCACTCTGCCTGGCCTTGGCGACTCTCTGAAACCATGGAGGAAGAACTGATGACCCCTTCACTCTTGTATCCTTCATGCCTCTAAAGCCAACACCACATGAATGAAACTGCTGAGTTTGGCTGCAAGTTTGGGATAGACTCTGGCCTACTTCAACCACATTCAAAACTTTTCTCTGCCTTGGACTTGCTGGAGTAGAAAACCCGTTCAGTATTTGCCTTCCAAAAGTTGGAGGCTTAGCTGAGTGTGGTCTTTTCCTGAAAGTACTATTTCTATTGTTTACTTGTAAATATCTAGGGCTCTTCTTAATCACTTTAATCTTATCAAAGGGATCCTCTCCTTCACTTGCCTTGGCTCCAACATTAATCTCCATCTTGCACTTTTCCAATCCAAACTGTATATTCTGCATTTTTCTGCCCCATTTGCTCTTTTTCACTGTAGATCTGTATAATATTCACCATTAATAGCCACACTGCCATTTCTATGTTAGGCTGTCTTGAAATATCCTCCACCAAAGAAATTAGTCCATTGCTTTTCTTTTTTTTTCACATAAATTTATTTTTTATTTTTTAACAAGTCTAGACCCATGTCTCCCTCCCATTCACTCACCCCACCAGAGCTCATGCATTCTGCCAAATATGCTTTTCATCTATTTCTCAGTCTTTCTCAATATTCTCCATGAGGAAGTTGACTGTTTTGAGCAGAAGTTCACTGTTTCATTCAGTTCTTCGATTCAGTCCTGTTGTTGTTGTTGTTGTTGTTGTTTCCAATATGCATCACTCCCAACTGCTTTGGACAAAAGCTCAGGGGGCCATACACAAGAAATACTTACAACTAGGTAATTGGCACTAGCATCCACAGATGAGGGATACCATTTGTCATTTGTTTTTCTGGGACTGTGTTACTTCACTCAGCATGATGTCCTCTAGCTCCAGCCATTTTCCTGCAAAGCTCATGATGTCGTCTTTCTTTACTGCTGCATAGAACTCCATTGTGTAGATGTACCACATTTTCTCTATCCACTCATCAGTTGAGGGGCATTTGGGTTGGTTCCAGCTCCTTGCTATTGTGAAGAGAGCTGAAATAAACATGGC
>VZQC01003858.1:73470-84550 GCA_009823505.1 Rhizomys pruinosus
GAGGGAGGGAGGGAAAGAGAGAGAGAGAGAGAGAGAGAGAGAGAGAGAGAGAGAGAGAGAGAGAAACTGGAGACTGGCAAGGCTTGTTGAATTCTTTAAGCCCACCCCCAGTGACCTACTTCCTCCAGCATGGCCACACCTTCTGTGCCCTCCCAAAACAGCACCACCAACTGGGGATAAAATGTCTGAATACTTGAAGACAATGGGAGATGCTCTCATTCAAACCACCACACAATTTTTCATGTCCTATTCCTTAGTTGGCTGTGTCCCTCACTGACTCTAATTCCTGTGTACACTGCATTTCTGTGTCTCCCAGGCTTTCCCTGAGTTTGTTCTGTTGTTAGGTGACCAAGGGCAATTTGGTCCTTACTGGTGGGGCTTGGGACTTTCAGGAGAAGGTGAGGGATGGCTGAGAGTTTCACATGTAACCTGCTCACATGGAGCATCATTTGTGTCCCATGAATTTTTCCTTTTTCAATTTATTTATTTTTATTTTATGTGCATGATTATTTTGCCTGTGGGTATGTAAGTGCACCTGTGTGTGTGATGCCCACAGAGGCCAGCAGAGGGCATCCAATTTCCTGGAACTGGATTCACGTTATTAGCTGTCATGTGCATGCTGGGAACCAAACCTGGGTTCTCTGTAAGATCAGCCAGTGCTCTTAACTGCTGAGCAATCTCTCCAGCTCATCTCATGAATTTTGTTTATATATATGTGTGTGCATGTTCTTGTGTGTGTGTGTGTGTGTGTGTGTGTGTGTGATGGTTTCCAGAGGCCATCAGTCAATGGCAGGAGTCTTTCTCTGTCATTCTCCACCTTATTTTTTGAGACAGGGCCTCTCCCTGCACCTGGAACTCACTGGTTAGCTCCTCTGGCTGGCCACTGTGCTCCTGGGATCTGTCTATCTCTGCCTCTCCACTGTTGGAGTTATGGACATACCATCACTGTGTTAGCTGGTTTTGGATCTGAACTTGGTTCCTCGTGTGTGAGCAGCAGGCACTTTACTGTCTGAGCCATCTCCCTTGCCCTGGAGGCTGGGCTTATTGTGCCCACTTTCCAAATGGATAAACTGAGGATCAAAGTTCAGTGGCTTGCCTAAGTCTACGCTGTGCTTTTAGAACTGGGGGAAGGGGTGTTATAGATATTGAAACTTTGGTTTTTGCTGGGTATAGTAACCTGGGTTGGCATCTGTAGTCTGACTACAGATGGTGGCAGACTTTCAGAACTTGGGAATATTGTATCTTTTGTTTATGTCAGGATCCTTTGGTCCCACAACTGTAAAAAGCAAGAGTAATTTCAAAATTTTATGGACTTGTAAAAATCTCTGAAATAATTGAGAGACCCAAATGTACAATTTCCATTTTGTTATTAATTTCCATCTTTTAAGAAAGAACATTATAATAACAAACCAATTATCATAAACACTTTAAAAATGAAGCAGTGGGCTGGGCATAGGGTTACACTGCTTTCATCCCAGAACTCCAGAGGCAGAGGTAGCAGAGATCAAGGCCAACCTAGTCTACAAGGCTGACAAGTTCCCAGCCTACAGCCGTGGTTCTCCATGGAGGTGTCACAGCAGAAGCAGGACTTCCAGGCTGTAATAGGGATTCCACTTGGGAGATGCCCACACATGTGGCATCTTACCACCCCCACCCCTGGATTCCCAAGACCCACAAGATAGTCTCTCTGAACCACAGTTCAGGGAAGTCTAGCCAGTTTACTCAGGCTTGCCTACAAAGTGAATGGAAAGAACTTCCATACAAAATAGCAGCCCCATGTAAATCCAAAGTCCCCGCATGGCCTTGGTGACCTCTGCCCCCAGTGACGACATGGTGAGAGAGGGCCCAGCCTCATGTGGTGGGCCTTTTATACATCTCAGCCCCTCCCAAAGTCCAAGAATTCCCAAGTCTCCTGAACCTTCTGTGGGAAAACCAACATTTCTAGGGTTGGGGGGGGTCTCCCTGGGCAGCTGGGCTGTAATCTTAGTTAAGCCCATTTATTTATTTATTTTTTATATTTATTTATTTATTTCTTATTTATATATTTTTTAACAAATCTAGACCCATGTCCCCCCACCATATCCCCCCACCCCACCAGAGCTCATGTATTCTGCCAAACATAGTTAAGCCCATTTCAAAGAAGAAATAACTTATCCCACACAGGGCCTGGCTAACCCAGAAAGCCACACAATTCACAGGTCTCTTGGAAAATTGGAGGGGAACTGCAGTGGATGTTGGAGGTGAGGAGGGTAGTGGGTGAGTCCCAATGCTGCTACCAACGTGTTCTATGGATGTCACAGAGACCTCTCCTCTCTGTGTCCAAATCTCCTTCTCTTTAAGTAAAGGAAACAGATTGGAAGATGAGCACATCCCTTCCTTCTCTGCCATGGCACGATTCAATCTGATTCAATTCATAACGTCAAAACACAGGTTCGAAGTCCTGCAAGTTCATCCAGAGGATGCACCGTTCTGTTGCCAGCTTCTTTCAATTAAATACAAATGGATCTGCTTAGTCAGGCACTGCTGGGCTCGCCAGATTGTCTCTTCTGTCTTGGGAGCAGGCTTTGTTCTCAGGGAGGCCAGCGGGAGAGATCAGGAAGAGCCTGTACTGCAGTTCTGGGAGGTTGAAAGTGGTCCCACCATAGCCCTTGGACACTTTTTTCTAATGTGTTTATTGTCTCCCCTGTCTATTTCCAGCAAGGACAAACTACAGTGAGTTCTGTTGAAACTTTTTCTTTTGGAAAACCAGGTGTGGTGGTTTGAATGAGAGTGTCCCCCATAGGCTTTAAGTATTCAGACATTTTGTCCCCAGTTGGTGGCACTGTTTTTGTAGGTCTTAGAAGGTGTGACCATGCTGGAGGAAGTACATCACTGGGGGAGGGCTTAGTGAGTTTAACAAACCTTGCCAGTCTCCAGTCTCTCTCTTGACTTCCTGTGCTCATTGCTAGATGTGAACCTCAGCTTTCTGATCCAGCCCCTGCCACCATGCCTCCCGCCACAATGGACTCTAATTCCCTGGAACCTTCAATTGTAAGCTCAAATAAAGTCTTCCTTTTCTAATTTCCCTTGGTCATGGTGGTTTTATCACAGCAACAGAAAAGTGACTAATACACCAGGGAATAAAGTGTGGCTGGGGGCTGGGTGACACTAATTCAAAGGTTTTTAGAACATCGGGATTGGTGGGGTGTGTGGGAATGGCTGAGTCCTGACAATCATGCAGAACTTGGCTAATTTTAACTTCTGGATAACTTCTGTGAAGTGTCAGTCCAGCCTTGAATTCTCACTGTGTACTGGCCTTCCTAGCAGAGGCCCATAGACTGCTGGTTCTGTTGGACATTGAGCACTGGCTGGGCATTCTGAGCCAGAATCTCCTGTTTCTTCTTGCTGTGCACTGTTTCTTCTTGTTGTGCACTATTTCTTCTCACTGTGCACTGTTTCTTCTCACTGTGCACTGCTTCTTCTCACTGTGCACTGTTTCTTCTCACTGTGCACTGCTTCTTCTCGCTGTGCACTGTTTCTTCTCGCTGTGCACTGCTTCGTCTCACTGTGCACTGCTTCTTCTCGCTGTGCACTGCTTCTTCTCACTGTGCACTGCTTCTTGCTGTGCACTGTTTCTTCTCACTGTACACTGCTTCTTCTCACTGTGCACTGTTTCTTCTCGCTGTGCACTGCTTCTTCTTGCTGTGCACTGTTTATTCTCGCTGTGCACTGCTTCTTCTCGTTGTGCACTGCTTCTTCTCACTGTGCACTGTTTCTTCTTGCTGTGCACTGCTTCTCGCTGTGCACTGTTTCTTCTTGCTGTGCACTGCTTCTTCTCGCTGTGCACTGTTTCTTCTTGCTGTGCACTGCTTCTTCTCGCTGTGCACTGCTTCTCACTGTGCACTGTTTCTTCTTGCTGTGCACTGCTTCTTCTCGCTGTGCACTGCTTCTTCTCACTGTGCACTGTTTCTTCTTGCTGTGCACTGCTTCTTCTCACTGTACACTGCTTCTTCTCGCTGTGCACTGCTTCTTCTCACTGTGCACTGTTTCTTCTCGCTGTGCACTGCTTCTTCTTGCTGTGCACTGCTTCTTCTTGCAGCGCACTGTTTCTTCTCACTGTGCACTGCTTCTTCTTGCAGTGCACTGTTTCTTCTTGCTGTGTACTGCTTCTTGCTGTGTACTGTTTCTTCTTGCTGTGCACTGCTTCTTCTCGCTGTGCACTGTTTCTTCTTGCTGTGCACTGTTTCTTCTTGCTGTGCACTGTTTCTTCTTGCTGTGCACTGCTTCTTCTTGCAGTGCACTGCTTCTTGCTGTGTACTGTTTCTTCTTGCTGTGCATTGCTTCTTGCTGTGTACTGTTTCTTCTAGCTGTGCACTGCTTCTTCTTGCTGTGCACTGTTTCTTCTTGCTGTGCACTGCTTCTTCTTGCTGTGCACTGTTTCTTCTTGCTGTGCACTGCTTCTTCTTGCTGTGCACTGCTTCTTCTCACTGTGCACTGCTTCTTCTCACTGTGCACTGTTTCTTCTCGCTGTATACTGTTTCTTCTAGCTGTGCACTGTTTCTTCTCACTGTGCACTGCTTCTTATCACTGTGCACTGTTTCTTCTTGCTGTGCACTGCTTCTTCTTGCTGTGCACTTTCTTCTCACTGTGCACCATTTCTTCTTGCTGTGCACTATTTCTTCTCGCTGTGCACCGTTTCTTCTTGCTGTGCACTGCTTCTTCTTGCTGTGCACTGCTTCTTCTTGCTGTGCACTGCTTCTTCTTGCTGTGCACTGCTTCTTCTTGCTGTGCACTTTCTTCTCGCTGTGCACCATTTCTTCTTGCTGTGCACTATTTCCTCTCACTGTGCACTGTTTCTTCTTGCTGTGCACCGCTTCTTCTTGCTGTGCACTGTTTCTTCTTGCTGTGCACTTTCTTCTCACTGTGCACCATTTCTTCTTGCTGTGCACTATTTCTTCTCGCTGTGCACCGTTTCTTCTTGCTGTGCACTGCTTCTTCTTGCTGTGCACTGCTTCTTCTTGCTGTGCACTGCTTCTTCTTGCTATGTACTGCTTCTTCTTGCTGTGCACTTTCTTCTTGCTGTGCACCATTTCTTCTTGCTGTGCACTATTTCCTCTCACTGTGCACTGTTTCTTCTTGCTGTGCACCGCTTCTTCTTGCTGTGCACTGTTTCTTCTTGCTATACACTGTTTCTTCTTGCTGTGCACTGTTTTTGGCCCTGTGCATGGTAGTCCGTAGGCACAGCCCCGTGTTCTTCTCAGGCTGCTCTGTGTCTTCTGTCTTGTCCAAGCCACCTTTGTCCACTTCTGCATTTCCCTCCTGATGAAATGTATAGATCTCATCCCCTAGGGTCCTCCATCTGCCTCATCGTAATTTATCCAGTTAATGAATATTAAGTGCCTACTGTATTGGTTACTTTTCTGTTCCTGTGATAAAACACCACGACAAAGGCAACTCATAGAGGAGTTATCTAGGCTTATGGTTCCAGAGGGACAGTCTGTGATGGAGGGACAGGCATGAACACATGGTGGCTAGAGCAGGATGCTGAGTGACCACATTCCCACCCCCATGAAGTAAAAGTGGGATGAGGCTATGAACTCAGTGCTCACCCCAGTGACGTGCTTTCTCCAACAAGTCTGCATCTCCCCAAATAACACCACCACCTGGAAACAAATGCTTAAATACATGAGTCTGAGGGGGAGAGTTCTCATTCAAACCACCACAGCTACTATGTGCTGAACATCCTGGTGGGTGTTGTGATGTGGCATCCAGGTAACTTGGAGCTACCTCTGAAATGTAATGGGAAGGCACACCATAGCTGAGCTTTTAGGTAAGAGTGGGCAAATTGTCTGACCTTTCTGCTTGCATGGAGGTGGGGGCGATGTGGAGTTGGCAAGCAGCTGCATCAAGGTGGTCATTAGTAGTTAATAAATAAATGAAAACAATTAGACCCAAGGGAGCTCAGCACATTGTTAGTGCCCAGGACTGCTAGAAGTTCTTACTCAAAGCACAATGGGATGGCAGATGTCCTGGTGTGTGGGCTGTGGAATTTTGAAATAATGGAAATTTTAAGGAAGTAATGTTGAAGCTTGGACTTGCTAGGTGTTTGGGAACTAGCCTGGTGAAAAGGTAAAAGACAGAAAACAGTGGTGGAGGCAGAGCACACAGCACAGGCAATAGCCTTGCAGCAGATGGGTACTTAGTGCATGAAGCTAGGTCATGGGGCACACAGCAGGCGCTGTGGAGCAGAGAGGTGAGCAGGGCTGTGCAGCATCAGACTTCACAGGTGTGTGGTATGCATGTGTGTATGCATGTGTGGGTACATGTATGTATATGGCATGTATGTGGAAGCTTGAGGTTGATGTTGGGAATCATCTTCAATTTTTCTACCTTATTAATTGAGGCAGGGTATCTTAATCAAGGTCAGAGCTCACTGATATGCCAGTGTTGTCTCAGTGGGAGCCCATCTCTGAGGCTGGACTCGTGGGTGAGGCACCACTCTGGTCCTCATGCTTGTCTGGCAAGTGCTCTAACCTGTCAGCCATCTCTCCAGCCCCCTCTTTTATATTCATAGTGGTGCTGGATTGAACCCAGGACTTTGTGAATGGTGAGGACTTTATGAATGGACAGCATGCACCTCCTAGGACCACGCTACATCCTCGGCTCTGGCATCTTTTAGTTTGTACCTTACCAACATCACCAAGGATCACACTGACTCTTTAGATGGCTTATAGGGCCAACGGCTGGGTCCTGTCTCATCCCACAAGGCCTTGTTTTCACTTACTGGTCTTCAAGTCCCCCAAGGAATTACATGATAAAAGCTTAAAGTATTATCCCACACAGAAGAATGACAATCCTTTAGGCTGGAAAGCATTCGATTACAAGAGCATGTGGACTCCGCTTATACAGTGCCAGCCTTAATAAGGCCATGTGGGGGAGGGGCAGCTCCTGGCAGGGGGTTCTTCATGCAGGGAGGCAGTTCCAGTCCTGTGCTCTCCAACTGCAGCTCTTTAGGGCACTGTCAGTTGCAGGAAGGCCCTGGAGCCACATTTGTGCTGGAGAAATGACCCCTTTGTGAGGCTCAGTGGCCTCCCTCTTTGCCGACAGGCTGTCCCTGCATGGTGGCTACCCCTGCATGGTGGCTGCCCCTGCGTGGCGGATATCTCTGCCTCTTTTTATCCATAGACCAAAATAACAGGGTGAGAGTTGGTGGACTGGAGTGATCTGCTGACATCAGGGTGACAGATCAAATAATTTATTTTCTCCTAAATCCGGATTATGCTGCTGTAGCTTGTAGAGATGATTTTCCTGCCCGACGGTCTTATTCACATTGGAGCAGTTACTGAGGTCCATGGCATGCATGTACACATATACACAAACACACGTACACAAGCATATGTATACACAAATACACAGACACACAAACACAAACATATACATAAATGCACAGAGAAATATACATAAACACATAGACACAAATATACATATATACATACGTACATACATACATAGACAGAGATATATGTATACGCACCTACACAGACACATACACACAAACATACATAAATACACAGAGAAACATATGTTTGTGTTTGTGTGTCTGTGTGTTTGTGTGTCTGTGTATTTGTGTATACATATGCTTGTGTACGTGTGTGCTGGTGTATATGTGTACAATTGGACTCTGGTCAATTCTGGCTGTTTCCTTTCATGAGCTGATAGTTTGTCCAGGAATAACCTTTCAGTCCTACTAATGAAGCACAGGCAATTAGATATATAGGCATTTAAACAGTACTAATTGTTATGGTAGATTACTTTGATATAGACACAGATATTTGGATGGTATGTTAATCTGTGAATTACATTTTTTTCTGTAATATATGACAGGGTCTTACTGTGGCTTATAACATCTCCTAACCGCTAGAGGATGTAAGCTTATGGCATCAGCCATGGGTTATTCCTCCAAGGAGAGAGCTAATAGCCAATTAGATTTGGGATATACAGGCATATGGCTGCCACTGCTGCACAGTATTTCCAGGCAGGTGAGGTGTAGCTGGTGCTGACAGAGGAGTCTTGCTTGACTCAAGGAGACCTATATTTGCTTTATTGGTTTAGTGGTCTTTGGTAACACTCTCTGGTATTTGCATTGTGTAGGATGTACCAGGAAGTACCAGCAGAAAGGTTGGCTGGTCTGAACATTGAAAAGAAGAAAAGCATCAGACCACTACAGGCATCAAACCCCTCTGTGGATCCTTCTTGTAACAACTATTTATAATGAGTCCTAATGAAACTTACCTTCTAGGTGCCACAAAGTTTTAATATGAGAGATTTTCTTACCTGTCCTTCATAGAACAAGGAGGAATATGATGATGATGAGGTCATTCTCTAACTGTTAATTGGAGCCAACTGTCATAGAGGTAATCTCTTATAAAACCAGTAAAACCGCCTTCTTTAATTGACTAATAGACATAGGAACTGTGAAAAGGATTATTCTCTATTCAGAACCAATATAATACTAAAGTCTCCTTAAGATGCGATGGTTCTACCTGCTAACTTGACACAACCAGGATCACCTGAGAAGAGTCTCAACCACGAAGTGTCTAGATCTGTGACACACTGGGTTAGCTGAGGTGACAAGACTCCCTCTGAAAGTGGCAGCACCGTTTCCTGGGCTGAGCCCTGAGTTCTATGGGTATCAAGCTGAGCACTAAGCATGCATGTGAGCGTCCTCCTCTCCGTCCTTGACTGCGGTGCCAAGCGACCAGCTGTCTCAAGCTCCTGCTCTGAGCCTTCCGAGCAGAGCTGGACTGTGACCTGGAACTGTGAGCTGAGGTACACTCTTCCTCTCTGAGTTGATCTTTCTCAGAGTGTTTATTACAGGAAGAGGAATGAAGCAGAACATGTGTTGAGGTTGTTGTGACCAATGCCGCAATGAACACAGGAATGCACGTATTTCATTTTCTAAGTAAATCTCTAGCCATGGGAATGGCAGGATCCCGCGGTAGTTTACCTTGTTGAGGGACCTCTACGAAGATTCCTAAAATGGTTGTGCAATTTACGTTTTCATGGGCAAAGGAGGAACCTCCACAACCCCTGACATGGTCTCCAACAACAGTCCCCTCAGCAGCCGCCTGTGGGCTCTTCAGCATGCCCTGGCGCAGACCGAGGGGGCCATTTCCCACCCTCCGCCTCCTCTTGGGTTCTGGTTAACTGCCAAGGAGGTTCTGCGCCTTCTGCTCATGGCTTTCTTGTGGTTCCATTTCCAGGTGAATTCTTGCGTGATGCTCACAGCTCATAGCCATTACTTGTTTCTCTTATTGGCTCCAAATGCTGTGTCAGGATGGAGAGAGAACTTGAAATTTACAGTCAGCAAGTGCCTTCTCCATGAGACTCAACACTGCTACCCTCACCAAGCATGGAGCGGATAAGCATAAGAGTGAATGGCTAGTCTAGATTCCTTTCTGTTATTGTGATAAAGCACTCAGATCAAAAGCAAGTTGGGAAGGGAAGGGTTTATTTGGCTGACCAGGTCATAGTTCATCACTGAAGGAGGTCAGGCCAAGAGCTCAAGCGGGAACTTGAAATAGAAAACATGGAAGATGTTGCTAAGCGGCTTGCTCGCAGGCTCAGCCAGCCTCCTTACATAGCGCTGAGCCACCTGGCGAGGGTGGTGCAGCCCACACTGGGCAGGGCCCTCCTACATCAATGAACAACCACTGTGGGCATCTTTTCTAGGCTTTACTCCTGGATGAGTCCAGGCTGTGTCAAGGTGACGGTTAAAGTTAAACAGGACAATGGCATGTGACTTATTTTCTTGTTTCTGTGTCAAAATGCCTGACCAAAGCAACTTAGAGAAGGAAGGGGCGTACAGGGCGAGGAAGCATCATTCAGAGTGTAATGAGTCCATCATAGCCAGGCATCACAGTGGAAGGAGTGTGGGACAACGGGTGTTCGGATGCCTTCAGTCAGGAGGCAGAGAGAGCGGGAATACTGGTGTTCAATCACTTTCTCCTTTTTATTCAGGTAGTGACGCAATCACGCTCCTTGCACTCAGGTTGGGTCTATGTGCTTCAGTTCAATCTCTCTGGAAATTCCCTTATAGATACGGCCAGAGGTATATTTCCATGGAGATTCTGAATTTGTCAATTTTCATTGTCAATTTGACAATGAAAATTCACCATCACAAATTATCTACGAAGCTTGCTCCTGGAAGAGAGTGAACAACATCCATTCATTGTGAAACATTTCCGGACCATCTACCACATGCCAGGCAGGTTCTGGGTCTTGGGGAAATTCAGCTCTGAGTGTAGTAGGCAGAGATATGTGTGTGAACTTGAGGTGCAATGGGGAGTCCTGCCAGCCTCCCTGAGACTAGGAGGGCCCCCCACCTTGGTCCTGAGACTCGGGCTAGCTAATGGCCCTGGCGGGGCTCTAGGCATTCTGTTCCTTCTCCTTTAAGCTTCCTCAGCTGGAATCCTTGGCTCAGAGAAGAGGGCAGTAAGAATCCTAATTTGGATCTTTTTCTTCATTCCCATGAATAAATTTCTCAGGCACAGATATTGATTTTTAAAGAATAAATCTTCATGCTTTAACTTTGCTTTTTAACAGTGTTCCTCTGTTTCAATTTGTTGGGAGCAGTTCCCCATCCGTCAGTGTTTGCTAAAGGTCAGGCAGAAGATCTACCCAGTAGGAAGTAGCAAGAGCCGGGACAGGCACTCTTTTTCCTCTGTCCTTCCTGCCACCTTTTCTGGCTCCTCCCTCCCTCCCTCCCTCCCTCCCTCCCTCCCTCCCTCCCTCCCTCCCTCCCTCCTATGCTGGGGTTCAGCATAGATTGTCTTATGCCTGGCTTGCTTACCATCTAGTAGAGCAGACTGGTAAACAAGCCATCACAGCAAAGTGTGAGAGACTCTGATGGGAGGAGTAAGTTGCCCCAAGCCTCGGAACTGAGACATCTGCCCTAATAGAGAACCGGGAAAAGGGTTCTCGGTCTCACTAGATGGGGAAGGGATGAAAGGAGCACGAGAGCCAAAGGGAGAGGGGAAGGGAAGCCCGGATGGGGTGCCCGCCCCATGGGGTGCACTGTGTGTAGAAACCCAAAGCTCGA
>VZQC01003858.1:85990-121747 GCA_009823505.1 Rhizomys pruinosus
TCAGGTCTTCAGCAGCAGGGCCTTATCGCCCCTCTTCTTGCAGGTATCCCAGTTTAGAGGCAAGGAGCCTTTACCTTTTGTGGGGCCTTAGATCCCCTGGCCAACATCTCCCTGGTAGAATAATCCATTACTGATGTCAGAGCTCCTGTATTGATATATTTTGCTTAAGTGCATAGTTTAAGGACTTTAGTATTATATTTGGTTCTGAACAGAGAATAATCCTTTTCACAGTTCTTATGTCTATTAGTCAATTAAAGAAGGCAGTTTTACCAGTTTTATAAGAGATTACCTCTATAATAGCTGTCTCCAATTTACAGTTGGAGAGCGACCTCATCATCGTCATATCACGTGTTTCTCAAGGGTGACATGTCATCATAGAAATCAGATGCTGCTGGGGAGAGGGCTTTGAAATGCTCAGCTGTCCATGTGGGGTGATTTAACCCCAAAGGGAGGGAATGACCTCCCGACTCTGGGTCATTCTTAGAGAAATGCTGACCTGAGCACATCAGGGGTGTTGTTAAGTGGTGGATCCCAGACTTTAGAATGAGCCTTTGGCTCAAGCCTCCCTCCTTCAGCGCTCTGCAGATACTGAACCATTTACCACTGAGGCCTTGGCTAATACACATGTACACACGAAAGTGTGATGAGGGGTGACTTACAGGATGAGGTGAGGGGTCACTTACAGGAATGAGGTGAGGGGTGACTTACAGGATGAGGTGAGGGGTGACTTACAGGAGTGAGGTGAGGGATGACTTACAGGATGAGGTGAGGGTTGACTTACAGGAGTGACCTGAGGGGTGACTTACAGGAGTGTGATGAGGGGTGACTTACAGGAGTGAGGGGAGGGTGTCTTACAGGAGTGAGGTGAGGGGTCACTCACAGGAGTGTGGTGAGGGATGACTAAGAGGAGTGAGGTGAGGGGTGACTTACAGGAGTATGATGAGGGGTGACTTACAGGAGTGTGATGAGGGGTGACTTACAGGAGTGACCTGAGAGGTGACTTACAGGAGTGAGGTGAGGGGTGACTTACAGGAGTGTGATGACGGGTGACTTACAGGAGTGTGATGAGGGGTGACTTACAGGAGTGAGGTGAGGGGTGACTTACAGGAGTGAGGTGAGGGGTGACTTAGAGGAGTGAGGTGAGGGGTGACTTAGAGGAGTGAGGTGAGGGGTGACTTACAGGAGTGTGATGAGGGGTGATTTACAGGAGTGAGGTGAGGGGTGACTTACAGGAGTGAGGTGAGGGCTGACTTACAGGAGTGAGGTGAGGGGTGACTTACAGGAGTGTGATGAGGGGTGATTTACAGGAGTGAGGTGAGGGGTGACTTACAGGAGGGAGGTGAGGGGTGACTTACAGGAGGGAGGTGAGGGGTGACTTACAGGAGTGTGGTGAGGGGTGACTTACAGGAGTGTGGTGAGGGGTGACTTACAAGAGTGAGGTGAGGGGTCACTTACAGGAGTGTGGTGAGGGGTGACTTACAGGAGTGAGGTGAGGGGTCACTTACAGGAGTGAGGTGAGGGGTGACTTACAGGAGTGAGGTGAGGGGTGACTTACAGGAGTGAGGTGAGGGGTGACTTACAGGAGTGAGGTGAGGGGTGACTTACAGGAGTGAGGTGAGGGGTGACTTACAGGAGTGAGGTGAGGGGTGACTTACAGGAGTGAGGTGAGGGGTGACTTACAGGAGTGAGGTGAGGGGTGACTTACAGGAGTGAGGTGAGGGGTGACTTACAGGAGTGAGGTGAGGGGTGACTTACAGGAGTGAGGTGAGGGGTGACTTACAGGAGTGAGGTGAGGGGTGACTTACAGGAGTGAGGTGAGGGGTGACTTACAGGAGTGAGGTGAGGGGTGACTTACAGGAGTGAGGTGAGGGGTGACTTACAGGAGTGAGGTGAGGGGTGACTTACAGGAGTGAGGTGAGGGGTGACTTACAGGAGTGAGGTGAGGGGTGACTTACAGGAGTGAGGTGAGGGGTGACTTACAGGAGTGAGGTGAGGGGTGACTTACAGGAGTGAGGTGAGGGGTGACTTACAGGAGTGAGGTGAGGGGTGACTTACAGGAGTGAGGTGAGGGGTGACTTACAGGAGGGAGGTGAGGGGTGACTTACAGGAGTGTGATGAGGGGTGACTTACAGGAGTGTGATGAGGGGTGACTTACAGGAGTGAGGTGAGGGATGACTTCCAGGAGTGTGGTGAGGGATGACTTACAGGAGGGAGGTGAGGGATGACTTCCAGGAGTGTGGTGAGGGATGACTTCCAGGAGTGAGGTGAGGGATGACTTCCAGGAGTGTGGTGAGGGATGACTTACAGGAGTGTGGTGAGGGATGACTTCCAGGAGTGTGGTGAGGGATGACTTACAGGAGTGAGGTGAGGGATGACTTCCAGGAGTGTGGTGAGGGATGTCTTACAGGAGTGAGGTGAGGGATGACTTCCAGGAGTGTGGTGAGGGATGACTTACAGGAGGGAGGTGAGGGATGACTTCCAGGAGTGTGGTGAGGATGACTTCCAGGAGTGAGATGAGGGATGACTTCCAGGAGTGTGGTGAGGGATGACTTACAGGAGTGTGATGAGGGGTGACTTACAGGAGTGAGGTGAGGGGTGACTTACAGGAGTGAGGTGAGGGATGACTTACAGGAGTGTGGTGAGGGATGACATACAGGAGGGAGGTGAGGGGTGACTTACAGGAGTGAGGTGAGGGGTGACTTACAGGAGTGTGGTGAGGGGTTGTATTAGTCACTTTTCTGTTTCTGTGATAAAACACCATAAGCAAGGGAACTTATAAAAATAAGAATTTATTTGAGCTTATGATTGACGGTTCCAGGGAATCAGAGTCCGTTGTGGCGGGAGGCATGTTGGCAGGGCTGGAGCAGCAGCCGAGGGTCACATCTCACAATCAGCACAGGAAGTCAAGAGAGAGAGGGAGAGGCTGGAGACCGCAAGGCTTGTTAAACTCACTAAGCCTGCCCCCAATAACGTACTTTCTCCAGCACAGCCACGCCTTCTAAGACCTCCAAGAACAGTGCCACCATCTGGAGACAAAATATCTGAATACTTAAAGCCTATGGGGGACACTGATTCAAACCACCACAGGGGTGACTCAAAGTCAGGGATCACTGAAAACCCTGCCCAGCTTGGTGAGCACTGCTGAAGCTAGAGCTCTGGCGCTCATTTCAGGCCACCTATGGGACAGATGGCCGAATCTGTGGCAGACAGCTCCCTGGCTCAGCCACATAGTAGATTATAGGCTAGTCTCTGCTTCATAACGAGACTCTGTTTCAACAAACAAACAAATAAACAAATAAACCCTCAAAACAAAAAGGCACTTGCAGCACCCAGCTCTCTTCATCCTCTTCCTCTGTCGTGCCATTACCTTTGGGAGCTTCCGTGGAGAGGTGACTTACAGTAAGACCAATGATGTATTCAACCTGTGCAGAAATCCCGTAGGAAGGGGTGATCATCCCTCTTTCCAGGTAGCAGCAGGGAGGTTCAGAGAAGTCAGGGAGTTGTTGAGCAGCCCGGCAGGGGAGGAGCTTCCTCACAGATCTGGTTTCTCCAAGTCTGCTAATAACGGCTCAGTCCGTTCAGGCAGTGGTCAGTCTTTCTCACCCTTGAGTTGTTGGCCAGGGTAGTCCAAGAGACTCCTTAATTTGCACAGGCCACTTCTACAGCTCTTGATTGCCTCCGAGAACTTGAAGGTTAGACCCTATTGCTGGAGAAAGGGCAGATTTTGGCCATGGGATTTGGAGCAATGGAGCTGGAACTGACCCGGAAGCCACCTCCCCTGAAGGCGAGCTCTCACTCTCTCATTGTTTTGGAGAGCACTACGTAAGATGCTCAGGGAGAGCAGCAACAGATGATCTAGCACCAGATTCAAGGCCTAATAACCACATCAATGACTGGCACAACAAACTATATTGGGGCAATAGTGGCACTTCTATCTCAGGGGTAATCAACAGCTACCTAGTTGGAGTTAAAGCCCACTCAATGGGAGGGAACTCATGTGTGGCTGTAGACACAGCCAAATATACATGGCTAGAGTGGTCATAGATCTTAGAGAAAACCCCAAGATTGTCACATTTCTAGGCAGATGTAATTTCTTACTACGCACAAAATATGGGACTTTATAGACAGGTATTCCAGTCACCACTCATCAAAGAAGCTTCTTTTGCAACAGATGGCGATTATTAGAGTTTCACAGTTGGTCACACTCAGAGTCTGTCTGTGCATTGCCCAAGCCTTAGTAAGTAGCACATCTGGAGTGCAGCCTCTACAACGAGAGGTCACAGAACATAGAACAAGGGCTGGAGAGACTCCTACTGCACCCCTCAGCCCTCATCATGAAGCTCCCTCATGCAACAAAGGGGCAGGGACACAAAAGGTCACAAATGGTCAAAACGTAGAGTATAAGAGTCTGTAGACTGTGGGTCCTTGGACAGGACTCCTATATTAGACTCCACCCACCAGAGATCAGGTCCCATTGAAGAAGAGGGGGCAGAAAGATTGTAAGAGCCAGGGAGGAGGTGCAGGACCATAAAGAAATAGAGTCCTACAGGCTCCTGAGACCTTGCTCATGTGAACCTACAGCAATGGTGTCAGCATGCACAAGACCCATGCAAGCTCAACCAGACAAAAACCCAGCATGGAACTCTGGAAATGGGCAGCAGAACCCAATCTTAGTGGAGAACTAATGGCAGCTGATTACTGCTGGGTGAGGAAGAGCTGATCTGATTACAGCAAGGAACTCTAGATAGGCTGACTAGAACTCAGTGGATGAATTTAACACTGAGTGACATCACAGGGCACTAAGTTGACTAAATAGGCCTTAAAACAAATAACAAAATGCATGAATTCAAGTGGGGCGGGCCTGTAGGAGGGTGCCCATGGGGAAATAAAGATGGCCAAGTTATTCTATATGAAATACACAAAATTCAATAAAAATTTACAAAAATCTTTTAACATTAATGATTCCACACAAAAATAAACATGAAACCTCATTTTCATAAATCAGTTATTTACTTACTCTGTGTGTGTGTGTGTGTGCATGTGTGTGTGTGTCTGTGTGTGTCTGTGTCTGTGTCTGTGTCTGTGTGTGTCTGTGTGTGTGTACTGCAGAGGCCAACTTGCAGGAATCAGTTTTCTCCTACTTTGTGGGTCCTGGGGATCCAACTTAGGCTCCGGCCTTGGGCTTTCTAAAGCTCCCCAGTGTACTGTCCTGTAGGGCAGGGGTGAGCTCGGTATGGGATATAGTGGCCTCCTCTGTCTTCCCTTGGTTGACTAGTTTTTGTATCACTAAGGAACAGTAGATGTAACTGTCCCTAGGGTTCAGGCAGGAAGGTAAAAAGAGTCTAGTCCTGAGCTGGATATGGTGGCTTATGGCCCCATCCCTCAGCAGGCTGAGAGAAGGAATGGAGTGTGAGGCCAACCCAAGCTACAGTGAGGTATCAGAAAACAAAACAGCACTGTAGCAAAAACAGGGAGTTGGTTTTGCCTTCAGCACTGAGTGGGATTCAGGGTGGGTGGGGATGGTGCTGACCTGGATAGCCCATGCAGCTAAGCAGCCCTTCCACTAGAACTTTGACATCTAGGTCAGACGTGGCAGAATCTGAGCTTTTTCAGAAGACAGAAGTCAGCACTGATGGAAACCTTGAAACCTTGGTTTATTTTTCTTTTTAAGCATAGGCAGCTATTTTTCAAGAACAACTTTTTTTAAAATTATTTTTTATGTGTATGAGTGTACTGTCTGCATGTATGTTGGTGCACCCATGTCGTGCAATGCCATGGAGGTCAGAAGAGGGTGTTGGATTCCCCTGGAACTGGAATTAAAGACTTAGCCACCATGTGGGTGCTGGGAATTGAACCCGGGTCCTCTGCAAGAGTAGTTGGCACTCTTAACCTCTGAGCCATCTCTCCAGCCCCCTCAAGAACAACTTTTATTTGTTCTTTGGAAGCTTCATACCTGTGTATAATGTATGTTGATCGTATCCAATCCCACTTCTCTCCTCCTCCTCCTCCTCCTCCTCCTCCTCCTCCTCCTCCTCCTCCTCCAAGAATCCCCCAGCCCTCTTCCACTTTTACCTCTTCCTCCTTTTCCTTTTTATAACCTACTGAATCCAGTTTGTGTTCTGCATACATGTGTGGCTATGGGGACGTTCACCCACAACACAGGCCACCTATCCTCCACCACACCCCACTCTCAAATGCAGACTGCCCCTGCGGTAGGGGTGGTTTCTCCTGTGTCCTTCCCCTGTATGCTGGATATCTATTGGCAGGATCTGGTTGACTTGATTGTGTGCAGGTGCCCACAGGTACTGTAAGCTCATGTGTGCAGTGGCCATGCATGTCCAGTGGACAGCATTTCACACTCACCCCCCCAGCCTCTGGCTCTTACCCTCAGCTTCCTCTCTTTTGATGCTCCTGGATCCTTGGGGTGTGTGTGTGTGTGTGTGTGTGTGTGTGCACATATGTGTGTTTGTATTTGTGTGTGTGCATGTGTTTGTGCGCGTGTGTGTTTGTGTGTTTGTGTGTGTGTGTGTGTGTGTGTGCAAGTGTTATGTCTGTGTGTCTGTGTGTCTCTGTGTGTGTCTGTGTGTGTAGGGTTGATGTAGATGTTCCATTTGAGGCTGAGCACTCAGTAGCCACTTATTCTCAACACTTGATCAGTTAGGAGTCTGCACTGACTGCTACAAACGGACAGTGGCTCTCAGAATCCTAGGCTGGCATCTGGATTAAAAACACCTCTGCTGAGATGTGCCTTCTGGCTGGCTGGCCACACAGAACCCTGGTCCTTAGGGTCTGTTCATCTGAGCTATCACAAAATATTGGCAAGGTACCTTCAATAGCTCATATTGATGGGTACTGTGTGTCTGCTCAGTGTACCAACTGTGCACACAGAACACTGCCCCTGCTATCTTTTCCATCCCACAAGTAACGCCACATACTATATATATATATATTTGAGATGGGGTCTCCCTGTAGCTCTGGCTGTCCTGGAACTCACTCTGTAGATCAGGCTGGCCTTGAACTCACCAAGATCTGCCTGCCTCTGCCTCCCACGTGCTAGGATTAAAGGCATGTGCCAGCATGCCCAGCTTTGAATTGAATTTTTAAGCAAGGTGAGAGATATGGATGCAGTTTCATTCTTCTGCATGTGGAAATTCAATTTTCCTAGAATAATTTATTGGAGAGCCTGTCCTTTCTCCAATGTATATATATTTTTTAAATTTTATTTATTTATTTTTTATGTGTATGAATGTACTGTCTGCATGTAGGTTTGTGCACCCATGCCGTGCAATGCCGAGGAGGTCAGAATAGGGTGTCGGATTCCCCTGGAACTGGAGTTCTCCTGGAATTGGAGTTACAGACGGTTCTCAGCCACCATGTGGGTGCTGGGGATCGAACCCAGGTCCTCTGAAAGAGTAGTCGGTGCTCTTAACCACTAGGCCATCTCTCCAGCCCCCTCTCCAATGTATATTTCATCATTTACATTGATAAGTAGATGGTGAGATGTCTCTGCAGGTAAGCGGCAGGTAAGCGGTTCTTGCTGCCAAGCCTGGTGAACTGGGTGTGATCTCCGGAACCCACATGAAATCAGCGAACTGACTTCTGCAAGTTGTTCTCTGACCTCCACATCTGTGCTGTGTTGCAAGTACGCATGTGCACACACACTAAAAATAAAATGAAATTAAAAAACATGAAAAAATGACTGTGCACTCTGAAACTCCTGCTATAAATGGCCAGCCTGGCTTCCAGAAGAATTAAAAAAAAAATTGAAGAATATTCTGGCTATAGAGATGGCTCAGTGGTAGAGCATTTGTCAAGCCTATATGAGGCCCTGGATTCAATCCCAGGCATGATCAGAAACAGGCAAACACATATACGACAACAAAAACCAATTTTCACATTTGTCTTCTGTGGAGAGTGTTGATTTCTCCATTCCTCTGTTGAAAACGGAGAATTCTAGGCTAAGAGATTATTTCAGTGGGAACAAATGTATCCCATTTTCATTTGAAAAAAAATTTTTTGTCTTTTTTTGAGACAGGGTCTCTCTGTAGCCCCAGCTGGCCTGGAAGTTGCTACATAGACCAGGCTGGTCTTGTACTCACAGAAATCAGCCTGCCTGTGCCTCTGAGTGCTAGGATTAAAGGTGTGCACCACCATACCTAGGTTCTGTTTGTTTGTTTCATTTGAATTTACTTGTATGCTATGGAGATTTAATTGATTGATTTGGGATAGGGCCTCACCCTGTAGCCCAGGCTAGCTTTGAACTCCAGAAAACCCCCTGCCTCTTCTCCCCAGTGCTGGGGTTACCAGCATGAGCCACCATGCTAGATATACTTTCTCTATTTTTTGACCATTTTCATTAGTGTTTGTATTTGTTAATTTTCTATTGTTGTGATGAAATACATAAATGCCTTCAGAAAGAAAAGGATTTATTTTTGCTTATGGTTCCAGGCGGATAGAGTCCACATTTGTGGGCAAGCAGCAGGGGGAATTAGAGAGTTCACATTTCATCAGAAACAGGAAAAGGGGAAGGAGAAGAGGAAGTGGACCCTCAAAGCCCTCCCACTCCCCATGTTACTTTTCTTCCTGCAAGGCTCCATCTCCTAAAGTTCCACCAACTAGAATACAGAATACAGGAGCCTGGCAGTGTGTGCGTGTGTGTGTGTGTGTGTGTGTGTGTGTGTGTGTGTGTGTGCATTTCCCATCAAACCATGGCAGTGGGCAGTGTGCGTGACTGCCAATTTCTTTTCCTTGATTATGTTAAGTTGCCTTTTTCTTTCATGAGCATTGCAACAGTTTTCTCCAGTTCTAAAATTTGCTTCTCAAAGATGTTTCGTATACTGAAGGACCACTTCAGGATATTCAAATCTGTAGATTTTTTCCCCTTATGGATTTTGCAATTTATTTCTCTGTATGTATGAGAGGTTTTTAACCATCAGGTTAGAAATTTGCATACATTTTATTCTATTTCTTTTAATAACTGCATTTAAAAATTTAATTGTTTAACACATAGCAAATTAAATTTTGACACATAAAGCAAGATGGGTAAAGCTTTTCTATTACTGTCTCCCTTGGTTCTTTAAAGAGTAAAATTTTCTGTCTGTTTGAGCAAGTTTTTAAAATGCATCTCTTCCTAGAAAATAAGCTATTTCAGTGGGATTTCTCAAGTGTGTTAGCCTTGAGCTAAACACAGGGTTCTTTGTACTAAATAGAAAGCCTTTTTCTTAGACAAGGTCTCCCTGTAGCCATGGCTGGCCTAGAACTTGCTATCTAGACCAGGCTGGCCTTAATCTCAGAGAGACCCACCTGCCTCTGGCTTCTGGGGGCTGGGATTAAAGATGTGTACCACATCATCTGGTCCTTGATGTGATTTTTTTCCATCACTTTTCTTAGAACTTAGACTTTTATATTAATTAATTAATTAATTAATTATTTATTTTGTATGTAGGTGTGCCTCTGTGCATGTATGGAGGTCCAAGGACAGCTTGTCAGGCTTGGAGGCAAGGACCCTTACCTGCTGAGCCACCTTGCTAGCTCCAAAGGTATCAAAACTATTTTCAATTTATTTATTTTCATTTTATGTGTATGAGGGTTGTGCTTACATGTATGCAAGTGCACCATGTGCATGCAGTGCTCACAGAGACAAGAAGAGGGCATCAGATCTTCTTGACCTGAAACTGCAGGTGATTGTTTTTGGGAAGATCCAGTTTGAATTAGGGGCTAGTTTTCAGCTAATATCCCTCAGGGCACATGGTGGAAATCATGAGGTTCCTTTAACCATGCCCCATAAGGGGACAACTCCTGGCCCAGGCACGTGATGCTAGGTGGGGCAGCAGCATGCAGGTGCATGAGACTGGAGTCTGAGATTGACTCTGAGAGATGATGTCATTTTGCTTATAAAAGTGATTCTCAGCATGCAACAAAGTGAATTCTCCATTACCATCATCACATCGAGTTCCCAGATCTGTTATTTTGTGCATAAACAGGCTGGAGCAGGCCTGGATTTCAAGTGTCAGAGTCTAGTGGGTTAGAAGGGGATCAATCAGATCACTGACCTGATAAGATAGAGTGGGATTGGATGGAGACTAATCAAACTAATCAAGTCACCAACTTGTGGAGTGGATTGTGAGTGGGTGTAAGATGATCGGTCATCAGCCTTCAGCCTGAAATGCCTGTCCAGAGGCCAACAGTTTCTGGGCAGGTGAGATAGCTTGGCCAGATGGGAAGTGTTCCGCTTCCCAGGCTAAGGAGCTGAGAGGGACAGCAGTCACTCTGGTCGGGTTATGAAAGTAACCAACTGACCTCTGTGTCAAGGCGTTAGCTCCCCAGCAGTGACCACAAGTGGAGACTGCCTCCCTTCTCTTAGCAGGACTGCACTGTACCTGCTTGTAGCAAGAGATTTTCTACAATTGTTAGTTGCCATGTAGGTGCTGGGAACTGAACCTGGGTCCTCTACAAGAGCAGCCAGTGCTCTTAACTACTTAGCCATCTCTCTATCTCTCCCCGCCCCCCCCCCCCAATCTAATGGTGTCTTAGATATTCTACCACCTAGTTTCCCAAGGTTTCTGTCTGGGTCGGTTGGTTTGACTTGCTTAATTAATCTATTCTTGTTCTTACCTCTTGTCATCAGTGCTTAGTCTATTTATTTCCACATTTTTAATGTGTAATGATGATTGAGAAGTTACTGCCTTTAATATGCTCACTTTGACTCCATCCATGTATTTCAATATTTAATAGCCTCAAATTTTATTATTTTTGAACTAGTTTGTTATTGTGAGTTTGATTTCTCTCTTCACTCAGCAGTGATTTGGGAGGGTATTGCTAATTTCTAAGAAGCTGGTATTTTAAATCTTAAACTTTAATTTCTAATGTTATTGCATTCTGTTCTGAAATGGCATCTATGCATGTATCTTGAAAACCTATCAAGATATTCCTTGTGGCCTAATAAATTATTTTTTTTTTATGATTGTCACAAATACTTAGAGGGAAGTTGTATTGTCATACTGTAAAGAACCCAGATTAAAGATATTTTTTATTTTTATTTTATACGTAAAGCATAAGAGTATTATGCCTAGTTGTATGTATGTGTGCCTGGGGCATGCCTGGTTCCTCCAGAGGCCAGAAGAGGGCATTGGGTCCCCTAGAACACGAACTGTGGATGAGCTGCCATGCAAACAACACTGGAAATGGAAACCAAACCCCCTGCAAGAGCAGCAAGTGCTCTTAACTGCTGAAGCATCGCTCTAGCCCTAAGAACCCAGTTTAAATTAACACATTTAATTTTATTATTTATATTCTTCTTATATTAATTAAAATGATTTATGATTATTATTGGTCTTTTTAAGACAGGGTCTCCCTTTAGTTCCAGCTGGCCTGGAGCTTGCTATATAGACCAGGCTGGCCTTAAACTCACAGAGATCCGCCTACCTCTGCCTCCTGAGTGCTAGGATTAAAAGTGTGTGCCACTATGCCTGGCTGTTTTTATTATTTTTAATTATGTATGTGTGCTTGTGTGTAGCTATGTGCACAAGTCCAGTGTGTACAGAGTCTAGAAGTGGTCACTGCATCCCTTGGAGCTAGAGTTACATGTGGTTGTGACCCACCTGATGTGGGTGCTGGGAACCACACTTGAGTCTCCCGGAAGAGCAGTTAAGTGCTCTTAACTGCTGAGCCATCTTTCCAGCCCTAGTACTAACTAGGCCTGACCCTCCTCTTCCAGGGCAGCAATTACTCTTGGTGGCTGAGCCATCTCTAGACTTCTATCTTAATTGTTACTGACTTTTCTAATTAAGGATGTAGGGATATGTTTCATTATCTTGATATGTATATTTTTCTAAATATCTAGAGAATGTCATATTTATTTCAAAGAAATTTTTTTGACTGATAAGCTAACAAGTTTTCTCTCTGTCCTGAAAACTTTTTAGGATGATCTATCTTATCTTGTTTTGCACTTTGAGTTCTGTTCCTCTCAAATTACTGCTGTTCATCTGATTTCTTGATGTTCAAATGGTCCGTTGTGCCTTTTTCCATTAATTTAAGCCTTTCTTTTGGTGTGTATTCCTTCATTTTACAGAGATTTATTTTCAATGGAATGGAATTTATGTGTGTGGGGAGCAGTTACTCACTTTGAGAATTCTTTTGCGTGTGTAAAACTATTGGTAAACTCATCTATACTCATTTTTAATGTCCATAATTTAATCTTTTAAAATTTTATATGACTTTCTGCTTCCTTGTTTTAGTATTTTCTGTGTTTTATGAAGCACATGTTATTTTACCCTGGTGTTTTGAAAAATTATGTTCTATCCGTGAGCACTCTAAATGTTTTAAAGAACCACATCTTATCTACATCCATATAATTTTTAGTCAAGAGCAAAATTATACGCAATATAAAGCACTCAACATTAGCATGCATAACTCAGTGTTTGTTAATATTATAATGTTAGAACTATGTTATTAATATTTAAATAATTTAATAATTAAATATATACCTCAATGACTTTCATATATTTTGTAGTTACAATTATTGAGATTCATCTCTGCATGCTTTAATTTCCATGTTTACTGTCAATCTCTTTATTCCTTCCATCTTCTATTTCTGTGATTTTTTCATATCTTTATTCTTTGACTTGTGTGTGGTTGTATGTGTACACATACAACTACACATATGTGTGTGTGTACTTTCCCATTCATGTATATGTGGATGTCAGAGTTTGACACAATGCCATCCTCCACTGCTCTTGACACTACCTTCTGAGACAGCATCTTTCACAGAACCAGGAACTTGCTGTCTCTGCTAGACTGACTGGCCAGTGAACTCTTGGCACCTGCCTGTCTCCACCCCCTTCCCTGCTGTCCCCTTTCTACAGCTGAACTGCATGAGGTGGATGCTGCCATCCTGGGTTAGTTCACATGGGTGCTGGGGATCTCGGCTTAGGTCTGCATCCCGGTGTGGCCAGCACTTTGTTGAGTGAGGCACCTACTCAGCTCCCGTGCTTCTTTTCGCTGTGACTGTGTTTACAGAAATGCTAACATCTAAATACTTTTCCATTTTCCTCCCATTTGTCTGTGTTTTATTCTTACTGAAGTCTGAGAGAGTCTCACATTATTATAATCTCTGTGTTATTGACTTTACTTCTTTGGTGTGTTTTGATTCTCTGGTTATATTTTTAGTTTTCTTTAAACATTGGAGAGCTTACTCATTTTAATTTCATTCTGTATCGTATTTGCTGTTTTTCCCCCACTGGCCATCTGTCCCAGCACTTCCTGCTCATTTTGTGGGTATGGGATGTTTTGGCTCTCTGTTGAGAAGACAAATGGTTTTCAGAAATTTTCTGTCATGCAGCAGATTATTTCTGGGGTCTTCAGGAATCTTCCTTTTCCTGCTCAGCATCTCCCCCAGGGCCCAAACTATTACACCAAAGAATCTTCAGCTGTTGCAAAAGCCTCACTTGCCAGTGTTGGAGGGGGCCATTTCCCTTATCTTTTACCCAGATGTGTTTGCATGGTGCTGGGTCAGGCTTACAACAGAGGCAGGGGGATGCGAAGGGCTCTCCTTGCCACCTCCATCTTCTTAAGCATTTGTATGCGACTATGGGTCATAACAAAGGACAACTGTCCCCTAGCCTTTGGTAATGTCTGGAGACATTTCTAGTACTACTTAGAAAATGGTCTATGGGCTACTAGTATCTAGTGGCCAGGGAGTTGTTAGACACCCTATAGTGTAGTGATACTCTCCAACATAGTTATCAGTGCTGAGATTGAGACACTCTCATTTATATACTTCACTATGCTAAGTTCATAACCTATCATAGTAACTCTACTGCATCACACTCTGATTTCACAGAACACATGGGAAAACTAATTTCCAACATGTATTATCACCAGGCATAGATTAGATGATGGCTAGATAGATGATAAATAGATAGGAGATGAATAGATGGTGATAGATGATAAGTAGATAAGTGTAGATGATAGAGAGGTGGTGGATAGATGCATGATGTAGATAGATAGGTGGATGATATCTTATATAGATACATAGATGCTGGTTATATAGGTGATAGATGATAGATGATACATGATATATATGTATATATATATATAGTAGATAGGTAGCTGAGATATAGAAATAGATGATGATGATGGAGAGATGATGATGGAGAGATGACAATGGAGAGGAGACAATGAGGGACAGATGATGATGGAGAGATGATGATGTGACAGAGAGATGAGAATGGAGAGATGATGGGGAGATGATGATGATGGAGAGATGATGATGGAGAGATGATGATGATGACAGAGAGAGGATAATGGAGAGAGGATGATGGAGAGATGATGGTGGGGAGATGATAATGGAGAGATGATGATGGGGAGATGATGATGGGGAGATGATGATGGGGAGATGATGATGACGGGAGATGATGATGGGAGATGATGATGGGGAGATGATGATGATGGGAGATGATGATGGGAGATGATGATGGGGAGATGTTGATGATAGGGAGATGATGATAGGAGATGATGATGGGGAGATGATGATGGGGAGATGATAATGGGGAGATGATGATGATGGGGAGATGATGATGATGGGAATGATGATGATGGGAGATGATGATGATAGGGAGATGATGATGATAGGGAGATGATGATGATGGGGAGATGATGATGATGGAGAGATGATGATGGGAAATGATGATGATGGGGAGATGATGATGGGGAGATGATGATGATGGAGAGATGATGATGATGGAGAGATGATGATGGGAGATGATGATGATGGGAGATGATGATGATAGGGAGATGATGATGATGGGAGATGATGGGAAATGATGATGGGGAGATGATGATGGAGAGATTATGATGGGAAGTTGATGATGATGGGAGATGATGATGATGGGGAGATGATGATGATGGGAGATGATGATGGGGAAATGATGATGATAGGGAGATGATGATGATGGGAGATGATGGGAAATGATGATGGGGAGATGATGATGATGGGGAGATGATGATAGGGAGATGATGATGATGGGGAGATGATGATGATGGAGATGATGATGATAGGGAGATGATGATGATGGGAGATGATGATGGGAGATGATGATGGGGAGATGATGATGGGGAGATGATGATGATGGGAGATGATGATGGAGAGATGACAATGGAGAGATGGTAGAAGGGCCTCCCTTTTTCTCCCAGGATGAACACAATGATACACAAGGACATGGCCCATGATGTACTTCTATGTTTCCATCCCTCCCTTTTCACACCTAGAAAGCTTCTGTCTTGAAGGATGTAGAGGTATCAGGAGTCCTGGTGTGAGAGTGGGTGGAGTAGTGTTTGTCCACTGGTGCCAGTTAGGTTTACATCACATGCCAAGCTCTGTGTTTTAGCCCCTGGGGTGGGAACATGCATGCTATAGATGGTTGCTGAGCATTGCTGAGATCTCTGGACATAGCTGGCAATGGTTTTGAGGTGTCTTAAGACAGGGCTTGGGGAAGTTTTCCGGAGCATCAACACCTGTTTTACAATAAGCAAATATTCCTGTGAGAATTCGTCTCTTTTCCTTCATTATTATTTTTTTGATGGCAGGTGTTTTCTTCTGTCTTCTGATCATTTTAGAAGAAAGTTGACATGAGGGGCTAGTGTAGAGATGCACTGCAGAGATCCACTTGAATGCAGATCCACTAGTATAGAAATGCATGGCAGAGATCCACTTGAATACAGATCCACTAGTGTAGAGATGCACTGCAGAGATCCACTTGAATACAGATCCACTAGTGTAGAGATGCACTGCAGAGATCCACTTGAATACAGATCCACTAGTGTAGAAGTGCATGGCAGAGATCCACTTGAATACAGATCCACTAGTGTACAGATGCACTGCAGAGATCCACTTGAATACAGATCCACTAGTGTAGAGATGCACTGCAGAGATCCACTTGAATACAGATCCACTAGTATAGAAATGCATGGCAGAGATCCACTTGAATAAAGATCCACTAGTGTAGAGATGCACTGTAGAGATCACTTGAATACAGATCCATTAGTGTAGAGATGCACTGCAGAGATCCACTTGAATACAGATCCATTAGTGTAGAGATGCACTGCAGAGATCCACTTGAATACAGATCCACTAGTGTAGAAATGCATGGCAGAGATCCACTTGAATACAGATCCACTAGTATAGAAGTGCATGGCAGAGATCCACTTGAATACAGATACACTAGTGTACAGATGCACGGCAGAGATCCACTTGAATACAGATATGTATATGCATATGTGCATGTGCTTGCATGTATGCACATACACACATGTGTACATGCATGTGAATATTGATCCATGCACAAGAACATATATGTGATGTACACATTTCACTTCTTCCTTTCGTATTTGTATTTCATTTCTTGTCTTTTAAAAAAGATTCTTTGCCAGGTGTGGTGGCACAGGCCTTTAATCCCAGCATTCAGGAGGCAGAGGCAGGCAGATCTCTGTGAGTTCAAGGCCAGGCTGGTCTACATAGTGAGTTCTAGGACAGCTGGGATTATAGGGAGACCCTGTGTCAAAAATACAAAAAAATTAAGTTTATTTGTGTGTGTGCGTGTGTGTGTGTGTGTGTGTGTGTGTGTGTGTGTGTCTTGGTGCATTGTGCTACAGTGCACTTATGAAAGTCAGAGGACAACTTACGTGAGTCAGCTTTCTTCTTCCACCATGTAGGTCCTGGGGGTCAAACTCGGGTTATCTGGCAGATAGGAAGTACCTTTGCCCACTGAGTCATCTGGCCAGCCCCGTTTCTTCCTCTAACAGCTCAGGACCATGTTGAATAACAGTGGTGAGAGTCAAATGTCCTTCTCTTCTTCCTGATTTAGAAAAATGCCTCAGTTTCCTCCAATTCCATGTTATTGGTTATGGGTTTGTTGCACAGTCTCTATTAGTTTGAGGAATGACAATTCTACACCAGCTTTCTTCAGGTTCTTTTTAATTATGAAGGCTGTTGGATTTTATTAAGGGCCCTTTCCACTTTTTGTGATGGTCATGCATTTCCCCATTGAGAATATTTGTGTGCTGTATTGCATTCATTGATTTGTATATGTTGAACCATCCCTGCATCCCTGAAATAAAACTACTTCGATCATGGCCTATGATCCTCTTGTGTTCAAGTTTGCAAGTATTTTAGTGAGGATTTTTATCTCTGTATTCACCAAAACTATTGCACTGTAGATTTCCTTTTAAAAATAGATTTTATTTATTTATTTATTTATTTATTTATATTTATTTATTTTTGTGTGTGTGCCCATGTATGTGTGTTCCCTCAGAGGCCTGAAGAGGGTATTGATCCCCTGGATCTGGAGTTACAGGCAATTATAAAACATTTCTTATGGCTGGGAATTGAACTCAGGTCCTCTATAAGAACAGTTAGCACTCTTGTCTACTGTAGAGTCTGAGCTATCTCCCCAGACTCTCTGTAGATTTCTTTGTTGATTGGGTCCTAATTTGGTTGTAGTATCAGAGTAATGATGGCTTCATAGAATGAGTCTGAGAGCATTTTTGCCTTTCTATTTGACGTAATAGTTTGGGGAACATTGGAATTAGTTATTTCTTAAAGATGTGGTAAAATTCAACATCAAATTCACTTAGTCCTTGTGTGTGTGTGTGTGTGTGTGTGTGTGTGTGTGTGTGTGTGTTGGGAGAACTTTATTACTGTATCAATCTCAACATGGTATCAATGTGTTTAGATTTGCTATCTTCTTTGTGAAATTTTGTTAGTTGGTCACATAGATCTAGAGACTTGTCTCTTTCCTCTTGAGTATAACTATCATGAGATTATGAATTCCAGCAGTATCTGCTGTGATAGTCTCCTTGAGAACTTCAGCTTTTTAAAATTTATTTTTGAGTCGGTATCTGATTATGTAACCCAGACTGGCCTCAAGCTCATTATATAGCCTACTTGGCCTCTAACCTATACTTCTGCTGCTTCACGATCCTGAGTGTTGGAGTTATAGGCAGTTGCCACCATGTCTGGCTCTAATTCCACTAATTTGGATCCTTTCTCTTTTCCTTTTGGTTGGTTTGGTTCAGGGTTTATCAATCTTTGAATCTTTTAATTGATTTTTTTTTGAGACAAGGTCTCCCTATAGCCCCAGCTGGCCTGGAACTCACTCTGTAGACCAGGCTGGCCTTGAACTCACAGAGATCCACCTGCCTCTGCCTCCCAAGTGCTGTGATTAAAGGCATGCGCCACCACACCTGGCTTAAAGATGGTTCTCAGCTGCCATGTGGGTGCTGGGAATCGAACCCAGGTCCTCTGCAAGTATGGTCAGTGCTCTTAACTGCTGAACCATCTCTCCATCCCTCATTGATTTTTTAATGATGATTTTAGATTATTTTTCATTAATTTCAGCCCTGATCTTGTTTCTTTGGGTTTGGCTTGTTCTCATTTTTCTAAGAAATGAGAGGCATCATTAGGTTATTTATCTGAGATTTTTTCTGTTTTTAATCTTAAAATGTGGGCTATATCTTAAATTTTAATCTTCAAATTCATAGGTATGAAATTTCTCCTTAGAACTGCCTTTTAGCTGGGTGTGTTGGCACATGCCTTTAATCCTAGCACTTGGGAGGCAGAGGTAGGCTGATCTCTGTGAGTTCAAGGCCAGCCTGGTCTGCAGAGTAAGTTCCAGGACAGCCGAGGCTACAGGGAGACCCTGTCTCAAAAAGACCAAAAAAAAAAAAAAAAAAAACAACAACAACAACAAAACCCTGCCTTTTCAGTATCTCACAGACTTGGATCTATTTGATACGTTCATTTGATCCTAGGAGCTTTTAAAATGTCTCCCTGATTATATCCATAAGCTATGGTCATTCCAAAGTCCAGTTTGTATGTGTTTCCATGGTTTCTCTTGTTGAAATGTAGTTTCATTCTCTTGTGATGATGAGAACAGGATGGGGAAAGATGAGAAGAAATGGAAGTGGAGAAAAGCTACGCCATTCAAACAGTGAAAGAGGACAGAGGAGGAAAGTAGAAAACAAGGCCAGCATTGCAATATATGTGTGTGTGTACTATGTATCTGTATGTGTGTACAGAGAGATCTATGTCTGGAGAGAGGTAATAAAATAATTTTATCATTAGAAGGAGAAGAAGAGAATATCAAAAGAAAATAATGAAAAAGAATATATGTAAATAGAGAAAAAGAGGAAACAGAACACATACACAGGAACAGTCAACCCATCAGCAGATTGTTAATGTAATATTTTTATTCTTTGAGGATTTTATACATGGGTCCAATGTGTTTAATACATTCATCTCTCACCCTAACTTTTCCACTCTTTCTCTAGTCTTCTTTTCAATCTCTAGAAGTTCGATTATGTGTTTTACATTTTCTGTAGGTCATAGATGAAGGTAAACTGGGGCTATGTAGTAAAAGGAATAGAAAAATGATTGAAAGGTAGGAAAGGGAAAGCCCCGACATTAGGGTGCCCAGGACCGACTGTAAAGGTCTTAGCTGGACATCAAGGGAGGTGGGAAGTCCATTGTAGAGAATTGGTCCTCCCAAGACTAGAAACTGCAAATGATAGAAACATCTCCTGTTCCCAGCAGAGCTCAAACACAGAGGTAAGGCCATTGCTATGAGCAATGTGGGACCTTAGGAGAGGGGCTGTGGGGAGTGCGGCTGCTCAGAGGAGCGGCTGCCCACCACGGGGAAGTCCTCCAGCCTCCACTCTGCTCCACCACCAATCACCACCGCAGGGATGTGGAACCCTGGTGCACAGTTGGGGACCACAGCTCCAGGCTCACACACAGGACGGGACCACAGCTCTGGCTCATCAGCAGGTTTTAAAGAGAACATTGAAGTGTTGAGTCCACTGTGGCGGGCTGCGGCTTTGGGGCCAGCTGATGAGGATCTAGAGACAGGTCAAGCAGGTGATCCCAAGCAGGGACAGACAGCAAATGGTAGGGAAGGGTGGTGGGAGGCACAGGACCTGCTCTGTCTTGTTCCACCCACACGTGGTCTTCACAGGGCCTTGAAACCCAGCTCAGAGTCAGCCTGGCCCAGCAAGCATGCCAGGATTATCTGTCCAGAGGAATCTCTGGAAGGGAACTTTCATAGCAAGAACGGGTATTTCCCTTTCTGCCAGTCCGTTACTTGTTTCACACCTTCCTTGGTTCCCTCCCTCCCTCTCCCTCCCTCTCCCTCTCTCTCCCTCCCTCCCTCTCTCCCTCCCTCCCTCCCCTCCCTCCCTCCCTCCCTTCCTTTCTTCCTTTTCTTGCTTTTTCTTGCTTTCTTGATGGTGACCTATAGTTTAGCAGCAGTGCTTAGGAAGCAGAGATGCATTACAAAGCGTTCTTTCTCTGCTGAGGAGTACATGGTAGCATGGAAGGATGAGGCTCTCTTAAGGATTAACGAGGCCTGGCTCTGGAGGTGAGGTCTGCAGTGTTGGCAGCATTGCCTGTGGGGCTGATACTGGGGAAGTCATCTCTGCAGAACATTCTTGATGCTTCCTCAGCATCGGTGGCTGACAAGCCCGTGTGGGGCCGGCCATTCCAGCCACTTCCATTTTGCATTTTACTAGGTGGGACTAGATTAAAGCCTGGACCAACTGACCAAAGGGAGGGGTCCAGCAAAGCGGGCCCTATAAACATGGGCTACAACCAACTTTGACAGCCCAGAACAGCCTTTCTCTTTTCCTCCTAATGGCTGGGACTTCCTGTATTTTTGGGTGAGGCATCACCCCAAAGCACAAACACTGGGGCTCCATATGTTCGGGGCCAGCATGCAATGCCATGCCTGGTTACAGAGGCTGAGGATGACGGCGGAGAGGATGAGGGCCATGCAGACCTCCTTCTAATGCAGGTGAGAGGAAGGGAAACGACTGCGCACCTGCTCGTTCCAAACCCTGCTTCTCTGGGAGTCTTCCTTGGACAGGGAACCATTAGGACACACTGGGTCACCACCTTTTGTCATAGTTTCTATTTCTAGGTTCCTGGCTAGTGGATATGACCTTGGACTTCAGGCTAGAGTCCCGACTTCAGGCTGTGTGCCCCGAGCGAGCGCCTTTCCCACTCTGGGTCTCATTTGTTTCAGACATAAAGAAAGAGGAGGTAGAAATAGACAAGAGTTCCTATTCCGAGCCATGGAGAAGGAGGTTTTCAAAAGCATGGGCGGGGCTGCTGGGAGCGGGGTCACGTGGTGAGGGCTCGAAGGGTCCCTGGGTGCGCAAAGCAGCTCTGCGTGCTTCCTGCCTCTTTTTCCTCCCCTTCAGCACGCAGCTCACAGCCATGGGAGCCACGGTCTCCACCCTCTCCTCAGCCCACCCTCTCCTCAGCGTCACCCCAGCGCTCACTGACTACAAATCCTAACTGCTGTGTTCCCAACTCCGTCACATGATAAGGTCATAGATGATACCAGAGATCAGGGAGGGCTGTGAACATGGCTCCATAGGTAGAATGCTTGTCCAGCTTGCAGGAAGCCAGGGTTTCAATCCCAATACCACATAGAGTGGATGTGGTGTACACGCCTATAATCTCGGCACTCGGGAGGATCAGTTCAAGGTTATTCCTGGCTATTTAGCAAGTTGAAGCCAGCCAGGGCTACATGGGACCCTGCTTCAAACAGGAACTAAAACAGACAGTTTTAGAAGGATGAGATCACAGTGACCTTTTTTGTATTGAGTACATGCTCAGACTCAGGACAGTTGTGAGCACTTCTTAAGTGACAATGTGAGTAACAATTAGCACTTATTAACACTTGCAGCAATCCAACATCGGCTACTGTGGTACTTTTTGGGGGGGGTAAATGTCTGAGTCCACCATTGCTAGCCCCAGTAAGCTCCACTATTATCAGCACTCTAGAGAGGTTAAAACAGAAGCAGAGAGGTGAAGTAACTTTCCTCAGCTCGCACAGCTTAAACACAGTAGAGCTTGTTTTAAAGCCACATAATCTCATCACATAAGCTATTGCATAATACAGCATTTTTGGTTCTTCCAAGTCTGTGAAGTATTTAAAATTTAATTACCCTTGTATTTCTGATATATAAACTAAGCCTTAGAAAGGAAGGGAGACTTGCTTGAGGTTGTACAGGTTAGATTTAAACTCATATTTTAAGCTAATTTTTCTTATAACGATCTCAGCAGCAAATTCTCCTTTAAGAGAGCAGCCCACTGAGAGGTCTGTTCAGCCTTGTCACAAGCACTGGTTGGATGAGGCTGAGGAGAGAGCGTCTTTTATCTCCCACAAGCCTCTGGGCTTTCCTCTGCGCTGTCTCTTGTCCTTCCACTCCTCATCCATGACCCCAAAGGACAAGGGCTTGGCGTCTGTACCAAGAGAAGGCTGGACCTCCTTACAGCAGGGAAAAGCCAGAGGCTGGCCAGGGCTAAGGGACGGCTATGACGTGCCTGTTCCCAAAACAGCCTTTGCTGCAGGGAGAGGACAGTATACAGACATCAAGTCCGAGGGCAGGAGGAGAAGACATGATGGATGGAGGAGAGTCTCCGCAGAGCGGAGAGGCTGGAGTTGTTGACGTCAGACCTCCAGCTGGTACAGTTCATTCTGGCTGTTCTACGCACACCTTTTCTGCACTGAATCAATTTCCTCTCTGTAAACCTCGGGTTTTCTGCAGCATTCATCCTTTCCAACCTAGTCTCGCTGCCAAAAATCTAGTGGCCATAGAGGGTATATGTGGGGGGAACTAAGTCTCAACTTATCCTGCTCAGGGCTGTAGGGTGGTGTGTCAGAGGTAGCAGGGGCAGCCTCCAGACCTCAGGACTGCAGCTGAAGGAGGTTGCTGGCCAGTGGCTGGGTCCAAGTGGGACGCAAGGGCCCTTCCACCCTGACTGCTTTTATCCAGCCTCACGCGGAATCCCTGTAGCTTTCTCGCCAGGAGGAAGCAGTAAGCTGGGCAAAGATGCCCCTTGCAGAACCTGCTACACGCCATCGCGTGGGTTGAGGTAGGGGAGGTGAGAGAACAGGGTGCGGTGCGGATGCAGCGGAGGCTGAGGCTGGGGTAGAAGCATGTGGCCGTGACCCACCGGGAACCGGACGACTGGCCACAGCAGTGGGAGGCTTTCAGCCAGTTTTCTTCCAGAGGGGAGGGGGCAGGTGGTTGGGGTGGAGTGAGCCATTATGGATGCAGAGTGGGAACCATATAGAATGAGGGAGAGGTCAGGGGTCAGGTAAGGCTGTGATGTCAGCAGTGGTTGACCTCCATACTGGGGTTAGAACAGCATTTTCCAGTCACCATAGGGACCTGAAAATGTCCTGACCAGAGGCTGGGAATGGCATCTAAGTCCTTTATATTTGAGAGCTGGGGAAAGAAGAGCCCAGAAACTAATTGTGGAGTTCAGACAGTGTGTATGCCTCTTCCCTGCATGATTTGTGACCCGTGTGAATTCTGTCATGTCCCTCAAGCCTTCTGATGTTGGTCACTAGCGGCTGTGATTCTCTTGTGAGTTTGCCAGGGATCCCACAGTGTGCACGGGTATTCATCTGCACTGGTCCTGAGTTGTGGAAGGCTGGGGTGGGGCTCTACTGCAGATGGAGCATAGGCCAGATGACTCACCTGGGGCTCTGACTGGGATGGGTCCTGAATGGCTGCTGGATCCCAGCTGTGGGTAGGAGGTCAGACCCACTATCAACACTGTCTTCCTACGGTCTCAGACAACAGTGAGGTTTTTCTAAGCCGGGGCACAAGCAGGTCTGTCTATGGTGTCATCAGATACCTGAACATGGGTGACATTCACTGAGCAAGTGATTGATTCTCAGGGACGCAGGATACTCATCCACTTGACGACTGTGATTGACTACAAATGGGCAATAGACTCAGGGGACAGTGTGGCTTCAGGGGACCTGGCAGCTCTTCAGCCTTTTGTTGGCATGGTGCTGGTTTTTGTATGCCACTTGAGTCCTTTACACTGGTCACCTTGTGACTTCCTGTGAGGTCAGGGCCTCTGTGAGTCTTTCTGTGGAGGTTACTGAGTCATCTGGAGGTTAAATGAGGCTCAGGCTTTCGTGATATGAAAGAGTCAGAATCTGAGCCCAGGCTGGGAAAGCTGACTGCAGAGCTGGCTGGGGAACCAGGCGCCTGGGACTGGAGAGCAGCCCAAGGCTCAGTGCTGCTCTGCTCTGCCCAGAGGGGGAAGGGAGGAGCAGTCTGCTTGAGCTTCCTGTGAGCCACAGGCACGGTGGGGTGCAGATGGCCTCCAGCTCTCCATAGATGGCTAGCTTGCTGTGTGGGCTTGCTGAGCCCAGGAAAGCTCGGGGTCATGTGATTCCCTTGAAGAAACTAGGCAGGAAAAGAGATGTTGGGATTCTGTCCTCCAAGGAACCAGAGAGGAGCAAGTGAGGTGTCTTGAGAGTGGTGTGTGTGTGTGTGTGTGTGTGTGTGTGTGTGTGTGTGTGTACAGAGCCCAGAGGATACCTTAGCTGTAGTGTCAATCACTTTGTATTGTCAGGCAGCCTCTCTCGCCGGCCTGGCTCTTACCAGGTAGGCCAGGCTAGCTGAGCGGCGAGCCCCAGGGAGCTCCCTGTCTTCATCTCCAGGCACTGGGGTCCCATGTGTATTCCACCACAGCTGGCTTTTTACATGGTCCCGGAGATCGAACCCAGGTCTTCATGCTTGCAAGGCAAGGACTTTACAGACTGAATCATCTTCCCAGACCTGAAATTGGCTGTTAAAGACAGATGAGTGTCTAGGTTATTGATGTTTATGTGGGCAGACACCCACTACCAAAGCTATCAGGGAGGAGGGGTGTCGGGGACACACGGCACAGTCGCAGGAACACAGGAGCACAAACAGAGCTTCAGGAGGCAGTGTGAGGAAATGCTGTACGCAGACAAGGCAACGCTCGTGCTGTGACCATTTCTCCACCTCACGCAACACCCCACTGTGTGAAGGTTTGGTTCTTCATCCACAGCCTGGCTGCTGTGTATTCGTGCCTCCAGCCAGAGCCGCTAGGGAAGATCGTGTCTACTTATGGGAGATGGATGGAGTTTTCAAGGACCGCTTTGATTAGGCACTGTTCTTCCTCTGCTCTACCCTTCTGTGTGAGCTGTCTCTGAGTGCATCTGAAGGGCATCCTCTGTGCACCGCTGACTCCTGAGCCAGGCTGCTGAACCCACCACTGCGTCCTTGATGAAGGTCATGAAGACTGGTGTAAAGAAAGCCTTGGGAAGTCAGTCAGACTTGAGCAAGAACTACTTTCAAAAGAATTGCAAGGAGGAAGGATGGGGTGTGAGGCAGATCTGTTTGGACTGCGGGAGAGCAGCGAAGGAAGGTGTGAGCAGATCAAGGGAGGGAGTGACCCAAGACAAGCGGGCAGGGTACCCACCCCTGGGCTTGTAGCTTCCCGTGGGCCGCTCTGCCAGTGGTCCCTTCCCTAAGCAATTTATTTGCTTTTCTTGTGTCTAAAATTAAAATGGGCCACGTGATTGCTGTTCTGTCCCGTCACTCTGCTTTGAGCATCGACATGAACCATTGTCACAGGCAGGGGTTTTTGGTTTTCTTCATTTTCTCCTTCAAGTATGTCACGAAAACTGGGGATGTTGTTCTAAAAGTGTGCACATGTCTCTTCAGCTTCACCTCCAAATTCTGCCTGAAGCCCCTAGCCAGTCCGATGGGGCATGTGATAAATGTGGTCTAGGGGGTGAAGTATGAGCTCTGGTGTTTACAGTCATGCACTGGGTGTATTTGGGGGAATCTCCTCTGTGCCAAGATTGTGTGCCCAGGGTATTTCCCATGTTCATTCTTGGAGGAGCCCAGGGAGAGGGACTTTGGTGAGAGGAGCTGAGTGGCCAGGCTCCGAGAGCTTTTTGCCTGCTCTTTTCTTGGATGGGAGCCAACCCCAAGCTCTGAAATTCACCCTGGTTGACACTGACACTGGAGACTGCAGGGCTCAGTGGCATCTGTCTGGTCCTCAGGGGCTCCTCCTGGGGTGGGCGGCAGTGGTCAGGCTTCGAAGTCTTGAATATTCATGCCCTGTCCTCTTTGCTGTCCCGTCCTCCCAGCTGGCCTGTCTCCCAGGTCTGAGCCCCCAGCCCCTTTAGGAGGCTCTGTTACTGTCTGGAGGATAGCTTGCCTTTGTTTGACTCTTGGAGAAGAATAGCATCCAGGTGGAAGAGGCTGGGGAGGGGGGGAGGCTGGGGAGGGGCACAGGCAGCCCCATCGAGGCCCTTTCCAGAGGTAAAAGGAAGATTTATGATGCTGTGTGTCAACAGAAAGATGGATGGGGGTGCCCAGACTGTGAACCCTGTGTTTGAAGTGGAAGCTTATGCTAATGAGCAGGCCCTGGAGACTGGGCCTTTGGGGTTGCCTCTCCTGACAGAGGTGGTTCCCAAGCCCTCTTCTCTGTGCTCTGTCCCCTTGTCGGCCACCCTTTGTTCCTCAGCAGTCTGTCACTCTGTTTCCAGCATAGCTAACTGATGATTGATTATCTATTCACCATGGGAACGTCATTCTGCTGTGGGAGAAATCTTCCTTGTACTCATCCTGGATAAACAGAACAATAGAAGAAGCAAAAGCAATTTATTTTTGGTTTGAGGATTTAAAAGTATTTTTAATCTTATTTATTTATTTATTTATTTATTTATTTATTTATTTATTTATGCGAGTGGGTATTTGTAGGTCAGAGGTCTAGATGGCTTAGCTTCAGGATTTTTTTTTAAATGTTTTGCCTCAATGATTGGGAACAACCTATTATACCATATTTTATTTTATTTTATTTTGTGTGACCAGAACTTGCCCAGCAGACTAGGCTGGTGACCAGCGAGCTCCAGGGATCTGCCAAGCAGCATTGATAAGCCTGGATTTTTAATAGTATTTTATTATTATTGTTATTTTATGTGTATGAGTGTATCGTCTGCATGTGTGTAAGTGTACCTGTGTCCTGTAATACCAGGGGAGGTCTGAAGAAGGTGTCAGGTTTCCTAGAACTGGAGTTAGGGATGGTTGTTAGCTACCATGTGGGTGCTGGGTATTGAACCAAGGTCCTCTACAGTCTGCTTGACGGCTAAGCCATCACTTCTATCAGCCTGTATTTTTAAAATGTGTTTCTGGGATCAAACTCAGCTCTTATGCTTGCAAGACAAACATGTCCTGCTGAGCTCTCCCCCTGGTCCGACCTCTTATTTTAGATCTACCTTCAAACTTATTGGTGCCACTATGTTGTTACCGTACAACCCATAGCTAGAGGATTCTGTGGGGCTTGTCAAAAAGGATGAGCACAGATCTGAATCTGCTGGGAAAAGGGTGCTGAGAACAAGAATCCAGGAGTAAATTCTTCTGGGGACACCGTGTGCACGTCTTGGCTGTAGGGAGCTAAAGCATACACTGCATTTGAGAGGTTCTGGAAGGTCCTGTAGTAAAGAATTCCATTCCATTTGAAATCTTGTCTTCCTCCCTTTTGTACATCAGACTCACTGATGCCCTCCAGACTCCAGTTTGTCCAGGACTTCCTTTGAGAACTCTTTGTGATGACCAGGACACTTGACTAAGACCAATGTCCAGGCCAGCATAGTCTTGCAAGCAGATGGAGAGGGGCTGCGTTCAGCCCAGCCTCCATATGTGACCTTCCCAAGATTTTCATGTCTTCATTTTATTTTTATTTTTTGAAACTCCTTGTAGGCCCAGCTGGCCTGGAACTCATTATGTAGACCAGGCTGGCCTTGATCTCACAGAGATCTGCTTGTCTCTGCCTCTTGAGTGCTAGGATTAAAGGTGTGCCAGCTCTGTATCTAGCTCATGCCTTTTTTTTTTTTTTTTTTTTTTTTTTTTTTTTTGGTCTTTTTGAGACCAAGGTCTGTTAGCTCCGGCTGTCCTGGAACTTGCTATGTAGACCAGGTTGGTCTTGAACTCACAAAGATCCGCCTGCCTCTGCCTCCCAAGTTCTAGGATTAAAGGCGTGTGCCACCACGGTCTGCTCTGTTTTTTTTTTTTTTAAATAACCCCAATATTTGCTTTTACTATTGTTTTAGGTAAATTTTGATAACTCTTTTGTCTAAATCCTCCTTTGTGGGGAATATTAACATATAATCTACTGTAAATGTTTAGAGTGTACAGTTTGATACATGTTGACACGTGTGCACAGCCAGAGAACCATCGTTATCACGTGATACCTGCCTCAAGCCCCTCTGAATCTCTCCCTCACTCTGATTCCTCGGGAATCCCCTGTTCTGTTTCTGCTGCTGTGAGCTCATTTGTGTTTTCTAAAATTATATAGAAATGAAATGATAAAGTCTGTATTTTGGGGGCCAGCATCTTTCAGTAATTGTTTTGAGATTGGGCATAGGTATCAAGAGTTTCTTCATCTTCAGTGCTGAGTGGTATTCCATTGTACACAATTTTTTTATTCATTCACTGTTCACCTTGGGTTTCTTCCCAGTTTTAGCCAGTACAAATACAAAGCTGTCAGTAATATTTGTGTAGAATCTTTGTATGGATCATGCTGCTTAATTTTTAATTGTTGAGTTCATTTTTAAGTTGCTGCACAAAGCAGGGGTTTCAATGTGTCATTTTCATCCATGCGTTGACCTTATTTGTCCCTTCCCTCAGTGACCTCCCCATTCCTGGCCCCTTGTATCTTGTTTCCTTCTGTCCCCCACCATGAATGGCTCTCTGATCTCATGACACATCTGTGGATTCATCCCCCTGGTTACAATTGTGTGTTTTCCTGTCATCCGCTTTTGCCTTAGATTTGCTGTGTTGGAAGATTCTTTGCATTCATGTTCCTGAGGAATGTTGTTGGCTTCCTTCCTGTATAGCTGTGGGCTTGATATGGTGATGGCGAGGTGGACCTCGTGACACTGAGATAGTTCTTCCTCTTCATGTTTCCAAGAGTTTGTACAGAATTGGTATATTAAGTCTCTCAGAATTTTTCATTGAACCCATCTGGTCTTGAAGTTTTCTTTGGGGTAAGGTTTGTAAGTATAGAAATTTGATTGATATATTTTCTTCCCCTTCCCTTCCCCTTTCCCTTTCTCTCCCCTTTTCCTTCCCCTTCTCTTCCCTTTCCCTCCCCTTTCCCTTCCCTTCCCCTCCCCTTCCCATTTCCCTCCCCTCCCCTCCCTCCCCTCTTCTTCCCTTCCCTTCCCCTTTCCTTCCCTTTTCTCTTCCCCTTTCCCTTTCTCTCCTTCCTTATCTTCTAAGTCTACATAGCGGTGAAGGTCAGTTTCAGTTGCCAACTTGAAGACCTGGGAAAGCCTTGGTGTGAAGGATTGTCTTCATCCCGTAAGTCCACGGCCTGTCTGCAGGGTTGTCTTGATTTCTTTAACTGATGTGGGAAGACCCAGCCTTAAAGTGGGCGGGGCGCTGTTCCCTGAATTTGGGTCCCTGACTGTAAGAATGGAGCAAGTGGGCTGAACACTAATCATACATACATTTCTTGCAACCAGCCATTTTTAAGTGTCGGTCATGACTTCCCAGCTCTGATGGACCACACCCAGAGTCTAATGGCATTCTGTTGGGATCTTGTATCCCAGTAGCAGAAGGGAAGCTCCGGTTCCACAGGCGGCCCAGCATGCTTGTCCTGTCTTTAGTTTGGTCTGCCTCACTGATGGTTTACTAATTTATTATAGAACCAACTTTCATGTTCCTTGATTTTTCTGCATTAATTTCTGCCCTGGACTTTATTTTCTTTTAAAAATAATTTATTATCTACTTCCTTTCAATCTATTGAACTGGGTGTAGTCCTCAGTCCTGGAATGGCCTCTCCTCTTAGATTACTTCAGCCTTCTTAAGAAGTGCTATGTTCCTACCACTGGCGAGTGAAACGGTGTTCTGCCTTGTCCCGCTTGCTGTTTATGTTTGTTTTCATGCTAAGAAGCTTAGCGAGGAGACCTGCTTTGGCCAGAAAGTTTCTCCCACAGGAAGCAGGATACGGTCTGCCTTCCCGCCTTGGTTTTATTTCTTGCCTCTGCTCCTTGGTGTTTGTTGAACCAGGATGTGGAAGGGGTCAGTCTGTGGACAAACACCAAGCTTTTTAAAGATGGCTCTTCTCACTAAAAAAAAAATTATTTTTTATATGTATGAGTGTTTTGCATGCAGGTAGGCAGGTACGCCTGTGTTACACAATGCCCATGGAGATCAGAAGAGGGCATCAGATCCCCCTGGAACTGGAGTTACAGTTGTCAGCTGCCATGTGGGTGCTGGGAATCAAACGCTGGTCCTCTGCAAGAGCAGCCAGTGCTCTTAATCATTGAGCCATCTCTCCAGCCCCCTGGTCTTTATTTTCTGATTTCTAGTGGTGGAGACTGAGATGAACATTTCATCTCATTTCCTTTCCTTTTCTGATATATATATAATTATAATATATATATATATATAATATCCAATTTGTATTTCAGCTTGTTTATTTTCAAGTATATTTTACACAAAATTTGCTTCAAAATCTTTACATTTCAACTACAGGAGAAAATTTTATGACTTTCACTATATTTGAAAAAATACAATTTTCAGGTACTCCTTGGGGTGGACTGTCTTAGGGGCAGTTGGAAGAGGGTCTCCTCTGAGCCCTCTTTTGGGGTCCCCGTCTCGGCAGGACCACAACTTTGCCTTGCAGAGTGAACAGAGGGTCGGGTTTGGTCTGCTCTGATCCCGCAGGGCTTTGTGTGGCCAGCTCCTGAGGCGCAGGCAGGACGCCATAATCACTCAGCAGGTACCAGGCAGGGGCTAAGGTCGGAACGCCCCCCCCCAAGGGAATTTGGTGAGAATCCAGTGGACTTCCTTTTGGAGAACCTTCAGAACAGAAAGAAGAGTGACAATTAGGCTTCCAATATCCATATATAAACAAAATTGACAGCCTGAAACCTAGACAAGTCAACTACTCATAAACAAGGAGGAGGAAAAAAAAAAAGCATCAGAAGGAGGCAAGCAAACCATCCACTACATAGTGAAAAGTCATTTGTGATTTGAACCACAAAAGGGAAACCCACATGCCAGGGAACACGACGAAGGGGACAACATGGAAAGGCACAAGATATCCCACAACGCCTCTACCAACCTGGGAAGAGATAGCTACAATGGGATCCCCTTGGAGGAGACCCAGGAACAGAGCTTAGAGGAATAATTGCAGACCTACACAGAGAAATTAAGAAAATAAAGAGGAATTCAAGAACTAAAAAGAGAGAATAAAAACCAAAAAGGACCTAGAGGTATAAATGACCAACCTTCGGAAAGAACTAAAGGAACAGATTGACAAACTCCAGAAAGAACTAGAGGGAGAAAAAAACAAATCCGAAAGGAAGTAAAACACTGAAAAAGGAAGCTAACCAATGAAGTAAGGAGCACAAAGAAGAGATTAAGAAGCTCAAAAAGGAATGGAAGTACTAAAGAAAACCAGGATGAAAAGAAAAAGGAATTAGAACACACACATCCAATCAAGAAGAAAGGAAAGGAAAAAGCCTCAAAATAGAATCGAGGAAGCAGAACAAAGAATTCAGATCTGGAGATAACACGAGACAACTAAAAACTTAAATAAAGATTATGAAAAATTGTAAAAATACACAAAAGTCGTGGAACAACCAGAAATTTGGGACACTATGAAAAGATGAACACCGCATCATAGGATGAAACTCTCGCATCATAGGAATAGAGAAGGAGAAGAATCCCAGAGATAATGAATGGATCAGATCTTCAACAGAATAATAGATGAAAATTTCCCAAAAATAGACAAACCCGTACAAATACAAGAAGCACATAGGATCCAAATAGACAAGATCAAAAAGAAACACCCCACCCATAGCTAGTTAAAATGCTAAATGTCCAAAATGAAGACAAAATCTTGAGGGCCACAAGAGAAAAACAAGTCACATGCAAAGGGAAACCCATCAGAATTACAACTGACTTCTTGGCTCAAACCATGACAGCAAGAAGAACATGGAGCAAAGCATTCCCAGTGTTAAAGGACTATGGATGCCAACCCAGAATACTTTACCCAGCAAAAATGTCTACTGTACTTGAAGGAGAGAGAAAAATCTTCCATGACATAAACAAGACGATGGAATAACATGCTGGAAAACCAACTCTTCATAAAATACTTGAGCAATTCAAAGGGCAGGAAGAGAGGAGCAACAATCTCAAACACCTAGGAAAAGAAACTAATACACAATAACCATAGGAGCAAAATCAGAGGCTAGAAGTCACAAACGGATAATAAAATGGAAAGGAAGGAACATCCATCTTCAATTATAACCTTAATATTAATGGTACTACTCCCAATCAAAGGCATAGCGAGGGAGAATGGATTAGGAAAACAAAACCCATCTATATGCTGTCTACAAGAAACCCATCTCAATTTCAAGGATAACACCAATTAAGTGAAGGGATGGAAGAAGTATTCCAAGCAATGGTACAAAAAAGAAGTGGGTGTGGCATTCTAATATCAGACAAAACAGACTTCAAAGCAAAAGAAATCAAAGAGACAAAGAGGGCCATTACATCTTTATTAAAGGAACAAATTGATGATGAAGATCTCACAATCATGAATATATTCACACCAAATGCCGGTGACCAACTTTATAAAGACAATTCTCTCAGAATCTCAAGGCACAGATTAACCCAGCACACTAATAGTAGGGGACTTCAGTCACCATTAAGTCCCCTAGACAGATCAACAGGACAAAGATAAACAGAGACACTGAACTAAATGACAACACTTGGAAACCTTTAAACTGTTGTTTCGAACTGGAGCTGGTTCATTTTTATCATGAGCTCCTTATTTTCCTCAATCACTTTATCCAGAATGCTAGAGCAACAAGCAAATCATTATTTTCCTATTTTCCCCAGCATTATATATAGAGTCCCTAAATTCCTTGTTTCTCACAAGAGGTGAGTTAGGTGAGTCAAATGGATCTTATCTTCATAATTACATCAAATTTTCTGCACCAAGATCTATCATCCTCTTCACCGCTACAGGAAAACTTCAGTAACTATAGCTTCATTGGGTTGGAGAGCTGGCTCCAGAATACCAAGCCACTAAAGAAATTCATCTTTCAATTTTGTTTCTCTAGAACCACTTCTAGTACCAAAATCTGTTATTAGTCAGGGTTCTCAAAGAAACAGAAGCAACAGGACGAATATATAACTATATACAATTTATGATTTGCTATTGTGCTCAGTGACAGACTCAAGTAGTCCAACAGTAGCCGTCGCTGAACTGGAGAGGCTGAGAATCCAGGGAATGCTCAGTCCACAATGCTGGATGTCTCAGTAGTCCCAATCGGGCGAAGGCTGGTGGATTCCAGGAGATCTGCCAGTCTCAGTACATGCTGGGATCCGAAGATTGATCACAGCAGCAAGACAAACTCACCAGTGAGAGAGAGGCAAGCTGCAGGAAAAAAGGGCCCAGCATCCCTCTGCCATGGCCTTTTATACTGCTTGCGCAGAAGGTAATGCCCACATTTGGGGTGGGCATCTGGGTTGAGGTGGTCCAGTCCGAAGATCCTTTTCTTTATTGCTCCTTAGTCAGTCAAGTTGACACCCAGGATTAACCATCACAATGACCAAGTTGGATATACCAGAGATGCAGGGATGGTTCAGCATATGAAAATCAATAATATCATCAAACATATAAATGGGCTGAAGGACAAAAACCACACCATCTCATCCATTGATGCAGAGAAACCCTTTGACAAATCCAGCATCCTCTATGTTTTAAAGCCTAGAGGGAATTGGACTGGGGGTTTCGTTCCTCAATGTAATCAATGCCATACAGAAACCACACAGCCATATCATCCTAAATGGGAAATGACAGAAGCATTCCCCTTAAAGGTAGGAACTCAGCAAGGCTTCCCCTGTCACCACTACTTTTCAATAGAGTGCCGGAAACCGCTTGCTAGGGCATAAGGCAAGAAAAAGAAATTAAAGGGTTCTAATTGGATAAGAGGAAGTCATCGATCCTTTTTTGCTGATGATATGATGTCTACCTAAGGGATGCTAAGAACCCACCAGAAAACTCCTAGAAACGATTAAGCTTTGGTAAAGGGTGAGGATACAAAATAAATCTAGAAAAATCAGTAGCCTTTCTTTACACCAACAACATGCAACTGAAGGACTACAAGGAAAAACCCCTCCACTCACAATCGCTCAAAAACATAAAATTCCTAGGAACAAACCTAACCAAAGACACAAGGATCTCTACACAAAATTTTAAACACCTGAAAAAGGAAATTGAGGAAGACAATCAGAAGATGGACAAACCTCCCATGCTCATGGATTGGGAAAATAAATATAGAAAAATGTCCATCCTACCCAACTAGTGTACAGATTTATGCAATCCCAATCAAAATCCCAAGAATTTCTTCCACAAGCTTGGAAAAAAAAATCCACAATTTCATTTGGAAAAACAAAAGACCCCGAATAGCCAAAGCAACCCTGAGCAAAAAGAGCAATACGGGGGGATCGCTATACCAGACTCAAACTAATACTACAGGGCTATAGTCATTAAAACAGCCTGGTACTGGCACAAAACAGACTAGTTGACCAATGGAATAAACTGAAGACCAAACCTGAGCTCATACATTTTCAGCCACCTCAAATTTGACAAGGGGCCCAAGAAGACGCAATGGAGGAAAGACAGCATCTTCAGTAAGTGGTGTTGGCAAAACTGGATACAACTTGTAGAAGAATGAAATTAAACCTCACCTCTCGACGTCGCCCTGTACAAAAGTCAACTCCAGATGGATCAAAGATCTTGAGTGAAACCCCAAATCTAGAGGCGATAGAAGAGAAACTTGGCAGCAGACTACAAGACATAGGCGTAGGGAAAGACTTCCTAAATCAGACAGCAGCTGCACAAGAAATAAGATGGAAACTTGACAAATGGGACCCATTAAACTCAAAAGCTTCTTACATCAAAAGAAACATAAAGAAAGGAAGTGAAGAGAAAACCCACAGATGGGGAGGAAACCTTCACTGTAGATTCATCTGACAAAGCATTAATTCCAGAGTATACAAACTACTCAAAAAACAAAGAAGAAAGAAAACAAATGAATCACTCAAAGATGGAGCAAAGATCTGAATAGAGACTTCACAGAGGAGGAATTAGAGAGAAACATCTTAAGAAGTGCTCAACAACACTAATAATTAGGAAAGCAATTAAAACCATTTGAGTATCTCTTACTCCAATAAGACTGGCTAGATCAGGAATACGAATGATACCAAGTGCTGGAGAGGTTGTGGGGAAAGGGGGACACTCATCCTTGCGGGTGGGAATATAAACTTGTACGCACTATGGAAACAGTGTGGAGAACCCTTAGAAGACTCAAAATGAGCCTGCCATTTTTGACCCAGTCATACCACTCCTGGTATACACCCACAAAGACACCATCTTACTGCAGAATACATGCACACTATGTTTATTGCCGCTCTGTTCACAATAGCAAAAAGCTGGAACCAGGCCCAGGTGCCCCCTCAACTGATGAGTGGATAGAGAAAAATGTGGTACATGTATACAATGGAGATATATGCAGTGGGGAGAGGGACAACATCAATGAAACGTTTGGGCAGGTAAATGGATGGAGCTAGAAGACGTATGCGAAGTGAAGTAACACAGTCGCCAGAAAAACAAATGAACAAATTGTGTCCCTCATATGTGGATGCTTATGCCAAGAACCCCGATATAAATATTTCTCATGGAGAGGGATGCATAGTAAAAGAACATTAATAAATTTTAGGTGTAGGTTTTGGTGGAAATGGTAAATACAATTGAACTAATCAGGAATATAAAATGGTTAATTGTCTTATTTATAATTTGTATCGGGTTAAGGTAAAAAAAAAAAA
>VZQC01003865.1:16302-135039 GCA_009823505.1 Rhizomys pruinosus
CTGCAAGAGCGGTCGGCGCTCTTAACCGCTAGGCCATCTCTCCAGCCCCAGAGATTCACATTTTAACAGTAAAGTTGCATGCAGGTAAAAAGAAGTATAATTTTACATTCTTTTTTTTAAGGCTATGAATATATATTTTCCACCACCCATATACGGTAATTACAATTTGTGAATATAAGTGGTAGGTCAATTCTAGAGCTCATTACATTAAGAGATTCACATTGCAATGAGCCGGGCGTGGTGGCACACACCTTTTGTCCTAGTACTTGGGAGGCAAAGGCAGGTGGATCTTTGTGAGTTCAAGGCCAGCCTGGTCTACAGAGCGAGTTCCAGGACAGCTGGGGCTATAGGGAGACCCTGTCTTGAAAAAACCAGAAAGAAAAAAAAAAAAGAGATTCACATTATAATAGCACAGTTGCTTTCATATACAAGGAAATATAATAATAAAGTTGCTCAGTTTGCCTGACAACTGGGGATTTGGTGTTACCATCAATGAATGAGGGAAACCATTCGCCTTTTTTTTTCTGGGACTGTGTTACTTCACTTAGCATAATGGCTTTGAGTTCCATCCATTTACCTGCAAAGTTCATGATGTCATCTTTCTTTTTTGTTGTTGTTGCTGTACCAGAGAAATAAGTTTTAGTGATATATTACACAAAATTGTGACTCAAGTAAATCATAAAGCTCTATGCATACTACACATATGAACTCAAAGGAGAAGAATTTAAAGTATGAAATATGTTAATGGATTTTACTCATTCATTCTACACTATTTATAAAAATCACATTAAATCCCATAAAAATATATTATTATCATTTGTCAATTAATAAAATAAACATAGAAAACTGATGAGATACAGAAAAGGAAGCGTCCAACTCCAAGTTGATTGTCTTAAAAGTAGCCTGATTGTCTTTGTCCATTGATAATTCCTAATTTGTTGGATTGTGCTTTGTATCTTAATCAGAAGTTAAGTTTCTTGGAGTGAGTCATGATATAATTTTTCTGGGTGTTTTGCAATTATGAAAACATAGCACTCACATGAAACATGTTTTGGCAATTAACCAACTTAAAATAATAAAGAGCCAGGCGTGGTGGTGCATGCCTTTAATCCCAGCTCTCAGGAGGCAGAGGCAGGTGGATCTCTGTGAATTCAAGGCCAGCCTGGTCTACATAGCGAGCTCCAGGACAGCTGGGACCGAAGGGAGACCCTGTTTCAAAAAGATAGAAAACAAAAACAAAACAAGCAATAAAGAACACCAAGAAAGACTGGATGATTGAATATCCATTTAGCTGGCTGTGAATTATGACCCTGACTTTATTATTCTTCTTCATCCCTACCGGTAGGTAGCATTACATCAGCCTTCTATTGGCATGTGTTTTCTTTTTTTATTAAAACTTTTATTGTTATTAAACTTTTTTCCATAAGTCATACATCATTTCTCAATTGAATCTAGAATCGCTTCCCTTTCCGTGTCCCCCACCCCACCTGAAACCTTGCACTCTGCTATACATGTCCTGAAACTTTTTCTGAGTCTTTCCAGTTTTTTTCAGTTCTTTTGTTTGTTGTTGTTCTCTCCAACTTGTATTGTAATATATATATCATATAGTATATATATTATAATAATATATATATATATATATATATCACTTGAATTGGAGGACTTTTTTCCTTAAAAGATGTCATGTTTCCCTTAAGGAAGTGCTCAAAAGTTCCTCCTTAGAAATCCCAAACCACGACCAATCCTGCACTTTTGCTCCACATTGCGGAGTTTCCCTCCCATGGTCCCCCAAATGAAATCCAATAAGCATGCATCCTCTCTCAAGCCCCCTGCACTGGCCTCCATGATACAGCCCAGGTAGTTCAACAATGTCAGTCTGTATTCTGATGAGGCTGAAATCTCCTTAGCTGTTTAGTCCACAAGCTGGGTATCTCAGAAGTCCCCATCTGGCATTGAAGGTTTTGAGGAGTCTTGGAGAGACACAAGTCTTCAGTCCATATTGGAAGTTTAAAAAGCTGTGTCTCATGTCTTTGAGGAGTGCCAAAAGTGGTGGCAGCCACAGGGTAGACGCAGTTGCCAGTAAGACTTGAAGATAGGCCAAACCACTTTACTCTTTTTTTTTTTTTCATTTTGTTTTTTTACTGAGATCCAAGTTTTATATTTGCAGTACAGTTTCTCTCGTCATACTGATTATTTATTTCTGGTTGTACTTTCCTTTTGGATGCTTAAGGGCACAGAGTTAGCCCATATTAAACAAGGTTTTTGTTTTCTCAAGGACAGTTGAGGATCTGGTCCTCAGGGATCTCTTGGGGTTTGGGGGAGGTAGGAGGGGGGAGTGCCTTGCTCCTTGCTCCTTCCAGCTTTTCATTTACCAGTTCCATCCACACAAGGACAAAATCAGGTCTTGCTAGACCAAGCTTCCTTTTCTGAAAGATGAGCAGACTTTCCTCTTTATAGATTGGACACTGGCTGAAGTCCCATTAGTGGCTCTCCACGACTTCCCTGAAAAGGAAGACTGGTGACCCACATTTGTACGATATTTCAAGAGATGCTCTCATACATAATCCCCTAAGACTTGTTTGACCTCTGAGGGCAAGAAAAAAAGGTCCCTTAGGTCCTTCAGCCAAATTGGTATAAACAATAACTATGGTCGTTAAGCAACCAGAAAGGCTGGGTTGCACCAGCCTGTTATATTGCACCTATATTAAAATTGTATCCTTTGGAAGCAAACTGTATGTTATTTCCATATTATATTTCTTGATTCTCATCTTTCCATTTTATGCCCATATTACTCTAAAAAGTGCACACATAACCTCCACCATATACCGAAAACCCAAGTTCTGATAAAAATGTTAGGTCAGCTCTAGAACCTGTTTAGGGATTCACAATGCAAAAGCACAGTTGTCTTTAGATCATGAGGAATATAACATTAACAGTGGTCAGTTTGTCTTACAACTAGGTACTTGGTACTAGCATCCACAGATAAGGGATACCATTTGTATTAGTCAGGGTTCTCTAAAGAAACAGGATCAACAGGACAAATATATAGCTATATACAAATTTACTGATTTGCTCACGTGACAGAGCTCAAGGAGTCCAACAATAGCCATGCTGCGCTGGAGAGGCTGAGAATCCAGGGAACTGCTCAGTCCGCAAGGCTGGGTGTCTCAGTAGTCCCAATCTGGTGCTGAAGGCCTGAAGGATTCCAGGAGACCTGCCAGTCTCAGTACATCCTGGGATCCGAAGGGTTGATCACAGCAGCAAGACAAACTCACCAGTGAGAGAGGCAAGCCACAGGAAAAAAGGGACCAGCTTCCTCTGCCATGGCATTTTATAATGATTGCCGGCAGAAGGTAATGACCACATTTGGGGTGGGCCATCTGGGTTGAGGTAGTCCAATCCAAAGATCCTTTTTCTCTTATCTATTCCTTAGTCCAGTCAAGTTGACACCCACAATTAACCATCACAAGTCCACCCCTTGTCAACTTGACACCCAATATATAGTTTCCCCTTATGTTATGCTTAAATGTCAATTGTGAACAATGGCATGGTCATAATTCCACGTAACATGATATAAGTGTTTCATGTGGAATTTCAAAGCATTATATCTTAGAGTGAGTGGTAATGTCCTTGAGGAACACTTATTCCTTCAGTATCTAATAACCTAAATATGACAACACTTAACGTTTATATCAGTTGCACATTCAAAAGGGAACAACACAAGTATCTCCTTAATATACATATATATATGAACAAACACATTCTTAACCAAATAGGACAAAAGTTAATATCTATTATATCCACGTTTCTGCAACTGGTCGCTTGGCCTCAGCTGATATTTATGAATACCTTCTTCTACTACCCATTCTGTATTTCCTCTACCATCAGCAAGCAACTCTACAGGTGTTGGCTCTTTCCCTTGAGGAGTGACCCATAATTTCATCCCAGAAGGGTCTGGGCCATTCGTTTTCCAGTCTGGTTTGGGTTGTTGGAGTTTCCCATAGACCTCAATCATAGGACATAGTAATACCAGAAGGCGCCCTGCAGCATCTCCTGCCTTCCATATATAATTTTCCTTGCTCCCATTGTGGAGAAAAAGTCCAATCTCCCCATGGTAGTTTGGATAAATCATTCCTCCTACTACTGGTATTCCTTCCTTAGCTTGTTGGCTTAAGGAAAGTAGAAGCCCAAAGTGGCCAGGGGGAAGTCTTACCTTCCAGTTCAATGGAACGTTTGCTGTATCTCCTGGCAAAAGCACTCCCCCCTGTGGAGCCAAAACTTCTAGACCAGCAGAACGCAAGGTCAAGGATACAGGGAGCAAAACTTTTCCTACTGGGTCACTAGGGGTTATAGTGAGTGGAATCACTCCCACTTCCAACCCTTGGTTCCTGAACCCATGAATTCTGGCGATAGGAGAAACAGTACCGTATAGTGGGCACTGATTCAAAGCATATACTGCCTGCTAGAGAACTTTGCCCCAGCCCTCCAGGGTATTGCTACCTAATTGGCGCTGTAACTGTATCTTCAAAAGGTCATTCCATCGTTCTATCAAACCAGATGCTTCTGGGTGGTGAGGAAAATGGTAAGACCAGTGGATACAATGATCATGGGCCGACTGTCACACTTCTTTGGCTGTGAAGTGAGTTCCTTGGTCAGAAGCGATGCTGTGAGGAATACTGTGATGGTGGATAAGGCATTCTGTAAGTCCCTGGATGGTAGTTTTGGCAGAAGCACTACATGCAGGAAAGGCAAATCCATAAACAGAATAAGTATCAATTCCTGTAAGGACAAAACGCTGTCCCCTCCATGATGGAAGTGGTCCAATGTAGTCAACCTGCCACCAGGTTGCTGGCTGTTCACCCCAGGGAATAGTTCCATGTCGGGGGCTCAATGTCGGTCTCTGCTGTTGGCAAATCTGGCATTCAGCAGCAGCTATAGCCAGATCAGCCTTGGTGAGTGGAAGTCCATGCTGTCAAGCCCATGCATCACCTCCATCTCTGCAACCATGACCACTTTGTTCATGGGCTGATTGAGCAACAACAGGATAGCTGGAGAAAGAGGCTGACTACCCACAGAACGAGTCATCCTATCTACTTGATTATTAAACTCATCCTCTGCTGAGATCACCTTTTGATGAGCATTTACATGAGACACAAGTATCTTCACATCCTTTGACCATTCAGAGAGCTCTATCCATATACTTCTTCCCCAAATGTCTTTCTCACCAATTTTCCAGTCATGCTCCTTCCAAGTCCCTGACCATCCAGCCAAACCATTGGCTACAGCCCATGAATCAGTATATAATCGAACCTCTGGCCATTTCTCCTTCCAGGCAAAATGCACAACCATGTGCACTGCCTGAAGTTCTGCCCACTGTGAAGACTTTCCTTCACCAGTGTCCTTTAGGGTTGTTTCAGAAATAGGCTGTAATGCTGCAGCTGTCCACCTCTGGGTGGTGCCTGCATAGTGTGCAGAACCATCAGTAAATGGGGCCCTAGTCTTCTCTTCCTCAGTCAATTTATCATAGGGCAAACTCCATGAAGCCATAGGTGCATACTTGAGCACAGGAGGCATTGTACAAGGAGTGGGAATGGTAGGCATTCGGGCAACTTCTTCATGTAGCTTGCTTCTGCCCTCAGGGCCTGCCCAGGCCCTGTCATGTATGTACCACTTCCAATTGATAATAGACTGTTGCTGCTCATGTCCTACTTTATGATCTGGTGGGTCAGATTACACCCAGTTTATGATAGGTGGCTCAGGTCGCATGGTGACTTAGTGACCCATTGTCAAATGTTCAGTTTCCACTAAGGCCCAATAGCAGGCTAAGAGCTGTCTCTCAAAAGAAGAATAGTTGTTTGCAGATGAAGGTAGAGCCTTACTCCAAAGTCCCAAGGGCCTCCGCTGTGATTCCCCTATGGGAGCCTGCCACAGACTCCAGAGAGCATCTCTATCGGCCACTGATACCTCAAGCACCATTGGGTCCACTCGATCATATGGCCCTAGGGGCAGAGCAGTCTGCACTGCAGCCTGGACCTGTTGAAAAGCCTTTTCCTGTTCTAAGCCCCACTCAAAGTTTGCTGCCTTCTGAGTCACCTGATTAATGGGTTGTAGTAACACACCCAGATGAGGAATGTGCTGACTCCAGAATCCAAAAAGGTCCACAAACATTATGCTTCTTTCTTGGTGGAGGGAGGGGACAGGTGCAACAACTTGTTCTTTACCTTAGAAGGAATGTCTCTGCATGATCCACACCAATGAACTCCTAAAAACTTCACTGAAGTAGATGGCCCTTGAATTTTAGTTGGATTTATTTTCCATCCTCTCATGCACATATGCTTTACCAACAAGTCTAGACTAGCTGCTACCTCCTGTACACTGGGTCCAATAAGCATGAAATCATCAATATAGTGGACCATTGTGATGTTTTGTGGAAGAGTCAGGCGATCAAGATCACTTTCTAAGTTAGGCACAAGGCTGGAGAGTTAACATACCCTTAAGGTAAGAGAGTAAAGGTATAATGCTGGCCTTGCCAGCTGAAAGCAAATTGCTTCTGGTGGTCCTTATGAACCTGTATTGAGAAGAAATCATTGGTCAGATCAATAGCTGCATACCAGGTACCAGGAGACATATTAATCTGCTCAAGTAAGGACACCAAATTTGGTACAGCAGCTGCAATTGGTGTCACTACTTGGTTGAGTTTTCGATAGTCAACGGTCATTCTCCATGATCCATCTGTCTTTTGAACAGGCCAAATTGGAGAGTTAAATGGAGATGTGGTAGGAATCACCACCCTTGCATCTTTCAAATCCTTGATGGTGGCACTAATTTCTGCAGTCCCTCCAAGGATACGATATTGTTTTTGATTCACTATTTTCCCTGGTAGTGGCTCCAATGTTTTCCATTTGGCCTTTCCAACCATAACAGTCCTCATTCCACAGGTCAGGGAACCAATGTGGGGATTCTGCCAATTTCTCATTATATCTATCCCAATTATATATTCTGGGAGTGGGGAAATAACCACAGGATGAGTTCTGGGACCCACTGGGCCCACTGTGAGTCAGACTTCAGGCAAAACTCAATTTATCACCCGACCTCCATAGGCCCCTACTTTAACCGGAGGGCCACAATGCTTTTTTGTGTCTCCTGGAATCAGTGTCAACTCAGAACCAGTATCCAACAGACCTTGAAAAGCCTGATTATTTCCTTTCCCCCAGTGTACAGTTACCCTAGTAAAAGGCCTCAGGTCCCTCTGGGGAGGGACAGGAGGAAGGTAAACAGCATAACTCCTTGATATTGTGAAAAGGTCCTTCCTCATCAGAACCCAGCCACCCCTTCGTTCAAGGAGTTCTGGGTCTGTGAACTGTCTCAAGTATGGAAACTGGTTAACTGGACGGGATTCGATACTGCTGAAATACAATGTTGTCTTCCTGTCATTTGTTCTAGAGCTTTTCTGTTTATACAGATCAAATAAAAACTTAGTAGTCTTCCTATGTATTTGGTTCCTGTTAACACCATGATTAATTAGTCAGTTCCAAAGATCCATTCAGGTCATGCCATTGTAGGCATTGTTTTGCCTTTGCTGCCCATTATAATAACTATGATAACTACACTCATCTGGCCTTTGGCAATTCAGTGCTGCCACCTGATGCCTACCCTGAGGTCCTGTTAAACTTATTACGTGTACACTTCATTTATGCACGTGAGCAACAACTTCTCTAACTGTAAGATCTGGCATAAGAAATAGAGCAAAAACAAAGCTCTTCAAATGTTCTGGTGTCTCTGTCAATACTTTCCACCTTATAAACTCAATGAACGGCATGTCCTCTGGGCTCTCACATTGTGCAGAATGTGGTTTTACACTTTGAATCCACTCCAGCATGCCCATCTGCCTGACCCTTACAATCCCTTCATCAATACTAAGCCAAGGAATATCAGGCATCGCTAACTCGCTGTTAGTAAATATGTCAGCCAACAATTCAAATAAACTTTTAACACCTTTTTTAACCACTTGAGCTTCCATGTTAAACCTAGAATCTCTACTCAGTGGGCTCATATCGATAAACTCAGTCTGATCCAATTTTATAGTCCTTCCACCATTATCCCAAACCCTTAAAATAAATTCCCACACATTTTCATTAGGCTTCTGATGCAATGAATAGGCAAACTCAATTTCTTTAGTGGTGTAGTGCATCTCCTCAAGGACCGCATTTTCTATCTCACTTTTAGGGGCTTGCTTAGCCTTCAATTTGGTTATATGTCTAGAGGCAACAATTTCTGGGCCCTGAGGGACATTAGCTCCCACTGGGAGGGGGATATTAGTTTCCTCAGGCAAGGGTGGGGAGGGGGGATCTGCAGGGTGTGGATTCTCTGCTGAGGTTGGGGAGATTAATTCCTCAGATAAAGAAAATCCCTCAGAATCCGAGGGTTCAAAGTCCTTATTGTAGTTATCCCCCACATCTCCATCCCAAGTTTCAGGGTTCCACCCTTTCCCCACCAGTGCTCTCCCTTTGACTGCTGACACTCTTCGTGGCTGGGAATTAAATTTGAGTTGTAAATCAGCCAATTGTATAATAAGGGCTCCAGCTTGATTTTCTGCAGCTTTAGCTCTTTGGCTGCTGGAGAGAAGATGCTCTTCCAGAGCACACTTGGAAACTTTTGAACTGTTGTTTCGAATCTGGAGCTGGTCCATTTTATCACTGAGCTCCTTATTTTCCTCTAACACTTTATCCAGAGATTCTAGGAGCAACCAGGCAACATCATTATTTTCCTTATTTTTTCACAATTGCTCAAATGTTTTATATATAGAGTAGCTAAATTCCTTGCTTCTCACAAGAGGTGACTTAGGTGAGTCAAATGGATCTATCTTCATAATTACATCAAATAGTCTGCACCAAGGATTATCATTTCTCTTCCTGCCACCAGGAGAGCCTTCAGTAATTCTAGGCTTCATTGAGTTGGAGAGCTGGCTCCAGAAATTACCAAGCCCCCCCCCCCCCACTAAAGAAATTCATCCTTTCAATGCTGTTTCTCTAGAACCACTCCTGGTACCAGAATCTCTATTGGTCAGGGTTCTCTAAAGAAACAAAAGCAACAGGACGAATATATAGCTATGTACGAATATATTGATTTGCTCATGTGACAGAGCTCAAGGAGTCCAACAATAGCCACGTTGCACTGGAGAGGCTGAGAATCCAGGGAACTGCTCATTCTGCAAGGCAGGATGTCTCAGTAGTCCCAATCTGGTACTGAAGGCTTGAAGGATTCCAGGAGATCTGCTGGTCTCAGTACATCCTGGGATCTGAAGGGCTGATCACAGCAGCAAGAAAAACTCACCAGTGAGAGAAAGACAAGCCACAGGAAAAAAAGGGACCAGCTCCCTCTGCCATGGCCTTTTATACTGCCTACTTGCAGAACGTAACACCCACATTTGGGGTAGACCATCTGGGTTGAGGTAGTCCAATCCGAAGATCCTTTTTCTCTTATTTGTTCCTTAGTCCAGTCAAATTGACACCCAGGATTAACCATCATACCATTCATCTTTTGTTTTTCTGGAATTGTGTTACTTCACTTAGTATAAAATCTTCTAGTTCCATCAATTTACCTGAAAATTTCATGATGTCATCTTTGTTTACCACTGCATAGAACTCCATTTGTAGATGTACCACATTTTTGTTATCCAGTCATCAGTTGAGGGGCATTTGGGTTGGCTCCAGCACTTTGCGATTGGGAAGAGAACTGTGATACACATAGCTGTGCACGTATCTTTGTGGTAGGATGTGTCTTGAGGGCATATACCCAGGAGTGGTATGGCTGGGTCAGGTGGTAGCCTCATTTTGAGTTTTTTAAGGGTTCTCCACACTGCTTTCCACAGTGGTTGTAGCAGTTTACATTCTCACTAGCAGTGGATGAGTGTCTTTTGTTTTCTTAATCTTGGCTAGTCTTATTGGGATGAGATGATACCTTAGTATGATTTTAATTTGCATTTCCTTAATTATTAATGATATTGACCACTTTTTTAAGATGTTTCTCAGCCATCTTTACTTCCTTACTGGTGAAGTCTCTGTTCATTTCTTTATTCCATCTTTTTAGTAGGTCATTTGTTTTCTTCTTTGTTTTTTAAGTAGTTTGTATTTTCTGGATGTTAATGCTCTGTCAGATGTACCAGTGGTGAATGTTTCTTCCTACTCTGTGGGTTTTCTCTTCACTTCCTTGATTGTTTCTTTAGCTGTACAAAAGCTTTTGAGTTTGATTTGGTCCCACTTGTCAGCTGTTGTCCTTATTTCCTGTGCAGCTGCTGTTTGATTTAGAAAGTCTTTTCCTATGCATGTGTCCTGTAGGTCGGTGCTGAATTTTTCTTCTATCATCTTCAGGGTTTCAGGTTTCAGGTTGAGATCTTTGATCCAGTTGGAGACTGTTTTTGTACAGTGTGAGAGGTAGGGGTTTAATCTTGTCATTCTACAAATGGTGATCTAGTTTTGCCAAAACCATTTGTTGGGGATGCTATCTTTCCTCCATCGAGCTTTTTTGGCACCTTTGTCAAATATGAAGTGGCTGAAATTATATGAGTTCAAGTTTGGATTTTCAATTTTGTTCCATTGATAAATGGGTATTTTTTGCCAGTACCAGGCTGTGTTTGTGACTATAGCCATGTAATATAGCTTGAAGTCTGTAAAAGTAATCCCCCCTGTATTGCACTTTTCACTCAGGGTTACTTTAGTAATTCTGGATCTTTTGTTTTTTTCCATATGAATTTAGGATTTTTTTTCAAGTCTGTGAAAAAGCTCATGGATATTTTGATTGGGATTGTATTGAATACGTATATTAATTTGGGTAGAGTGGACATTTTTACTATGTTAATTTTTCCAATCCATGAGCATGGGCGATCTTTCCATCTTTTGAAGTCGTTTGCAATCTCCTTCTTAAGGGTTTTAAAATTTTTGTTGTAGAGGTTTTTGCTCTCTTTGGTTAGGTTAATTCCTAGGTTTTTGAGGTTATTGTAATTGGGAAGGTCTCCTTATATTCCTTCTCTATTTGCTTATTGTTGGTGTAAAGAAAGGCTACTGATTTTTCTAGGTTTATTTTGTATCCCGCTATGTTACTAAAACTTTTAATCGTTTCTAAGAGTTTTGGGTGGAGTTTTTAGCATTGCTTAGGTAAACTATCATATCATCTGCAAAAAGGATAGTTTTACTTCCTCTTTTTTGATTAGTACTCCTTTAATTTCACTTTCTCACCTTATTGCCCTAGCAAGCATTTCAAGCACTATATTGAAGAGTGGACAGCCTTGCCGTTTTCCTGCCTTTAAGGGGAAGGCTTCCAACTTTTCTCCATTTAGGATGATGTTGACTGTTGGTTTCTTGTATATGGCTTTGGTTACATTGAGATTCCCTCCAGTCCAATTCTCTCTAGGACTTTAAGCTTGAAGGGATGCTGGATTTGGTCCAAAGTTTTTCTGCCTTGATTGAGATGATCATGTGGTATTTGTCTTTCAGTCCATTTATGTGTTTTAGGACATTTATTGATTAACATATTTTGACCTATCCCTGAATCTCAGGAATGAATCCAACTTGGTCATGGTGGATGATCTTTTTGATGTAGGTCTATATGCGATTTCCAAGTATTTTGTTGAGAATGTTTGCATCTGTGTTCATTAATGATATGGGTCGATCGTTTTCTTTCTTGTTTGTGTCTTTGCCTGGTTTTGGGATTAGAGTTATGCTGGCTTCATAGAAGGAATTTGGGATATTTCCCTCTGTTTGTATCCTTCTGAAAAGTTTGAGTAGTAATGGTTGTAAGACCTCTTTAAATGTTTTGTAGAATTCTGCTGTGAAACCATCTTGGCCTGGGCTTTTTTTAGTTGGGAACCATTTTATTATATCTTCAAATTCTTCAAGTATTATGGGTCTGTTTAAGCTGTCAGTTCTTCTTAGTCAAGCTTTGTTTAATCTCAGGATTTCAAGTATTCATCCCTTTCTCTTAGGTTTTCCAAATTTCATAGAGTATAGGTTTTTGAAGTATTCTCATTTGATTGTCTGGATCTTTTCTTTATCTCTTTTGTTGTTTACCCTTTCCTCATGAATGCTATTGATTTGGAGTTGCTCTTTCTTTCTTTTGGTTAACTGGGCTAGAGGTCTGTCTATTTTGTTTATCTTTTCAAAGAACCAGCTTTTGGATTCATTGATTTTTTTGTATTGTTTTCTTTGTTTCTCTTTCATTGATTTCTGTTATGATTTTTGTTATTTCTTCCTGTCTGTTGGGTTTAGGGTTCATTTGTTGTGGTCTCTCAAGTGTTTTTTAGCTGCAGTATTATATCCTTTATTTGTTTTCTTTCTTTTTTTTTTTAATGTGGGCACTTAGGGCTATAAATTTCCCACTTAGGACTGACTTAAATTTATCCCACAGGTTTTGTTGTGTTGTATTGTCATTTTTGTTTATTTCCAGAAATGCTTTTATTCCATTCTTTATTTCTTCCCTGACCACTCATTATTCAGTATTGTATTGTTTAGTCTCATGTGTTCTTATAGTTAGTAGGGCTTACCCTGGTGTTTATATTTTTTTACTTTTTATTTCTTTATTGCACTGTGGTCTGGTACAATGCATGGAATAATTTCCATCATTTTGTATTTGTTGACATTTCTTTTGTGTCCCAGTATGTGTTAGATTTTGGAAAATGTCCCATGGGGTGCTGTGTAGAAAGTATATTCTCTGGTGTTTGGGTGGAATATCCTGCAGGTATCTGTGAGGTCTATTTGGTGTATAGTATTGTTCAGTTCCGATGTCTCTCTGTTTACTTTTTGTCCAGTTGTCCTATCCAAGGGACTCAGTGGAGTATTGAAGTACCCCACTATTAGGCTGGTGGGATTAATCTGTGTCTTGAGGTCCTGAAGGGTTGTGTTTATAAAGTTTGGTGCACCAGATTTTGGTGCAGAAACTTTTAAGTTTGTGAAATCTTCCTGGTTAATTGTTCTACTGATAAGGATATAATGGCCCTCTTTGTCTTTTCTGATTAATTTTACTGTGAGGCCTATTTTGTCTGATATAATAGTCACTCATGCTTGCTTTTTAGTACCATTTGATTGGAATATTTTTTCCATCCTTTCACTCTATGGTGGTGTCTATCCTTGAGGGTGAGGTAGGTTTCTTGTAGACAGCATATAGATGGATTCTGCTTCCTAATCCATTCTCCCATTCTATGTCTTTTGCTTGGGGAGTTTAGACCATTAATATTTAAGGTTATTATTGATAGATCTGTGTTGTTTCCTTTCAACTTATTTTTCATTTGCATTCTTGATTTAGGTATTTATTTACTCTGTTATGCTTTTGTTAATTTCTCTCTTGAGTTTTTTAAGGATAGTTGCTCCTTTCCTCTGTTCTTTGAATTGCTTTGAGTATTTTTTGATGTGTTGGTTTTTTTGACATGTGTTCTTTCATTTTCTTTATGTCATGAAATATTTTTCTTTCTCCTTCAACTATGATTGACATTTTTTCTGGGTGTAGTAATCTGGGTTTGCATCTAAAGTCATTTAGCACTGGGAATACTTTGGTCCATGTTCTTCTGGCTTTCATAGTTTGGACTGAGAAGTTGGCTGTGATTCTGATGGATTTCTCTTTATATGTAACTTGTTGTTTTTCTCTTGTGGCTTTCAGTATTTTGTACTTGATTTGAGCATCTAGTGTTTTTTTTTAATTTTATTTTTTTATGTTTAAGGTATAGTTGTTTGCAGATAACATTGATGCTACTCAGTATGTCATACAATTAGGTAATTGGTGCATTTTGCAAGTATCTATGTCCAAAATTTGAACAACCCAAGGTTCCCATAGTCCAGTTGGAGAAGCTTGTATGCACAGGCATGTTGATCAATCAGGAGTCCAGACTATATTCCTGTAGTCACATAATTCACCCCTATCTCTCTGCAGCCCTTACAATCTACCACGCCTCCTCTTCCGCAGTTTGTTCCCTGGGCTTTGGGAAAGGGGCACAAGTGGGTGAGAAGAAAGCAGTCTAATTTCTTTGGAGGTGTCATTTTGGACTCCAGTCTATTCAGGTTGTTTCACTTCATGGATTGACAGCTTTCCCAGTGATACCCTTTTTAGTCATACTAACAAAGCACAAGCTATTGGATGTACAAGCATTTAAGCAGTACCAATTATTATGTCAAGCTAAGCTGTGAGCATAGACACAGATGCTTGGATGGTATGCTAATCTGCAAACTGTGGTTTCTCTATAAAGGGTGACAAGTTCTTATTGTGGCTTATAACATCTCCTAACCACTAGAGGACATAAGCTTGTGGCATCTGCTGTGAGTTATTCCTCCAAGGAGAGAGCTAATAGCCAAATAGATTTGGGATATATATAGACCACTTGGCTGCCACTTGTTGCACAGTATCGTGCAGGCTGTTGCAGGTCTAGCTGATATTGAACGGACGGATGTCTTTTGCTTGTCTCAGGGAGACCAAACATATATCTTTGCTGTATTGCTTTATGCTTTGGTATGCATCTTCTGAATTTTCTGGGCAGTTGTACCACCTAAGCAGTGAACGCTCTCATAACAAATTTTTGCATCGCACTCACTTCCGAGGTCTTACGGACACGAGGGACTTAAGTGGGCTTTCCTTGCATATAATCCCACTTATAGGCAAATAGGCCTTTTCTAATGGGGAGAGACAGGCGGGTTCTTGAATCCCCTCAGCAACATCTCCCAGGCAGCAATAATTCATTGCACCTTGATGTCAGAAGCTTTTCCTGTAGTATATATTTGCTTAATTAATCAGACTTATAATTTTTACCATGATTGTGGCTGGCTAAAGATTAGAGATTAATCCTTTGCACAGTTCCTATGCCTATCAATCAATTCATACATTATGCCTGTTTTATAGGAAATTACCATGGTAATACAATTGGCTCAAGTTTACAGTTAGGGAGTGGTTTCATTACCATTGTGTTTTTCTTTTTCCTATAAAAGGGGAGAGGTAGGAAGGTTTCTCAGCGATCTGGAAGGTAAACTTCAATTGGTGGACCATTATATACAGTCAACCCCAAATATTATTCAGAGAGATGCTCAGTGTCTGTTGTCAGGCAGTCTGAGGTTCCATTCCTTAGTGGTCAGACTGGGTCAACCGTCTCTGCTGGCCTTCCACCAAGTTCATACTGCACAGGCCAAAAGTCTGTATGTTTTCAGGCTTTAGATTGTGATTTTTTAGCCTGTGGGACATAAAATTCTCCTCCCATTGTTAGTTTCAAGATCAGAATAATTGAAAATTTATCAATAGGTATGGAACACAGAGTTTTCCTCTTGATCCCTGCCTATAGGTATGTATGTGTACTACGACTGCCTTTTTTGAGACTCATGCATCAAAAAGTAAAGTCATTTAAAACTGGGAATACAGTCTACATATTAAATACTTTTTGTCCAAAACTTTCAAATTTAATCTTAAGACTAACAATAGGAAAAGATTTGTATGTTTCCACAAGTCAAAACATCACCCACTCAAAGGCTGAGAACGAAAGGATACAGCCTTCAGTTGTTGTTGGTTGTACTCAAGAAATAACCAGCACGAGAAGCTTCACCTCATCTTAGCATCAAAAGGAACAAAAGCCTCAGAACTGCTAAAGGCATCAAACATCTCTGAGGACCATAGGTGTAACAGCTGTTTATAATGTGTCCTAGTGAACTTTACCTTTCAGGTACCATAAATTTTTAATATGAGAGACCTCCTTATCTATTTTTCATAGAACAAAGTAAAAGAGGGTGGTAATGAAGTCATCATTTAACGGTAAATTAGAGCTGACTGTTTTTAGAAGTAATCTCTTATAAAACTGGAAAAACTGCCTTTCTTTAATTGACTAATAAATGGGGAACGTAAAAATGATTATTCTTTATTCAGAACCAAAGTTAATACTAAAGTCTCCTTAAGTAATGTTCTATATATTAATACATGAGAGCACTGATAGCAGCAAGGATTATTCTGCAAGGAGATGGCTAGCCAGGGGACCCAAGCCCCCCCCCGCCGAAAAAAAAGAGTTTAAGGTTATTGCCGGTGCAAAACTGGGGAATTGTCTGCAAGAAAAAGAGGTGGTAAGGCCCGCACTTCTGTCAATGACCTGATGTAATGTCATACAATGGGAGGATTGTATCGAGATCACATTTACAAGTATAGCAGTTGGTCTCTGGAATACCAGAGAGTGTTACCAAAGGCCACTGAACCAATAAAGCAAATGTTGGTCTCCTTGAGTCAAGCAAAACTCCTCCACCAACATCAGCTACACCTCACTTGCTTGGAGATACTGTGCAGCAGTGGCAGCCATATGTCTGTATATCCCAACTTTATTTGATTATTAGCTCTCTCCTTGGAGGAATAACTCATGGATGTTGCCACAAGCTTATACCTTCTAGTGATTAGGAGATTTATATGCCACAGTAAGACCGTGTCATCTCTCTCAGGGAAATAAAAGTAATCCAGGGATTAACACACCATCCAAACATCTGTGTCTATACCAAAGTAACCTACCATAGTAACTAGCAATGTTTAAATATGTATATATCTAATTGCTTGTGCTTTATTAGTAGGATTGAAAGCCTGTCCCTAGGCAATCGGTCAGCCCATGAAAGGAAACAGCCAGAACTGATTAGTGTCCAAAGTGACATCTCCAGACAAAGTAGACAGTTGTGCTTCTTGTCCACCTGTACCCCACCTCTAAGCCTAAGGAACAATCTTTGGAAGAGGGGGAATGGTATATTGTAGGGGCTGCGATTGGGGTGAACAGAAAAACTATGACAATATAGTCTGGACACCTATTTGATCAACTTGATTGAACATTCAAGCCCCTCCAGCTGGATGGTGGGAGCCTTGGGCTCTGTGGGCTGGGGCACAACTGCTTGCAAATTGGTTTTATATTAATGATTCTTGTGCTAAAAAAGGAGCTAGATACTGACATTTGAACTAACTGGGAATATAAAATGCTAGTTGCTCTATTTATAGTTTGTATTGGGTTGGTCTCTATATTTTTCTGAAATATACAACATCACAGTGTAACACTTTCTTTTACTTGTAGGACAATTTAAAGGAATTAATCTTAAATTTTTACTTCCCAAATAAGTAGAAGTCTTAGTCCAGTCATATAGCATTCAAGAGCAAAGTGTTTATTGGGTAAAATTTATTTAGCAGGTACTCAACTCTGCCCAAGCTTTATCCACCAAGTTTAGGATATTTTAAGGCTTAGTGAATTGTTTAGATTAGTTAAATTTAGGTGTAGGTTTTGATGGAAATGGTAATACAATTGAACTAATAGGGAATATAAAATGTTATTGTTTTATTTATAATTTGTATTGGTTAAGGCATACAAATGGCCTATATATTTTTTCTGAATTACACAACATCACCTTATAACACTTTCTTTTACTCATAGGACAATTTAAAGGAACTAAACTTAAATTTCCTTCCCAAATAAGTAGCATACAGTCAATGAGAAAGTTTGGGTAAATTTAATGAAAGCTTATGCCTTGGCTTCTGTTTATGGGTATGTGTAATACAACTTAGGCATCTATAGATCAAAACATAAAAACCTAAATAAAAAAAAGAGGGAGGTGGGAGGTGGAGTACTATCCTTTCTGAGCATCTAGTGTTTTAACTATGATATGGTGTGGGGAATTTATTTTCTGGTCTTATCTATTTGGTGTTCTGTGTGCTTCTTGTATTTGTATGGGTTTGTCTTTTTTCAGTTTGGGGAAATTTTCTTCTATTATTCTGTTGAAGATCTGATATATACCATTCTCTTGGGATTCTTCTCCTTCCTCTACCCCTATGATGCAGAAGTTTGGTCTTTTCACGGTGACCCACATTTCCTGGTTGTTCCACTCCTGTGATTTTTAAAAATTTTCATAATCTTTACTTGAGGTTTCTAGCTGCTCTGTGTTATCCTGTAGGTCTGATATTCTTTATCCTGCTTCATCCATTCTGCTTTTGAGACTTTTCCCCACACTTTCCTGCTGATTGGATGAATGTCCAATTTCATTTTTCATTTCATCCTGTGATTTCTCCAGTATTTCCACTTCCTTTTGGAGTTTTTCATTCTCTTCCTGTAGCTCTTTGCTTCGCTGGTCAGTTTCTTTTTTCCTTTCGGCCTGAGATATTTTCAGTGTTTCCACTTCCTTCTAGAGTTTGTCATTCTCTCCCTCTCATTCTTTCCAGAGTTTGTATTTCTCTTCCTCTAGTTCTCTTCAAAGTTTGTATTTCTCTTCCTCTAGTTCTTTTCAGAGATTGTATTTCTCTCCCTTTAGTTCTTTCTGGAATTTATCATCCTTTTCTTCTTCTTCCTTCATGAGTTTTTCATTCTCCCCCTTTATTTCTGATTTGTTCTTTGTATTCTTTGAATATGTCTACAATTGTTATTCTAAGGTCAGTGTCTTGGTTTCCTTCCAGGGAGATCTCGTTGTTGGGACTTTCTACAGGTTTGGTTGCATTCAATAGGAAATTATTATGAGCTTTTCCCACATTGTTATTTTTCCATTGTGTCTTTGGCATGTGTATTTTCCCCCCTTTGTTTATTTGGCTTCTATTGTTAATCTCAAAAATGTTAATATGAGATTGTTCACTCTGTTTGCTTCCTGCTGGTTCTTTCCTCAGCTTTGGCTGTGCAGCCTAGAATCACTGACACTGCTGGATTGTCCCAACCTTAGTAAACAATAGCACTAGAAGCTTATACTTTCCACAATAGTACAAGTAGCTTGAAGATGTGGGGGAGTGTTTCTTCTTTGGCCCATATATTGGACCCCACCTATGCGATGAGTGTGTGCCACTGGCTGTCCTTATATCCATACACGCAGTTCCTCTCTATGGTTCTACTGGTGGGTGGCAGGTGCCCACCAAGGGTGGGCAGTAGCAAGCCTGTGTGCTAGGGATCCACCTGTGCAACAAATGTGTGCCACTGGTTGTCCTATCCACACACACAATTCCTCTCTATGGTTCTAGCTGTAGGTGGCAGGTGCCTGCCAAGGGTGGGCAGCATCAAGTCTGTGGGCCAGAGACCCATCTGTATGACGAGTGTGTGCCACTGGCTGTCCTTCTATCTATGCACACAATTCCTCTCTATGGTTCTAGTGGTGGGTGGCGGACGCCCACCAATGGTGAACAACAGCAAGTCTGTGTGCCAGAGACCCACCTGTGCAATGAATGTATGCCACTGGCTGTCCTTCTATCTACACACACAGTTCGTCTCTATGGTTCTAGCGGTGGGTGGCAGCCACCTGCTAAATGTGGAGAGCAGCAAGCCTGTGCGCCAGAGACCCACCTGTGCAAGATGTGTGTGCCACTGGCTTTCCTTCTATCCGTGCACCAGTAGTGGTATTTTTTTTTTTTATTTAGAGCCATCTTAACATTTGTCTCTCTTTTTTTTCTTTTAATAAATTATTTTATTTTAAACATATTTTTATTGAACTTTTGTGCATCTTGTTCGTCAGTCCAATTTAGACTCATTTCCCTTTCCATGCCCTCTACCCCACCTGAGTTCATGCATGATCATGTGGTAATGTAGTCATATAGGATCCTGAATTCTTGCCCATATGAACCTAAAACAATGATGTCACCATGGAGAATACCCAGTGAATCTAAAGCAGACAAAAATTTGGCACATAACTGTAGAAATGGACAGTAGGCTTCAATCTTATCTGAAGAACTATTGACAATTGATTACTCCAGGCTGAGGAAGAGCTGATATTCTTTTTTAATTAATTAATTTATTATTTTTTATGTGTATGTGCATATTGTCTGTATGTAGGTTGGTGCACCTGTGTCATGCAATGCTGCAGAGGCCAGAAGAGGGCGTCAGATTCCCCTGGAACTGGAGTTAAATCAGTCCTTAGCTGCCATGTGGGTGCTAGGAATCAAACCTTGGTCCTATGCAAGAGCAGTTGGCACTCTTAAACACTGAGTCATCTCTCCAGCCTCTGATGTTTTAAAAAATGTAATGCTGTTATTGATGTTTTGTGTATTTCAGACATCATTTTTCAGTTCAGTTTAGACATATTCCCCTTTCCCACCTTGCCAAGATTATGCATTCTGCCATAACTGAGCTGGAACCAACCCAAATGCCCCTCAACAGACGAGTGGATGAACAAAAATATGGAGTTGATCTTCTTTAAGTAAAGGACTCTAGACAGTCTGACTAGATCTTAGTGGGTGAACTTGCACTGAGGGACATCTGGGGACACTAACTTGATGAGATGGGCCTTAAAACATAGGACAAAATGTATGAATTCCAGTGATGGTTGATGAGACAATGCTTATGAGGAAGAAGGTCTGAAATGATTAAGATGTTGTGTATGAAATACACAAAAAATCACTAAAATTTACCAAAAATAAATGTCTATACTATAAAATAAGACAGACCTTATTGCAAGATTAAATGTGATTCTGAGAGAACGAGATCAATTTGTCTCTAAAATCTGAGCAACAGGAAAATTGAATTCACATTGAAATGGAAAATACTAATGGGGAAAATTTGGGGATGGATAATTGGTATATTAAACATGTTCTTTAATTTCTGCGTGCTTTGTAAAAATAATGTTAAAATTTTTATTTATTTACTTAATGGTTTATTAGCATATATTAATTAAACACATTTCGAGTTCATTAACTCGTTTTTTTCTTGTTTCTTTGTTTCTTTGTTTCTTTGTTTCTTTCTTTGTTTCTTTGTTTCTTTGTTTCTTTCATTCATTCATTCCTTCATTCATTCAAAAAAATACCAAGGCTTTATTTTTCTCTTATAAAGATAACCCTAGAAAGAATAAATCTCTTCTTTAAACTACAGGTGTCAAATTTCCTTAACTCTATTTTTTTACTTTTGCTCTAAAGGTAACCTATGAACTTTTTTTGTTTATTGTTTTGTTTATTATTGGTGTTAATTTTAAGTCACAACTTTACTTTCATTCAGAATGCAAACACTGAAAAATTCCCTGTTTTGTTTTGAAATAATAATGATGATGATGATGATGATAATAATAATAATAATAATGGAAAATATTGTATGTGAGTCAAAATAAAAACAATAACAGGATAATTATTATTTTGCATCACTGATGTTCTCAGATTTTTAGGAACTTGGGATGAAGGAAGGCTCAAGACAGAATGTTTCTTAGAGAAAGTGGAAGTGTATAATAAGCAGTGTGTTTTCTTTTTAATTATAAAAGTATCTATTTTCCTTGTTAAAATTAACTTGGTAGTTGTTACCAATGTAAAAAAGAAAAAATATTACTGCTGTATAAAGTTAAATCAATGTATTAATGAAATGACCCTCTTGTGCATATTCCTTCTTCAAACATAATTTCAGCCACAATTAATTAATGTTTTTATTCATTCAAAAGATTTTATGAATAATAATAGTAATAATCGCTAGTATTAATAAATATTTTCCAATCATCAGAGGATTCTATATGTATGTAGTATCTGCAGCTAACAAATCACTCAGGTTGCCAGAGCTGAAACTCTTCATCCTCCACTAATTGGTAGACTTTCCCGACTAGTACCATGGTAGTAACACTGGGTAATAATCAGTTTTGGTTAAAGTGTGATGAAAACTAAATTGTTCAAGGTCATAGAGCTACTAAAAGACAAAATGGAATTTGAATAGAGGCAGACTGATTATAAATCTTTTTTTTTAATTTTTTTTATTAATTTTACTTATTTCTGTACGTGTATGAATGTACTGTCTGCATGCAAGTGTGTGCACCCATGTCGTGCAATGCCGCGGAGGTCAGAAGATGGTGTCGGATTCCCCTGGAACTGGAGTTCTCCTGGAATTGGAGTTTCAGACGGTTCTCGGCCGCCATGTGGATGCTGGGGATCGAACCCGGGTCCTCTGTAAGAGCGGTCGGCGCTCTTAACCGCTAGGCCATCTCTCCAGCCCAATATATATTCTATGATTAGAAAACTTCATTATTATCCCTATATTCTCAATGCTTAAAAAATTGCCTGTCACATGGCAGACACAGAGTAAAAACAAGTCAATATGTTGTATAGTTATCATTTACTCTGTGTCTGCCATGTGACAGGCAATTTTTTAAGCATTGAGAATATAGGGATAATAATGAAGTTTTCTAATCATAGAATATATATTCAACAGTGGAGATATACAATGATCAAATTTATTAATGCATCTTCAATACAATTTTGTGTTTGAAATAAGTCATACATATAGTAAATATGGAGCAAACTGTTGTGAGGTGTAAGGCTATATTTTAAGATGATGATGATTACATCCTTTCTTATTTAAATGTGATATCTGAGCATAAATTAATATTGTAGGAAAAGTACCTATGTAAAATGTGGATGAAAAGTCTTTCAGGTAATGGAATGGCGAATACTACCATCCTTAGGCTGTTAACAATAAAATCAGAATGAAGACAATGAAGAGTCATGATTGGTAACAACCATGCTTGTAGTATTCACAGCCAACTATACTTTGTCCTGGGTGTTTGCTAACATTGTTATTTAATATTTTACTATCATATGAAGAATACCCTACTACTTAATTTTAAATAAAACAATTGTAAATAAATTAAATAAATAAATAAATAAATAAATAAATAAATAAATAAATACCAAATGCTGGGCAGCCAGCAGCTTTTTCTTGAGTCCACTGAGACAAGCAAGGGGGTAAAATCCTGGAAGGCCAGAGGCATTCTTGCAGTGAGGCAGTTAGGTGCAGCAGTGTCACATATGGAAGTTGACAACATACTCTTCATTAGTCCTCTGCAGAGAAAGAGCAAAATGCTCAAAAGTGTGGAAGGTGATGGCCACAAGGTGTTGCACTGCGTGGTTGATGAGGAAACCAAAAAAAAACCTGCCTGAATCCCAAACTTAACCTGGCCACAGTCCCAGGCATAGAACTTGATACAGTGATCTCTGTAAGCTTTGGGTCAGACCATGACTGAGACCCACTTGTCATCCTATCTGGAGAGACAAATTCATTTTAAGACTGGGTGGCGGAGCCATTCATGAAAGTTACACTGCTTGACAAAGTTCCAGTGACCTGACTTCTCTGGTTGAAGTCTGCTCTTCAGCTGACCTTGGTTCATGATAATTCCTTTTATCATATTAATTCTTGTTTTTCTAACCTGCTTAACTTTTGGCTTTCTAGCAATTAGGGTACCTCCTTCTGCCTCATGGAAGGGAACTGACACTCAGGCCTTTTCTAGAAATGAGTCCTTTGTGAGAAATAATGGCACTCTGTACAACAACTTAGAAGTATGATACAGTAGCAATTAAGAATTCTACAGAAACTGTATCATGCATAGATTGCCCAAGTAAAGAAAGGAATTTAGACTTCATGGTCTGATTTAAACTAAAAAGAGGATGCATGGCAAAGTGAAACTAAGTCCTGTGAGGTTGGTGATTCTAGTGATCTGTCTCAAAGATTAGTAGCTCTTAGAACATCATCTCAGCAGGAGGTGAAAAGAGAGAAACCGAGGAAAACAAAGACCAGAAACAAGATAAAAATTAAAACCCCATCAGTCATGAAATGGCTTACAGGTTGAGAAAGCAAGGAACTAAAGTAAGACAAATAAAGCTCTTTATTGTTAAAGCTTTAAAGCTCACTTTTTATACTGTCTAGCACCTATGTAACCACAAGGCAAAAGCAATGATGTTCTTAGAGTTAAAAGTTAATATTAACTTCACTTTGCTACAAAAGTTGCTGAATTGCTGAGCTTGGCTATACCATTATTGTTTTACTTTTTTTTGATGCCTTAGCTGAATGGTTATACTATTATCGTTTTACTTTTTTAATGTTAAGAATGATTGCAAGTGTGAATATTCTGAAAAATATTGGGGCTGTGGGGATAGCGCAGCCATTAAAGGCTGAGTCTAAGAACCGCAAAAAAAATATTTTCCAGGAAATTAGCCTTTTTTTCTTTATTAGAGTAGGCTTGCATAACCTGTATGAGTGTTAAAGTATATAAAAATAAACATTGGGGCCTGAGGAGCAGAAGCAAAAAAGCAGAAAACAAAGACAGCAGAGACATAGAGAATTAGGAGGGGCAAACCTGAAAAGCCCTCTGCACAGAAGCAAAGAGGACAAATGCTCTCTGTAACCCTCAGAACTAAAACACAAACATTCTTGCTGTCTTGTCTGATTGATTTATTTGCGAACACTCACTTCAGGACCTGAATCCTGTTGGAGCTTGACTCCAGCAATTGGGCACTGATGGCAAACTGGCCTAGCAGTGGGTGCACAGCCTCTGCATGCCCTCCATAATTGGCATTTATAATTCTGTTTGTAACCTTGGTGCTGGATCTACCTCGCAAAATTGATACTAGAAGCTGAGCAGTGAAATCGGACTGCACCGTACAGGGTAGCATTACAGAAGTGGTCACAGAAGTTCTCAAAGTGTCCCAAAAGCTCATCTGATGTATTCTCAATCACAGTAATCACCTCGGTTGACATCATATTGTACACCACAAAGAAAGAGGGCTGAGATGGTTTGGTTACCCACAGTGTCACTACATCCTCACTGGCATACTTGATAAGTAGGTAGTTTTTGTCCAGCATCTGCATCTTCCACATGCACAGCTGCCTCAGTTGGTCAAAGAACTTGAAGAAGTGCCTCTTGGCCATTGCACTACAATCTTGCTCTACGAGGCGCCAGAGGTACGTAACTGGTGTTTCAGGAAGTTGATGAAAGGGTCCCTAGAGGGATTGGCCAGGCCTGTCTGACTGTCTCACTGCACCTGAGGGAAAATGGCTGATATAGTGAGCAGGTCATCCTCATAGCAGAAGTGCCAATTGCCCATGCATCAATAAAAGTCCCTTAGGATTCACTTGGAAGATGTGAATGGACTGCTGCTGCACAGACAATATGGCGAGGATGTTTTTGTATATGCAGAGCCCTTGGTTATGTGACAAGAACACTTTGTCACATTTGAATGTTCATGTGTCATATTAGTGGCCAGTGCAAAGGTCAATGACACGGAGGGTTTGGCAGGCTCTACATCATATGGCCCCACCTTCCAGACCTCCATACCATCAGGTGTCATCCTGGTCTGTGAGGCATACCCAGAAAGAGGCCTCCAGACAACTAAGTCAGCTCATGGCTCCGAGCAAGTGCTATCATCAGGTGACAGGGTGTGCTCTGTATTGTAGCACACTGTCTAGTATGCTAGGCACTTGCACATGCACAAGATAGGCCTGAATCCAGGACTGCTGTCACACAACTCTTTATTTATCAGCTCTGTGAGTAATATTTGTATTGTATTTTTAAAAATATGTTGAATGCTTGTGTATTTTATAGAGAACATCTCAATCAATCTTAATCCCCTTTATGCCCCCTTCCACATTGGCATTCTCCCAGGAGCCCTCCACTTGGATTCATGCATATGTGTTAAGGCCTATTTTGTCAACATCTCCAGATGTTTCTCAGTAAAATGTCTTCTCTTGGGGTCTCGACTTTAAGAGAGTCAGCACTTCCTCACCCAGCAGTATCAGCTTCTAGTATTTCTTCAGCTAAGATCAGGGTTTGCTGCCCATTTTTCCAGTTTCATGCAAGGTTTTTGTCTGCCTGAGTTTTCATCGGTTTTGTACATGCTAACACCATCACTGTAGGTGCATATCAGCAGGTCCCAGGAGCCTGTAGGACTCTATTTCCATATAGTCATGCACCTCCTCCTTGGCTCTTATAATCTTTCTTCCCCCTCCCTCTTCCACAATGGTACTTGAGCCCTGACTGAGTGAAGCTTAATATAGGAGTTCTGTCAAAGGACCATACTCACCAGACTCCTCATATCCACTCTTCAGCCTTTTGTGACCTTTTGCGTTCCTGGCTCTCTGTTGCATGAGGGAGCTTTCTTAATGAGAACTGAGATATTCATTAGTGACCTCTTTACTCACTGTTTTCTGTTGCTTGATCCTTAGGTGTAGAGGGTGCATTGTAAATGTGCCACTTAAGCTTTTGCAATTCACAATGTCCGTTTGTGATCAGGTACTCTGTAATCTCCATCTGGTGCAAAAGAAGCTTCTTTGATGATTGGTGATTGGGATACTTGACTGCAAATATAAGGATACATATTTTGGACTTAATAAGAAATTACATTAATCCAGGTATGTGATATTTGTGTTTTTAAATGCTTTTTCACAGTAGTTATAATCCTTTTACTGTATTAGAGGGTACATTTATGCATTTTAGTGTGCTGGTGGCAGATTCTGTTGTTTTGCTTTCTTAGAATTAATTTTTTTCCATTTTTGAGGAAAAGTTTCACCTGATATACTAGGCAATTTTCATATCTATGTAAGCAATGTGTGTGTGTGTGTGTGTGTGTGTGTGTGTGTGTGTGTGTGTGTGTGTATACTTGGGTATAGGTGCCATGGTGCACATGTGGAGGTCAAAGAATAATATTCAGGACTTCATTCTCTTCCTTCAGACTTATTGAGGCAAGGTTTCTCTTGAAGTTTCTCACTGTGTACTCTAGGTTACCTGGCCATCATTCTTCCAGATAATTCTTCCGTCTCTGCCTCCCATCTTGCTGTAAGAGTGCTGAGATTATAGATGCACACATCCTCATCCAACTTTTTCATGTGCATTCTGTGTACCTCAAAGTTTCAGGGTTTTGTGGCTTGTCCATTTACCCTTTGAGTCATCCCTTTGACTTGCATATAATATTCTTAATTGGTAGATTTTCTCTTTCAAGACATTAAATATACTTATCAATTGTCTTTCAGACCACAAAATTTTTTTGCTAAAATGTCTACTGATATTCTTATGCAGATTCCCTTTTAAGTGTCTTGTTAGTTTCCTGTCACAGATTTTAGAATGCTCTTTTTCTTGTACCATTCTCAGGTTGAATATGCCCTGGAATGAACATTCATGGTTGTATCTATTAAGAGTTCTTTGAAGCTGGGCATGGTGGTGCATGCCTTTAATCCTAGCACTTGGGAGGCAGAAGCAGTCAGATCTCTATGAGTTCAAGGCCAACCTGGTCTACAGAAGGAGTTCCAGGACAGCTGGAGCTATAGGGAAACCCTGTCTCAAAAAGGCAAAAAAAAGAGTTCTTTGAATAGCTTCAATTTTTCTAATATTTAGAAAGTTTTTAGCAATTATTTCATTGAATAGATTTTCTATGTTTTTCCCTTAGTTAAAGAAAATACACAATGTGAATTTTTGCCTGTTTGTTCATGGTCTTAACAAACTGTGAAACATAATAAACAGCAATGACTGACACAGGAAACTTTTAGTATTGTTAAAGAAGTGGCACTTTTTTTGCCTTTTTGAGACAGGGTATCCCTGTTGTCATGGCTGACCTGGAACTTGCTCTGTAGGCCGGGCTGGCCTTTTACTCACAGAGATCCACCTGCCTCTGCTTCTCTAGTGCTGGGATTAAAGGCTTGCACCACCACATCCAGCGACTGCATCTCTTAAGTCTCACCAGAGAAGTTTCCTTATGAAGCAGATGGAGATTAACACAGAAACCCGCAACTGGGCAATTTGCAGAGAACAAGAAGCCAAATAGTGCTTATCCCTGAATAGGAAACCTGTTTCAAACCTCTACCTCCCAAACCTCAGTGATTATTGAGGAAGAGGAGGAAGAGGATTTTAAGAGTCAGAAGAGGTGGATGAACATAAGAAAACAATCTCCCAGAGAGCTTGTCATTAACTCATATGACATCACAGGAATGGGGACATCGTGTATAAGTTCTATGCAAGCTCAAATCATACAAAATTCCAGCACAGACCTGGGGAAGTGGGTGAGAAATCCCAACACAACCTAAGGAACTTTTGGCAACTGACGGCTCAGCTTGGGGGTCGTGGGAGGTACAGAGTGGTGCAGATCTAAATGCCATAAAACTATATTGTATAAAAATTAGAAAAAAATCAATTAAAATGATATTGAGTTTGAATTAATACATAGTAATCTATTTAAAAAGCTTTCTTTAATGCTTTTATTTTGTTTGCTTTGCCTTAAAAATATGATGAGATACTTTGAAAGATCTGTTTTTCAATATCAGAAATTGCTTCTTCACTCAACCAATTGTATTATTAAAGGTCTCAACTCTGATTTCATTTATTGTGTTCTTTCTTTACATCCAATATTACAGGTATTTTCTTTTTTATGGCTGCTACCTCTACAAAATTTCTTGTCCATATAATGCATTTTCTTAATGTAATAAAATTAGCAATCTGTCTTTTTTTACTTTTTGAGTATAATTTTTTTCCTAACTCATTACTGAAAATCATTTTTGTTTTCCTTGGGGTCTCTTACTAGTTTGCTCATTTGAAGGCATCATATTACCTTGATTTCCAATGCTTGATCAGATTGTTGCTGATATTTGCAGTCTAGTTGCCCTTTGTAATCTTGTAGCATGGGTTTCTTGGAAGAAGAGGCAGAAAGAATGTAAGCACAAAAAGGTGGTGCATTAGTTACCTTTCTGTTGCTGTGATAAAGCATCATAAGCAAAAGTGACTAATAGAAGAATAAATATATTTCGGCTTATGGTTCCAGAGAGACCGAGTGTATCATTCTGAGGAGGCATGACACTTAGTGGCAGACATGACCACAGCTGAAAAAAACAGAATGAATTCACATATTTAATAACAAGTATGAGGGGCTGGAGAGATCCCTAAGTGGTTAAGAGCGCTGAATATTCTTACAGAAGATCCAGATTCACATCCCAGGATCAACATGGTGGCTAACCACTGTCTTTAACTCCGGTTCCAGAGTATCTTATATCCCCTTCTTATCTCTATGGTCATTTCATGTCATGGGTGAACTTACATGCAAGCAATGCACTCATTAATAAAACAGTATATAAAATATTTTTAAAAAATCATTCCATGACCTTCCTATGCACTGCCACTAACTAGGAACAAATTGTTAAAATACTTGAACTGATATGGGAATTTCTCATTCAAACAGCCACAGAAGGGTAGATTTGTAGCAAAAAGAAAATAATGTCTCTGGATATAGCATAGCCATTGCTATATGAACTCACTGAAGTTGTGATTATTTGCATAAGAACTGTAAAAGATTGGGCCTGTCAATACTTCATAATGGATAGGGGGAGAGTCCTTGTGGACCCACCCATCTCCAAAGAACTATGGGCAATTATCAGTTGTTGGGGGGGATTGTATATAATTTTCTCCAGTAGTGTAGCACTGATAAGTTGCCCTTACTCCAACAAATATCTTTTGACCCATGTTCCTGTAAGAAACTCTAACTAAACTTGGTGAACTACATTCAAAAGTAAGATATGAAAGTAGGAACAGAGTTTTTTTGCAAATAATTGGTAACTATTCATAGACAAAATTACATTACTAGGGGCTGGGGAGATGGCCTAGGGGTTAACAGCACCTGTTGCTCTTACAAAACCCCCATGGGCACCCACATGGCATCTCAGAGCTATTTTTAACTCCAGTTGGGGGAATCCTAGGCCCCTTCGTCCTTATGGAATGTTCTTGACTAGGCAGCTTGGAACTCTCTTGCCCACAAAAAAGAAAAAAAAAATCAAAAGTGAGAACCTAAGCACAGACCAACTAACTATTCATATATCTGACAAGAAAGCAACCAAGCTACAGCAACAAAATAAACAGAACCAAATTTAAACTAAACAAATGCAGTCTAAAATTTCATATCAGACATACAACAAACAAAAGAAATTCATATGCACAGACTACAATGTAAAAACACAAGTAACATGCAAAACCAAGATATGTTCCTACCAAAACCCACAAGTCCTACAGAAGCGTACTACAATGCAAACTACCCAGAGGAACCCTGGGATGCAAAATTTTAAAGATTAGAAACATGATCAAAGAATTCCAAGACTTTAAATACCACATCAATAATTCAAAGAAGTAAAAGAAATTAGGAATAAACACTTGCACTTCACTCAAGAAAATATAAATATAAGGCCGAATTAAATGGCCAAAAATTGGGATTTTAAAAATAAATACACAAGCAGGGCATGGTGGCACATGCCTTTAATCCTAGCACTTGGGAGGCAGAGGCAGGCGGATCTTTGAGGTCAAGTCCAGCCTGGTCTACAGAGAGAGTTCCAGGACAACTGGGGCCACAGGGAGAACCTGTCTCAAAAAAAACTAACTAACTAACTAACTACCTAACTAACTAACTAACTAACTAACTAACTAACTAAATAAATAAATAAATACACAAAAGAGAAAAATTGAAGAAAACTGAAGCTAAAATTAATATGGAATTGATAAACTCAAAAAGTCAATTTGAATTGACAGGAGAAAGCCTTAAAAGCATAATGAAGGATATGGAAAACAGACTATCAAGACAGGATGATAAAGCTGAAGTATTGGACTACTCAAGCAAAAAATATTAAAATATTTTAAAACCCACAGGAACACAGGACACCAATTAGAAAGGACAAGAACAGGACTCCCCCCATGGTATAACACTGCAAAAATACTAAATCTACAGAACAGAGAGAGCCTACTGAAAGCTGCAAGAGAAAAGCAATGAATTACATATAAAAGAAAACCGATTAAAATTCAATGGTTCTACCAATGTTAATCAAAGAAAATAATATTTTGAACAGATCAATAACAAATAAAAAATTAAAAGAGTAATAAAAAGCCTACGTAAACCAAGAAGGCCCAGATGGAGTTACAGCAGAATTTCACCAGACCTTCAAAGAAGATCTACAACTGATAGATAATACTTAAGTTATTCAAAAAGGGAGGCCTCTCCCAACACATTCTATGAAACAAGTATTATTCTATACCAAAACCAGTTAAAGACACACAAAAGAAACTGTAGTTCCATATCTCTAATGAACATAGATGCAAAAATTCTAAACAAAATACTCATAAAACTGCATAGAACATACATTAAAATGATAATCCACCATTTTAAGTCAGCTTTATTACAAAGATTCATGGATATTTCAATATACAGAAGAAAATAAATATAGTAAATCATATAAATGGATTTAAAGATTAAAAATCATATGATCATCTCAATAGATGAATAAAAGTCCTCTGATAAAATACAAGACATATTTATGATTAAAGTCGTCGAGGGATTTGAACTGAAGGGAACATACTTCAACATAATTAAAGCTATATACATCAAACCCAGAGCCAACATAATTCTAAATGGAGAAAACCTGGAAGCATTCCCATTAAAATCAGCAACCAGAGAAGGCTGTCCACTATCTCCACTCCTTTTAAATATAGGGCTTGAAATTCTTACTAGATAAGAGAAAGAAATTTAAGTGGTGCTGTTAGGAGTATAATTAGCATTTAAAAGATGTGTGAATTAGAGGTAGTTTAGGATTAAATAGCATTAGTAAATGTGTGGATTTGAAGTGCTGTAACTTTAGAAAATAGAAATGTTCATTTTAGCTAAGTCAGAGGATGCAAGCCCTCCTTCCTCCCCACCACCCCCAGGCCGGTCAGATAATCACCCAGTTATGGAAGGGGCTCTACAATGTGCACAGGTAGAAGGGCTAGAAGGGCACAGACACAAAAGACAAGGACCCACCTGCCCATGACCTGAGCATGGACCTCAGATAGACAGATAAACGCCTGTCCATGGGCAGGGACCTGGGTATGAGTCCCAATTACCACCTGGGACCAAGTTCACTCCTCCTTCCAGCTACCCACTACTTAAGCTGGGAAGCGCAAATGGTTGGCACTCACATCCTCTTACCTGGAAACACCATGTGAGATGCTAGCAACAGCTAAGAACACCCAACATGCTGTCCTTTGTTGGTTTGCAGATGCTTCCCGGAACTGCACACAGACCTGCACCGTGAACTGCTGTTTTGGAGCTGCTGGGGACCTGAACTCCCAGTGCTACTTTCACAGCCAGCCTATTCGAGATCCACTCAAGCCAAATGCTGGCCTCCTGGAAACTCCCTAGCATGGACCCAACCTGCCATTTCCAGGAGGCTAAGAAAAGACCTTGTAAGTGAGCAGCCTTCAAGAGTTAGGCTAGGAACAGGGCAGAATTAGGATTAATAGAATTGTCCTGCATGGGAAAAATAAAATTAGATTGCATCATAATACTTGAGTCTTAGACTCCTTTGGACCTAAATCCAAGCTCGTGGCAGGTACTAAATTGGAAAAGAGGAGATTAAAATACCTGTATTTGCAGAAAATGTTATTGTAGATAAGAGATTGCCAAAATTCTAGCAAATATTTCTCAACTGATTAATCAATGTAGCAAAATAAAAATTCAATTTACAACTGCACCTTGACTCCCCTACATACTAAACAACTCCAATTTTCCCAACCCCACATTCTGTTCATTTTCTAGCATTGGGCACAGGCCCACTTTTGTTCTTAGTACCCCAGATCTCTAGACTTATGCTTAGTCCATACCCACCCACTGTGTCCTGATCCTCCCTACTCAAACCAGCTCAATTTTTCAGCCTAATGTTTTAGAGCCTTCCCAGGCTTTCTCCACCCCCAACTTGCCTTTGGACTCCTAAGACCAGCCTTCTACACTGCCTGTCCCCTTCACCAATTTCCCTTGGATTCTTCGCTGTTAAGTCTGACCCTGCACATTGCACCTTCATCCCTGTACAGAATGAGCAACCACAATATCTCAGCCCCCATATCGTGTTTTTCTTCTAGCCTTGGGCACAGGGCTGCTTTTGCTTTTAGTACTCCAGATCTCTGGACTACACGCAGTCTTTCCTCCATTTGGTGGTGAGTTCCCTGAATCACACCTTGCCCATCCCCCTATATTGGAACCATCTGCAGCTCCTCCCACTGTTGCAGGGCTAGGTTTCAAGGCCCTTTCGTACTGGCCCAGACCTGTGCAAACTGCCTGAGTATGCCTGAATCTAGTCTCTGCTTAGCAAGCTTCCCAATTGTGCTGTGCCTTCTGGGTAGAGAGCCTTAGACCTTAGGAAGAAGTTTAAAAGCATCTGATTCATTCTTGATTCGGGACTCTGCAGGATGTCCTGAGTAGCTGGAGTAGGAGCCATCTTGTCCCTCCAAAGTAAAATCAAAAGACAGAACCTGAAGACTAGACCAACCAGCTTTTTATACCCAGTAAGGAAACAACCAAGGCACAAGTATACAAAGAGAATCAGATTTTAACTCAAAAAAGGTATGCTTGAATCTCACCTTAGAATTACAAACAAAAGAAATCCACATGTTAAAATCACAAGGAAAGATAATAATATCAAAAACACAAATAATATGTCCCCACCAAACACTACTATTCATATAGAAGAGTTCTACTTTGGAAACTCCCTAGAGATAACCAAGGATGCAGAATTTAAAAGAAAAGTCATAAATATTATCAAAGACTTCAATGAATTTAAAGAATACACAAACAAATCAAAGACTTAAAAGAAATAGGGATAAACATTTGAGTAAATTCACAAAAGAGATAGAAATTTTGAAGAAAACATGGGATGAAATGAGGAAGGAAGTAAACACTTAATAATTCAATTATAAATAGCAGGAGAAAGCCTCCCCAATAGAATGAATGAAATAGAAAACAGAATATCAAGAATGGAAGATAAAGTTGAATAATTGGAGTGCTCAAGCAAAAATTATGAAAATGTTTTAAAAATCACATGAATAGAGTAAGAAATGCGGGACACCATATAAAGAACAAATTTGTGTACCATAAGCATAGAGGAAAGCAAAGAGTCTCAAGATAAAGGTATTGACAAGACTTTCAACAGGATTGTAGATGTCCCAAAATTTAAAAACAAAACAAAACAAAACAAAACATGCACTCTACAGTCTCTTATTCTCTATGTTTTGGCCAGTTGTGGCTTTCTGTGTTGATCAGCATCTCTTGCATGAGGAATTCTGGCTGGCAAGAGTCTAGAGATGTGTTAGTATTCTCCCTGCCCCCTGCTCCACTATGTACAACCTGAGGTAGAGATTGCATGGTAGCTGTGTCATTTAGGGATGGGAATCCATCTCACAGGCACTTATTCTCCGCATTCCACGAGTTGTGGAACTGTGTAATAGTCTCCATCTCTTACAGAAATAAAATTCTTTGATGAGTGGTGACAAGTATACGTGTGTATAAATATAAGGGTACATATTTAGCATAGAGTAAGAAACTATATTTATTTAAGGATGTGACAGATGTACTTTTGTTGTTGGATCTATGACATCTCCAGCCATGTGTATTTGGCTATGTTTCCAGTACCACATGAATTCTCTCCCATTTATGTTCAATTAGACAATTGTTTATTACTGCCAAGATAAAGGTGTGACTACTGCACCACACAAGACCCATGAAAACTCAAACCACACAGAAACACAGCATAGAATTGGGGAAATGGGTAAGATGCCCCAACTTCAGCTGAAGAATTGTTAGTAACTAACAACTGCTTGGTGAGGTACAGTTGCTCTTCTTTAAGGGAGTGCTTCTAGATAGGCTGATCAGGATCCTGTGGATGAAATTATCCCAAGGGACATTTGGTATTACCAACCTTACTTGATAGTACTTGACATGTATGGCACGATGTATGAAATCTGGTGGACAGAGAGAGGAGTCAGAGTACTGGGAAAGGGTCTTTGTGGTGCATAAACCCAGAGTATATACAAAATCTAATTCAGGCATTGAAAAAGACACCTTACCACGCGCTTCCAAGTCCTCAGGCATACCGAAGCACACCAGGTCCACCCATCTGGCCCAGCAGTACCTTCTAGTGAAATGGAGCCTTTCTGCAAGATCCTGATGTTGATGCTGTCAGTTCCATGATGCTTCTTAATTCTCCCTCTAAGATACAAGCAGATTTTCCTCCATGACTGATAAAAAATGGAGCCGGGGTCCTGAGCCAAGGTCTCTTTCGTGGCATCCACCCTTCGCCAATCACTCCCACTGGGATGACTGCAGCCTGAGGAACTGCATCACCAGTTGCCACATGCAAACTGAGAGTGAGCCATTGTGTGGGTTCCCCCGTGGTCAGTGCAGAGCCCAAGAAGGACCACAAGTACAGCAGTGCCAAGTCCTCCAATGTCCAGAGCACCTAGCCTTCCTGAAACTATTATTTCCTCCTCCTTAGCCAACGGCCACTATGAGTTTTCCATGAAGGGGTCGAGGAAGGCTGTGAGGGCAGCGAGGGAAGATTCCAGAGCCATGAGAGCCACACGGAGACAGAGGAGGATGACAGGAACTCTAGTTAGAAGAAGGCCAAGGATGCACTTGGGGATAGCAGCTATGCATTCTAGCACAAGAAGTACCAGCACTTTGCAAAGGCCAGGAAGGTCCCCAGTGGCATGCTGCCCCCCCAGTGATATGCTGCCCCACCAGTGACATGCTGCCCCTCCAAAAGAAACACACAATCCCCCCACCAGTGACATGCTACTCCTCCAAAAGAAACACACAAAATACCCCCACCCCTGCCCAGCAATGATGAGATGAAAGAACAGGCTGGGTCACTGCTGAACTTGGCAGAGGTTTGGTCCTGTTTGAACAGTACCATCAGTCATACAGCAAAGGGACAGAAAGAGCAAAAGGAACCAAAGAAGATTGAACCAAGTCTCCAGTTTGTTTTGAACTTATGGCTATTTGGTTTCAACATGTCAGGAGATTTCTAATGATTATTGGCAATATCAGCAATATTTTTCCATTTTTTTCCATTTATTGGTTTTGTTTTCTTTCTTTTCTTTTGTTTTTAAATTTGCCCCCCACTCTTTGTTTTTGGACCCTTAAGAATTTTATGTTTAAAGGAGATTGAAGCCATAGAACTCATATTGACACTCAGCTGTCTTTACAAAAGCATTTCATCACCTGAAGACAAAAAACAAAAAAAAGCCAAAACCAAATATTGCTTCCTTCAGGACTGAAATCCACATGGCTGAATCCACATGGATGTCAATGTTTTAACACCACAGGAATACACATGTGCCACCTGGGAGGCAGGCAAGCAGAGTCATCAAAACTTAGACCCAATCCTTAGGTTTAAAAAGTCAGGACACCCTTGTGCACATGTTCAGAGTGAAGGCAAGGAAGCCACTGGAGAGACTGAAGAGTCCTAGACCCCCTAGGAGCAGCCCCATGCTGTGGCACTGACATCCTACTGGGCCGTGGACACCCATGGTATTGCTTTGTGGGGTTTGGCCACCAGTCCTCTGTGCTTCATAACCTTGAACCTGACAACACTTCGCATGTTGAACACTGGACTGCTCAGAAATATCAGTGACTAAGGAAGAAAAACAGGGTAATTTCTTAGAGTTATTGCTATTCATTGAATTCTGTTCTATATTATATTAAGAAAATGTTCCAAAAGCTATAAGCCTGAGGGTTGGCCCTACACACACACACACACACACACACACACACACACACACACACACGACTGAAGGAAAGCTGATACAGAAAACAAGCTGCATCTTCTTAAATGCCCCAAGTGAAAAACAATCATACCCAAGAAATGTCAGTAGTTGTTAAGAAAGGAAAACAAATGGTAAATGTTCTTTTCTATCAAAACTATCTGATTATCTGATCCAAATGAAGGGAGTTACAGAAACTGACATAAATATTGTAGCACATTTTTAAAAGATTAAAGATGCATTAACGGCACAAAAAGCAAAACATAGCAAACAGTGCAACTCTTATACTGCCCTCAAAGGTTTATGATTAATGCTTAAGTGTAATTCACATTCTTAGAATTCCTTCCTAAATATCAGGTGTTTTTCCAAACTAGCCTGTGAATTAGTCTAACAGATCTGCCTCACCATCATTATAGGGTATGGTGATTTTGTTTTCATTTCTCCTGCAGGGAGGTGGTTAATGTGTCATTTCAGTATTTCAAAGACTCATATGGGGTGGAGGGAGGGGAGAATGGGGAACTATAGCAACATTTAGAGATGCTTTTAAAACACATTTGAACATGTAGCACCATGACACCTACTTGTTATTGGCCCTCAGACACATTTAAGAGAAAGAGATTGTTGCTCTTATTTTTAGACAAAATACACACAGTTATTTTTATCCTACTATAATTGTCTATTCTGTTTACTAGTAATGTGTGGAAAGGGTTTGCCTCATGAAATTTTTGCCCAGCCTTATAATGTACCACAAGCTCTTACTACCTCCCTTTCTCCCATCCGTGTTCTTTCAATTGTTTGTTTATTTGTTTGTTTGTTTTGTTTGCTTTGTTTGTTTTGGTATGGCCGTCTATCTGAAACTAAAACTGAACCAAACCTACATGTGGATGGCCATAGCAGTCCCTACCACAAAAGATTCTAGAAGAGGCATTATATTGAAAGGTGCTGAGCCAAGAGTGTTTCTCTATGAAGCCCAGCCCTGAGTCTAACACAGCAGACCCTGGCTGGGAGCAGATTTGGGTTTATTGGTGCCAACCTAGGGCCTCCAGCCTCTCCTAAAGGGCTTTTAACATGAAGTCAGAGTTAGGGACAAGTGACCTGAGTGAGAGAGTTTCTCATATGGGATTAAATTCAAGTGATTCAGGGGCTGGAGAGATAGCCTTGCAGTTAAGAGCCCTGAATGCTCTTGCAGAGGACCCGGGCTCCATCCCCAGCACCCACATGTCGGCTTAGAACCGTCTGTAACTCCGATTCCAGGAGAACTCCAGTTCCAGGGGAATCTGACACCCTCTTCTGACCTCCAGGGCATTGCACAACAGGGGTGCACAAACCTACATGCAGACAGTACATTCATACACATAGAAAATAAATTAATTAATTAAAAAAAGAAAATCACTTATAAAAAATTCAAGTGATTCAACTTTCCCTTTCAAACTTTATTCAGGTTGGGCTCTTGCTATATAACCTAAGTGATAAATCTTTTTTGTTGTTGTTTTGTTTTGTTACGTTACTTGCCAGATTAGAAGCTTTGGTTTCTACTGCAGTTAACACAGTTACAAAATTATAATAGTGTCTTTTCCTCCCCTTCCCACCCCCTTTGTAATGGAATATGTAAAACAAAGTGTATATATTGTATGGTTTTCCTGTTTCTTGGGATTTCATGAGGATTTACACACGGTGTTGGCATTCTGTGTTCTGTGTTCTGTACAGACCAGCGTACCTTTGTGAGCTCATCTGTTAACCCTTCTTCTTTTGACAGAGTGCCAGCTATGGTGGCTAACTCCCAGTGTCCTCTCTCCTGCTGGTTATTCTTGAATTAAGCACAGACTCGTCCATGTGGTTGCTTTGTCATGAACAACGGGGATGATCCAGTTAGTCTTCCACGCTTCAGCAAACAAGTGCTTGCTTCACTGGCCAAAAATTAAGGAAGGAAAACACCATTTTTAAAGTGATCCATCTTTTCATGGCCAAAAACTGGTATGTCTATGGTGCTGCCACCTAACTGTCAAGCTTATGAATTCAGATCAATGTGGGAAGATCATTTCTGACTTACTGTGAGATGCTCATAGTTACCCTTTCTGTCTCATTAGCAATGAACTCAAGACTATTGATTTGGGATTTATACAACAGTGTTCTCCTACTGTATTTCATTTGCAAAAATGGAGAGCATGCCTTCTATACCCATTTGCAAATAATTGATACTCCATATTGGATTCTCAAAAGACTTTGATATAGTAAATTTGCCAAGCCTAGGAATTATATTTTATCTTTTCATGCCTGAGCTCCCCAGTTACCCCAGTATTGAGAGGAGCAACACGCTTTCAGTTATGGCTACATTAACCATTTCTTGAATCTGTGTGGTGAAGCCACCCACGTTCTGCACCATCATCCTCACTGCTTGCACTGTCATTGTGAACACAGGAGGGATAAAGTGTCAAGTATCAGCATGTATCTGGGAAGCCCTTCCACTTGGACATTTTTTAATGTTATGATTCTATAATTTTTCTGAGTTGTGTTCTTATTTTACAGAAAAAAAGCACAGTGATAAAGCAATTGGAAGTCCCAGAATTTTGTGGTTGAATTTTAGAGTTGCCTTACCTTTACTGGACAATAGTCCTACAGGACCAAATTAGTTTACAATGTAATCCTTTTTTTCAGAAGCACTTTTTCCCCTGTATTCTCTGTGTGAAACTGCCAATATCATGAACAGAAAACAAAAACTGTAAGGGAGAAAGAAAATGGTGTTCAATGATGTTTGCATTAGTCTAAAGCAGTGGTGTGGTGCTGGCACAACCAGCTGAACTCATGGGACTTGGTGATATTGCTTTGGAGGGATCCATACTGCATTTTGCGTACTTCATATGTAATCATTTTGCCAAAGACAAACTGCTTCATCATTTATTGTAAATAACACATCCACGGACCTACCATAAAGTTTCTGTGATGTATTGTCTTCCAGTTTCAATAAAACGTAATGAGTTGCATCAAGAAAAGGGAATTGGATGTGTATCAAAAATCATTGGAATCATCAAAGTTAATCCAAGAAGATAGATCAGCAGCTTAGACAGAACCATAACATGATAGGAAACTGAAACAGTAACACAAAACTTCCTGACTGAAAAATTCCAGGCCAAGATGGATTCACAGCAGAATTCTACCAGACGTTTAAAGAAGCTGTGTGATCAATACTACCTGAATTATTCAAAATGATAGAAACACAGGGAGAACTCCTAAATTCCTTCTATGAAGCCAGCATCACTTTAATCCCCAAAGCCAGATAGATATAAACAAAAAGAGAATTATAGATCGATAACCTTAATGAACATAGACACAAAAATCTCAACAAAATACTTTTAAACAGCATACAGACAAACATCAAAAATATAATCCAATATGATCAAGCCAGCTTAATTCCAGAGATGCAAGGATAGCTCAATATTAAGTCAACAAATGTAATAAATCATATAAATGGACTAAAAGACAAAAATAACATGGTCATCTCAGTAGATGCAAAAACTTCCTTTGACAAAATTCTACATGTACTTATGTTAAAAGTCTTAGAGGAAATGGAACTGGATGTTACATACCTCAACATAATTAAAGCTATATAAAACCAACTCACAGCTAACATAATTCTAAATGGAGGAAAGCTAGAAGGATTCACATTATAATTAGCAAACAGACAAGGCTGTCCTCTATCTCCACTCTTTTTTTCAATTGAGTGCTTTAAACTCTTGCTTGAGCAATAAGAAAAGAGAAGTAAATTAAAGAGTACTAATTGGAAAAGAAGATTATCACTATTGGCAGATGATGATATTATACCTAACAGACAAGAAAAATTCCACCTTAAAACTCATAGAAATGAAGCCGGGCGTGGTGGCGCACGCCTTTAATCCTAGCACTTGGGAGGCAGAGGCAGGCGGATCTTTGTGAGTTCGAGGCCAACCTGGTCTATAGAGTGAGTCCTAGGACCTGGTTGCCACAGGAGACCCTGTCTCAAAAAGACAAAAAAAAAAAAAAAAAAAAAAAAAACTCATAGAAATGATTAACACTTTTAGTAATGTGGCAGGTTATAAAATTAATCAGCATAACAGTAATCTTTCTATTTACCAATAATGAGCAAGTGTAGAAAGTGTACATGGAGACCATCACATTCACAATAGCCAGAGTAAACTTAACCAAAGACATAAAGATATCTACAATAATAAAAATTTTAAATATTTAAAGAAAGAGATTGAGGAAGACAACAGAGATGGAAGGACTTCCTATGCTTATGGAATGGAAGAATTAATACGTTGAAAATGACATCTATAGTTTCAAAGCAATACCAATCAAAATTCACATGACATTATTCATAGAATTAGAAAAAGCTATCCTAAAATTCATATGGAAGCACAAAAGATACTGGATGGCAATAGCAAACTTAAGCACAAAGAGTAATACTTGGATATTGCTATACAAGATGTCAAGTTATATTACATAAAGCTAGCATGGTACTGGCAGAAAAATAAGCCTGTAAATCAATAGAACATAACCAAAGACTCAAACATGACTGCATGTAATTTTAGCCACCTTATATTTGGCAAAGGGGCCAAGAACACTCAATGGAGGAAAGAAAACATCTTCAGCAAATGGTGCTGGCAAAATTGGATCTCCACTTTAGCAGAATGAAATAAGACCCTTATCTTTCACCTTGTGCAAACGTCAAATCTAAATGGTTCAAGGAATTCAACGTGAGAGCCGAAACTCTGAAACATTTAGAAGAAAACTTTGGCAGCAAACTACAAGGTACAGGTGTAGGAATGGACTTTCTAAATCAGACATCAATTGCTCAGGAATTAAGGAATGGGCCATTAAACTAAAAAACTTCTGAACAGCAAAATAAACAACCAAGGAAGTGAAGAGAAAGTCAATATAGTGGGAGAAAATCTTCAAAAAATCAAACATCTGACAGAGGTTTAACAAACAAAATGTACAAAGAATTTAAAAAAAATCAAGGTACAAAGAAAACAATTGTTCCAATTAAAAGATTTTTTCAGGCTGGGTGTGGTGGTGTATGTCTTTAATCCCAGCACTTGGGAGGCAAAGGCAGGCAGATCCCTGTGAGTTCAAGGCCAGCCTTGTCTTCATAGTGAGTTTCAGGCCAGCAGGGGCTACAGGGAGACTCTCTCTCAAAAACACTAAAAAAATGATCTAACACTCTGACTAATACCAACTTTGGGAGGAAAGGATTTCTTCAGCTTACATCTCCTGGGTCACAGTTCATCACTTAGGGAGCCCAAGGCAGGAACTTAGGGTAGGAACCTGGAGACAGGAGCTGAAGCACAGGCCATGGAGAAACGCTGTTTCCTTGCTTGCTCCACTGGCCCATGCTCCGAGTGGTTTTGTTTTGTTTTGTTTTTCAATGAAATATAGAACCATCTGCTCAGGGGTGGGATAGCGTACAGTAGGCTGGCCCCCCTCCATATCACTCAGCAATAAAGAAAATACCCCACAAAATGTGAGTCTCTAAACAAGTTTCAAAAATAATCTATAGTTTATTTTCAGATTTTTGGTATATATGAGTCATGTATATATGCATATTTTGAAGTGATAGAAATTGAAAGAACAATAACAAAAAAGACTGGGTCAAGCAACCGACTGAAACAGTAAACTTCTGCCCCAAACAGTAAACTTCTGCATCAAAAAGTTTAAAAAATGACTGAGAAAAAGATGCAGAGCATGTATGACCGAATGCATGAACACTTGGTGGGGCAGGAGCAAGGAAGGGCTATAAATTTGATTTAGAAATTTTGTGTGAAATGCACCAAACTTCAATAAAAGAAAAAGGAAACAAAAAAGAAAAAATATCCCACAGACATGACTATGGTCCAGTCCAATGGAGGAAATTCCCCAATTGAGGTTCCCTCAATGCAGGTGTGTCAAGTTGACATTAACATTATCCAGCACAACTGACCACTTATCAACTTGACACACAAACATATCACTATTAAACCATATGCTTTCTAATTCATATCCCCAAGGTGTGATGTTACTATTACAATACAGAACAGTACAACCTTAAATATCCCACAGTCCTTAAAAAAACCGGGCTGGAGAGATGGCTCAGCAGTTAAGAGCACTGTCTGCTCTTGCAGAGGACCTGGGTTTGATTCCCACACCCACATAGTGGCTAAAAACCATCTTTAGTGCTGTGTGTGGTGGTCCTTGCCTTTAATCCCAGCACTTGGGAAGCAGAGGCAGGCAGATCTCTGTGAGTTCAAGGCCAGCCTGGTCTACAGAGTGAGCTCCAGGCCAACTGGGATTGAGGGGATACCCTGTCTCAAAAATACAAAAACAAAAAACATAAAACTAAAAACTAAAACACTTAAAATTTCGAAGTCTCTTTTATAAGTCTCTCAACTGTCATCTCCTGCAAAATTAAAAATTGTTAAGTATTGTTTTATTTCAAAGGGAAGAATCAAGCACATTTAAGGAAATCTGTAACCCAGCAAAGTATCTCAAAGCAGGACATCTGCATGGGATCCACTTATGATCTAGGCTTCAAAGGGTTTGGGAAGCTCCATTTCTCTGGTTCTGCTGTCCACAGTACAAAGTGCTTGTCTTGAAGGCCCCAGGCTGGCACCATTCCATACCTGCTGCTACTCTTGGTCATTGTCCCATGATTCTGGCATCTCCAGAAACCTGAGACCTCCATAAAAACTGAGGCTGCACCTTTACCAATGGATACTTCTGGTCTGTCAGGGTGCCAAGCCTCAGCTGCTCTTTGTGACCCCTTCACTCTATAAACACCTAAAACATATAGGAGACTCTTACACATTCTTGTTTGAGGTGGAGGCTTGGGCAGCCACTGGATCACAGCTTCTATGTTCTGACTCTGAGAAAATTCATCCCAGAAGATTTCATCACAGTGATTCTAGTGTCTTGTTAATTACACCTGATTTTCAGCCCCAGCTAACCAGCATCAATTGTCCCAAGAAACAAAACAAAAGTTTCACTTCAGGTTCTGGTCTCTTCTTAATCATGGCTGATTCTTCCCCCCAGCAGAACAGAACCCACAGATTCCCAATTCAAAATATCTTACAAACAGCCCTGATGGTTTCTGTTTCCCTTTGAAGCATTAAGTCAGGCCTCCAGGCTGGAAAGATGGCCTAGTGGTTAAGAGCCCTGACTGCTCTTGCAGAGGACCCAGGTTTGATCCCCAGCACCTACATGGCAGCTGAGAATAGTCCATAACTCTAATTCCAAGAGAACTCCAGTTCCAGGGGAATCCGATGCCCTCTTCTGACATCCATGGTGTTGCACGACATGGGTGCACAAACCTACATACAGACAGTACATACATACACATAAAATAAATAAATAAATAAAATTTTTAAAAAAGTCGGGACTTCATCAACTATAACTCTATCATCATTACTGTTCCAAGCTCCACAGCACCAAACTCTAGGCACTCAATAATTTCCTTAGCCCAAAGTTCCAAAAGCTTCCAAAATCCTCCCGAAAACATAAAGGACAGGTCTATTACAGCAATAGACCACTCTCTGGTACCAATTTCTGTTCTAGTTTGCTTTCAGTTGCTGTGACATAACACTCTGTACTCTACCAACATGGGGAGGAAATGGTTTATTCATCTTACAATTCCCGGGTCACAGTTCATCACTTAGGGGGACTAAGGTAAGAACTCTTATAGCTATGGAGAGCACTATGCAAGCTTTTAAGGGATACAATGAATCAATACTCCCACACCAGCTATAAGAACAAATAATGACATCAATGACTGGCATAGCATATGACATTTTACAGCAGTGGTGTTTTTATCTTTGAGACAAACAACAGCTAACTAATTAGACTACAAACCCACTCAATGGGAGGATACTCATGGGTGGCACTGTAAACCTGGCCAAATACACATGGCTGGACAGGTCATATACATTAGAGAAAATGCCAAGATTATCACATCCCTAATCTAATGTAATTACCTACAATGTGCCAAATATGTACCTTTATATTTACAGACAAATACTCCAATCACCACTTATCAATGAAGCAACTTTTGCAATAGACACAGACTATTATAGTGTACCACAGCTGGTCACCTAAAGACATTGTGAATTGTCAAATCCTAATAATGCAACCTGTACAACGAAAGCTCACAGAATTTAGAACAAGGGGTAAAGAGGACACAAATTAATCTCTCAGTTCTCGTTATTGAAACTCACTCATGCAACAGAAGGCTAGAAACATAAAAGCTTAGAAAATTGTGGAAGAGGGGGTCCTGTGACCTTGGACATCTATCCCTAAGGCAATGGTGATAGGCTTGCACAAAACCCATGCAAACTCAAGCATATTAAATCCCAGCATAGAAATAGGGAAATGGAAAGGAGACCCCAATTTTAGTTGAAGAAACAATGGTAACTGATTACTGCTGGGTGAGGAAGACCATATTATCCTAAAGAGAGAGAATTCTAGATAGGTTGAGTAGATTTCAATTTATGAACTGCACTGAGGAAGTTCTGGGGAAACTAACTTGAAACAATAGGTCTTAACACAAATTCCAGTGGGGAAGCTATGAGAGGATGCCAGTTTGGAAAGGGTACTAAGATGATTAAGACTGACTGAGATGTTCTGTATGAAATAAATAAAAATTCAATTAAAATTTTTAATAAATCAACTCACAAAAATTCAAAATCTTTCTATATATTATAATGGAATCAACAAAAGAGTTTATATAAATATTCCCTTTCACAATAGCCATAGAAAAGTAAATATCAAAGAATAAATCTAAGCAAACTCATTAAATAGTCTTCAATGTAAATTTTAAATCTTTGACAAAATATGCAGGAATATGCAAGGAAATGAAAGGACTGTTCATGTTCAAGGATTGATAGCATTAATATTGTGAAAATGAAAATGTTACCAAATAATGTTACAGATGAATGCAATCCCAATAAAAATACTCACTACATTATTCAAAGAAATAGAGAAAAAAATCTTAAAATTCACATGTAATCAGAAAAGAACCTGGAGACCCAAAGCAATATAGAGCTAAAAGAGTATATTGGGCTGGGGAGGGATACCATATCAGGTGTCAAACTACATTACAGAGCTCTAGACATAAAATAGCATGGCATTGGCACAAGAAACAAAAAATCCATGTCTACCAAAAAAGACTCAAACACTAGTGTACCCAATTTGGGCCAACCAATATTTAACAAAGGTGACAAGAACATACACTAGAGGAAATGATTGCATCTTCAACAAATAGTCCTGGGAACACCGTATCTCCATATGTATACAATGAAATTAAGAATCTTTTGGGACACTGATGCTACAGTCAGTGTCCCTCAGCTTCTGCTGCAGGCCAGGTAAGAGCCATTCCACCCAGATGGTAAGTTGAGTCTTCAGGGACACTAAGGCAGCTTTCAGTGGCCCCTTGGCTTCCACCACAGGCCAGGTAAGAGCTGGCCCACCTGGCTGGGAAACCCAGTCTTCAGCGACACTGAGGAAGCAGTCAGAGGCACCTTGGCTTCCTCTGCAGACTAGGTAAGAGCTGGGAACCCGAATATTGAGGGACACTTAGGCAGCAGCCAGGTTGCCCATGCAGGCCAAATTGGCTCTCCCCACCCCCTCTGCCAAACAAAGGAACAGGCCTACATCTCAAGGAAGAAGCACTTGAATTTCACATCAGATTATAAAAGAAAACAACCCACCCAAATCCACATGCCAAAAAGCACAAAGAAAAATCAACAACATAGGAAAAGAAAATAAGCAATCCCCAACAAATTCTATTAGTCCTATAGAGCACTCCAACAATGAGATCTCTCTTGAAGTAACCCAGGACACAGATCTTAAAAGAATAATCATAGATATATTCAAAGTAATCAATGACCAAAAGGGAGAGAATGACCACCTCCAGAAGGAAATGGAAATGCTGGGAAAAAAAATCTCAGACTGAAATGAAAAAGGAAACAGAAAAACTAAAAGGGGAGAATGGTCAACTCTGGAAGGAAATGGAAATACTAAAGGAATCTCAGGTCAAAATGAAAAGAAAATCAAGTACTCATCCAGTCAACAGGAGCAGGCAAGAGAAAGCCTCAGTAACAGAATGGATGAAGTATAAAATAGAATATAAACCATAGAAGATAATGAGGAAGAACTAAAGAGCTCAAGGAAACACTATGAAAAGTTTTTAAAAAATTCAAGAGTGGGATAACCAGAAATTATGAGACACCATGAAGAGACCAAAAATCCCCCATCATATGTACAGAGGAAGAAGAAGAGGCCCAGAATAATGGTATGGACCAGATCTTCAACAGAATTATAGAAGAAAATTTCCCCAAACCAAAAAAAGACAAACCATACAGATAAAAGTAGCACATAGAAGAACAAATAGACGAGATCAGAAAAGAAATTCCCCATACCATATAATAATCAAGACGCTAGACGCTCAAAACAAAGACAGAATACTGAAAGGCACAAGAGAAAAAACAACAAGTTAAATACAAAGGAAACCACATCAGAATTACAACTGACTTTTCAATGCAAACCATGACAGCCAGAGGAGCTTGGACCAAAGTATTTCCAGTACTTAATGACTACAGATGACAACTCAGGTTACTCTACCCAGCAAAAATGTCAATAATGATCAAAGGAGAAAGGAAAATCTTTCATGACATAAATAAGATGAAAGACTAGATGTCTAGAAAACCAACACTCCAGGAAATACTTGAAGCAATTCAGAGGAAAGAGAAAAGGAGCAACTATCCTCAAGTAGCAACCATGAATATCTCACAATCATAAATATATGCAACAAATACTGTTGCACCAAACTTCATATACACAATTTTGAAGGACTTCAAGGCACACATCAATCCCAGTACACTCATAGTGGGAGACTTCAGTACCACACTGAGCCCATTGCACAGGTAAACTGGACAAAGAATAAACAGAGAAGCATCTGAACTGAATAATATAATGCACTAAATGTACCTAACAGACATCTACCAAATATCTACCCAAACACCAAAGAATATACTTTGTACTCAACATGCCATGGGACATTCTCCAAAATTGACAATATACTTGGATACAGAGCAAANAAAAAAAAAAAAAAAAAAAAAAAAAGAAATGATTTCATGCATCTTATTAGACCACAGTGCAATAAAGCTTAAAATCAGCACCAAAGGAGGCCTTCTGGGGGGGGCACCGCCCCTCGCCTTTGGAGCTGGGACCAGAGGGTTGGCAGGCTTGAGTTGGAGCCTCTGAAACTTGGTGCGGGCTGGCTGGAAGTCACTCAGGCAGATACTTTTTGGGGTGGGCTCTCTCCTGGGCTGCTGCTAGGGGGTCGCATCTCTGAGGCCTTCTGGGCAGACTGCCCCTCACCTTTGGAGCTGGGACCAGAGGGTCAGCGGGCTTGGGTTGGGGCATCTGCAACTTTGTGTGGGCAGGGCGGAAGTCACTCAGGCAGGTACTTTGGGGTAGGCTCTCTCTTGGGCTGCTGCCAGGGGGTCGTGTCTCTGAGACCTGCAGGGCAGGACCACCCCTTGCCTTTGGAGCCAGGACCAGTGGGTCGGCGGGCTTGGGTTGGTGCCTCTGCAACTTTGTGCAGGCTGGCCAGAAGTCACTCAGGCAGGTACTTTTGGGGGTGGGCTCTATCTTGGGCTGCTCTTAAGGGTTCATATCTCTGAGGACTTCTGGATGGGACCACCCCTCGCCTTTGGAGCCAGGACCAGCGGGTCGGTGGGCTTGGGTTGGTGCCTCTGCACCTTTGTGCAGGCTGGGTGGAAGTCACTCAGGCAGGTACTTTTTGGGGTGGGCTCTCTCCTGGGCTGCTGCTAGGGAATCGCATCTCTGAGGCCTTCTGGGTGGACCGCCCCTAGCCTTTGGAGCCAGAACCAGAGGGTCAGCATGTTTGGGTTGGGGTCTCTGCACCATTGTGCAGGCTGGGTGGAAGTAACTCAGACAGGTACTTTTTGGGGTGGACTCTCTCCTGGGCTGCTGCTAGACAGTCGCGTCTCTCAGGCCTTCTGGGCGGACTGCCTCTAGCCTTTGGAGCCGGGACCAGAGGGTCGGTGGGTTTGTGTTGGTGCCTCTGCACCTTTGTGCGGGCTGGCCGGAAGACACTCAGGCAGGTATTTTGGGGGTGGGCTCTCTCCTGAGCTGCTGCTAGGGGGTCACGTCTCTGAGTCCTTTGGGGCAGACCACCCCTTGCCTTTTGAGTTGGGACCACAGGATTGGCGGGCTTGGGTTGATGCCTCAGCAGCTTTGTGTGGGCTGGCCGGAAGTCACTCAGGCAGGGACTTCTTGGGGTGGACTCTCTCCTGGGATGCTGCTAGGCGGTCAGGTCTCTGAGGCCTTATGGGCAGGACCGCCCCTCACCTTTGGAGCCGGGAACAGAGGGTCAGCGTGCTTTGGTTGGTGCCTCTGCACCTTTGAACAGGCTGGGCAGAAATCACTCAGACATGTACTTTTTGGGGTGTGCTCTCTCCTGGGCTGCTGCTAGGGGGTCACGTCTCTGAGGCCTTCTCTGCAGATCAACCCTTGCCTTTGGAGCCGGGACCAGAGGGTCGGCAGGCTTGGGTTGGTGCCTAAGAACCTTTGTGCTGGCTGGCCGGAAGTCATTCAGGAAGGTACTTTTTGGGATGGGCTCTCTCCTGGGCTGCTCCTAGGGGGTCACGTCTCCAAGGCCTTCTGGACAGACCGCCCCACACCTTTGGAGCTGGGACCAGAGGGTCGGTATGTTTGGGTTGGTGTCTCAGCAACTTTTTCCGGGCTTGCCAGAAGTCACTCAGGCAGGTAATTTTTGGGGTGGGCTCTCTCCTGGGCTGCTGCTAGGGGGTTGCGTCTCTGAGTCCTTCTGGGTGGACCACCCCTCGCCTTTGGAGCTTGGACCAGAGGGTTGGCGGGCTTTGGTTTGTGACTCTGCACTTTTGTGCAGGCTTTCTGGAAGTCATTCAGGCAGCTAATTTTGGGGGTGGGCACTCTCCTGGGCTGCTGCTAGGGGGTCGTGTATCTGAGTCCTTATGGGTGGACTGCCCCTTGCCTTTGGAGCCTGGACCAGAGCATCGGCGGGCTTGGGTTGGTGCCTCTACACCTTTGTGCAGGCTGGCCAGTAGTCACTCAGCAGGTCCTTTTTGTGGTGGGATCTCTCCTGGGTTGCTGCTAGGTAGTCACGTCTCTGAGGCCTTCTGGATGAGACCAACCTTCGGCTTTGGAGCTGGGACCAGAGGGTCATTGGGTTTGGTTTGGTGCCTCTGAACCTTTGTTCTGGCTGGGCAGAAGTCACTCAGGCAGTTAATTATTGGGGTGGGCTCCCTCCTGGGCTGCTGCTAGGGGGTCACGTCTCTGAGGCCTTCTAGGTGGGCTCACCCCTGGCCTTTGTGCTGGTAGCAGAGGGTCAGTGGGCATGGGTTGGTGCCTCTGCACGTTTGTGCAGGCTGGCTGGAAGTCACTCAGCCAGGTACTTTTTTGGGTGGGATCTCTCCTGGGCTGCTGCTAGGGGGTTGTGTCTCTGAGGTCCTCTAGGTGGGACCGCCACTCACCTTTGGAGCCTTGACCAGGGGGTCGGCGAGCTTGGGTTCATGCCTTTGCACCTTTGTGTGGGCTGGCCAGAAGTCACTCAGGCAGGTACTTCTTGTGGTGGGCTCTGTCCTGGGCTGCTGCTAGGGGTCGCATCTCTGAGGGCTTCTGGGCGGGACCACTCCTCGCCTTTGTAGCCGGGACCAGAGGGTCGGCGGGCTTGGGTTTGTGCCTCTGCACCTTTGTGCAGGCTGACCAGTAGTCACTCAGCAGGTACTTTTTGGTGGTGGGATCTCTCCTGGGCTGCTGCTAGGTAGTCACATCTCTGAGGCCTTCTGGACAAGACTGCCCTTCGGCTTTGTAGCCGGGACCAGGGTGTCATTGGATTTTCTTTGGTGCCTCTGAATCTTTGTTCGGGCTGGGCGGAAGTCACTCAGGCAGGTAATTATTGGGGTGGGCTATCTCCTGGGCTCCTGCTTGCTAGGGGGTCACGTCTCTGAGGCCTTCTAGGTGGCCCCACCCCTCGCCTTTGAGCTGGGAGCAGAGGGTCAGCGGGCTTGGGTTGGTGCTTCTGCACGTTTGTGCAGGCTGGCCGGAAGTCACTCAGCCAGGTACTTTTTGGGGTGGGATCTCTCCTGGACTGTTGCTAGGGGGTTGTGTCTCTTAGGCCCAAAGGGCAGGACCACCACTCACCTTTGGAGCCAGGACCAGAGTGTGGGCGAGCTTGGGTTAGTGCCTCTGCACCTTTGTGCAGGCTTGCCGGAAGTCACTCTGCAGGTCCTTTTTGTGGTGGGATTTCTCCTGGGCTGCTGCTAGGTGGTCGTGTCTCTGAGGCCTTCTGGACGAGACCACCCCTCACCTTTGGAGTCAGGACCAGAGGGTTGGTGGGCTTGGGATTTTGCCACTGCACCTTTGTGTGGGCTGGGCAGAAGTCACTCAGGCATGTATTTTTGGGGGTGGGCTCTCTCCAGGGCTCCTGCTAGGGGGTCGCATCTCTGAGGCCTTCTGGGTGGGACCGTCCCTCGCCTTTGGAGACTTGAACAGAGGGTTGGCAGTCTTGGGTTTGTGCCTGTGCACCTTTGTGCGGGCTGGTTGGAAGTCAGTCGGGAAGGTGCTTTTTGGAGTGGGCTGTCTCCTGGGCTGCTGCTATGGGGTCGTGTCTGAGAGGCCTTCTGGTTGGGACCACCCCTTGCCTTTGAGCCAGGCCAGAGGGTTGGCAGGCTTGGTTTGGTCCTTCTGCACCTATGTGCAGGATGGCCGGAAGTCACTCAGGCAGGTACTTTTAGGGGTGGGCTCTCTCCTGGGCTGCTGCTAGGGGATCGCATCTCTTAGGCCTTCTGGGTGGGACCGCCACTTGCCTTTGGAGTCAGGACCAGAGGGTTGGTGGGCTAGGGTTTTTGCCTCTGCAACTTTGTGCAGGCTGGCCGGAAGTCACTCAGGCAGGTATTTTTTTGGGTGGGTTCTCTCCTGGGCTACTGCTAGGGGTTGCGTCTCTGAGGCCTTCCAGTTGGATGGACCCTAGCCTTTGTAGCCTGGACCAGAGGGTTGGTGCACTTGGGTTATTGCCTCTGCACCTTTGTTCGGGCTGGCCAGAAGTCACTCAGGTAGGTACTTTTGGGGGTGAGCTCTCTCCTGGGCTGCTACTAGGGTTTGCGTCTCTGAGTCCTTCCGGGTGGAACGCCCCTTGCCTTTGGAGCCAGGTCTAGAAGCTTGGCGGGTTAGGGTTGGTGCCTCTGTAACTTTGTACGGGCTGGCCGGAAGTCACTCAGGCAGGTATTTTTGGGGTGGGTTATCTCCTGTGCTGCTTCTAGGGGTCGCGTCTCTGAGGCCTTCTGTGCAGACCACCACTCGCCTTTGGAGCCGGGACGAGAGGGTTGGTGGACTTTGGTTGGTGCCAGTGCACCTTTGTGTTGGCTGGCCGGAAGTCACTCAGGCAGGTGCTTTATGGGATGGGCTCTCTCCTGGGCTGATGCTAAGGGGTCACTTCTCTGAGGTTTGTGGGCTGCACTGCCCCTCGCCTTTGGAGCCAGGACCAGAGGGGCAGCGGGCATGGGTTGGTGCCTCTGCACCTTTGTTTGGGCTGGCAGGGAGTCACTCAGGCAGGTAGTTTTTGGGGTGGGCTCTCTCATTTGCTGCTGCTAGGTGGTCGCATATCTGTGGCCTTCTTGGCAAGACCACCCCCTGCCTTTGGAGCTGGGACCAGAGGGTCAGCGGGCCTGGTTTAGTGCCTCTGCACCTTTGTGCAGGCTGACCAGAAGTCACTCAGCAGGTCCTTTTTGTGGTGGGATCTCTCCTGGGCTGCTGCTAGGGGGTCGCATCTCTGAGGCCTTCTGGACTAGACTGCCCCTTGCCTTTGGAGCAGGTACCAGAGGGTCAGCTGGCTTGGTTTAGTGCCTCTGCAACTTTGTTGGGGCTGGGCAGAATTCACTCAGGCAGGTACTTTTTGGGGTGGGCTCTCTCCTGGGCTGCTGCTAGGGGGTCGCTTCTCTGAGGCCTTCTGGGTGGGAACGCCACTCGCCTTTGGAGCCTGGACCAGGGGGTCGGCGGGCTTGAGTTGGCGCCTCTGCAACTTCATGCGGTCTGGCCAGAAGTCAGTCAGGCAGGTACATTTTGTGGTGGGCACTCTCCTGGGCTGCTGCTAGGCAGTCGCGTCTCTGAGAGCTTCTGGACGGGACCGTTCCTCGCCTTTGTAGCCGGGACCAGAGGGTTGGCATGCTTGGGTTGTTGCTTCTGCACCTTTGTGCGGGCTGGGCGGAAGTCACTCAGGCAGGTACTTTTGGGGGTGGGCTGTCTCCTGGGCTGCTTCTAGGGGGTTGCGTATCTGAGTCCTTCTGGGTGGACCACCCCTCGCCTTTGGAGCTGTGACCAGAGGGTTGGCGGACTTGGGTTTGTGCCTCTGTATCCTTGTTTGGGCTGGCAGGAAGTCACTCGGGCAGGTATTTTTGGGGTAGCGTCTCTCCTGTGCTGCTGCTAGGTGGTCACGTATCTGAGGCCTTCTGGGCGAGACTACCCCTCACCTTTGGAGCCGGGACGAGAAGGATCAGCAGACTTGGGTTGGTGCCTCTGCACCTTTGTTCAGGCTTGCTGGAAGTCACTCAGCAGGTCCTTTTTGTGTTGTGATTTCTGCTGGTCTGCTGCTAGGTGGTCACATCTATGAGGCCTACTGGGTGGGACCGCCCTTCACCTTTGGAGCCTTGACCAGAGGGTTGGCGATCTTGGGTTGGTGCCTCTGCACCTTTGTGCGGGCTGGGTGCTTTTTGGAGTGAGCTCTCTCCTGGGCTGCTGCTAGGGGTTCGCGTCTCTGAGGCCTTCTGTGTGGGACCGCCACTTGCCTTTGGAGCTGGGACCAGAGGGTCGGTGGGCTTGGGTTTTTGCCACTGCACCTTTGTGTGGGCTGGCTAGAAGTCACTCAGGCATGTATTTTTTGGAGTGGGCTCTCTCCTGTGCTGCTAGGTGGTCACGTATCTGAGGCCTTCTGGGCGAGACTGCACTTACCCTTTGGAGCCTGGACCAGAGGGTCAGCGCACTTGGGTTGGTGCCTCTGCACCTTTGTGCAGGCTGGCCGGAAGTCACTCAGCAGGTCCTTTTTGTGGTGGGATCTCTCCTGGGCTGCTGCTAGGGTGTCGTGTCTCTGAGACCTTCTGGACAAGACCGCCCTTCACCTTTGGAGCAGGGACCAGAGGGTCAGCTGGCTTGGTTTGATGCCTCTGCACCTTTGTTTGGGCTGGGCGGAATTCACTCAGGCAGATAATTTTGGGGGTGGGCTCTCTCCCGGGCTGCTGCTAGGGGGTCTACTCTCTGAGGCCTTCTGTGTGGGACTGCCCCTTGCCTTTGGAGACTTGACCAGAGGATCGGTGGGCTTGGGTTGGTGCCTCTGCACCTTTGTGCAGGCTAGCCGGAAGTCACTCAGGCAAGTAGTTTTTGGTTTGGGCTCTCTCCTGGGCTGATGCTAGGGGGTCGCTTCTCTGAGGCCTTCTGGGTGGGACCGCATCTCTCCTTTGCTGCCAGGACCAGAGGGTCGGCAGTCTTGACTTGGTGCCTCTGCACCTTTGTGTGGGCTGGCCGGAAGTCACTCAGGCAGGTACTTTTTGGGGTGGACCCTCTCCTGGGCTGCTGGCTGGGGGTCATGTCTCTGAGGCCTTCTCTGCAGACCACCCCTCGCCTTTGGAGCCAGGACAAGAGGGTTGGTGGGCTTGGGTTGGTGCCACTGCGCCTTTGTGTTGGTGCCACTGCACCTTTGTGTTGGCTGGCCAGAAGTCACTCAGGCAGGTATTTTTGGGGTGGGTTCTCTCCTGGGCTTCTGCTAGGGTTCGCATTTCTGAGGCCTCCTGGGCGGACCTCCTCTCGCTTTTGGAGCCAGGACCAGAGGGTCGGCGGGCTTGGGTTGGTGCCTCTGCACCTTTGTTGGGACTGGTAGGAAGTCACTCAGCCAGGTACTTTTTGGGGTGGGCTCCCATATGCTGCTGCTAGGTGGTCGCGTACCTGTGGCCTTCTTGGCGAGACCTCCCCTTGCCTTTGGAGCTGGGACCAGAGGGTTGGCGGGCTTGGTTCGGTGCCTCTGCACCTTTGTGCAGGCTGGCCAGAAGTCACTCAGTAGGTCCTTTTTGTGGTGGGATCTCTCCTTGACTGCTGCGAGGGGTCACGTCTCTGAGGCCTTCTGGATGAGACCGCCCCTCGCCTTTGGAGCTGGGACCAGAGGGTGAGCTGGCTTGGTTTGGTGCCTCTGCACCTTTGTTCGGGCTGGGCGGAAGTCACTCAGGCAGGTAATTTTTGGGGTGGGATCTCTCCTGGGCTGCTGCTAGGGTGGTGCGTCTCTGAGGCGTTCTGGGTGGGTCTGCCCCTCGCCTTTGGAGACTTGACCAGAGTGTCAGCGGGCTTGGGTTGGTGCCTCTGCACCTTTGTGCAGGCTGGCCAGAAGTCAATCAGGTAGGTACTTATTGGTTAATCCCTCTTTTGTGGTGAGCAGATCCTAGCGGCCCTGCTTGGGGGGATAAGGCACAGCACCTGCCTGCAGGTGCTGAGAGGAGCTGGTCCCTCATCCCAGAGACCAGCAGGCTGCTTCCCACAGCCTAGCCCAAGTGATACTCTCAACTTGGGCTCTTGGCCTGGACCCACGAAACACGTGTTCCACTCTTAACCAAAACTTTTCACCTGCCCAAGCCCAGGACAGGAATTTCACACCAGCTTTTCAGGTTGATGATCTGCAAAGGGAGCCTTTTTCCAAACCAACTGGTCACCCACAACACCAGAACAAAATGCAGGCTTACCTTAGCCTGCGTGTGTGCAATAATAATATCAGCCGGAAACTCTGTAATGATATTAATTTGGAATCCAATTTATTCATCGTTACACCCAGCTTTTATAGAATAAATGACGTCACCTCCCAGAGCAAATCATAGGTCCCCCAATTCCGTGCCATTGCACACCTTGCTCCACCCAGCATTATATATGCTGTTAGCCCATGCTGCCAGTTCCCTCCTTGGGGCGGAGCCAGACTTTTGGCCATGTGGCCCCCTGAGGCATGCCAGCCAGTTTGCAATTCAAGCTGGGTTTTCCTACATCTCCCATTGTTTTTTTTCTTTGAGAGACAGATGAAACCATGGGGGAGGCTGGCACCTGTAAGCTGTTTCTTAAGTACATAAATGCTTAAACCTAACTTGAGTGCTGTGTGGAGGCAGAGCGGATCTAAGATTTTTCCTTTTATTTTTTTTTTACATTAAAGACAATTTATGTTCAGAAAACCAAACATGGGGTAATAATAATAAGTAAGGAATACATGCAACCTTCATATAACGCAATTCGCAAGCAGCTATGTCCAAACTTATACAGCCTGAGGTCTTTATTGTCCAGCTGGAGGGGCTCGTATATACAAGCACCTTGATCAAATGAGAGTCCAGTCTCTACTACTGTAGTTTCACAATTCACCCCAATCCCATAGCCCTTACATTCTACTGTGCCCCCTCTTCCGCAGATTGTTCCCTAGGCTTTGGGAAGGGGGTGCAAGCAGGCATGAAACAAAACAGTCTTTCTCTAAAGATGTCATTTTTTACTCTGATCAGCTCAGGTTGTTTCCTTTCAAGGGCTGGCAGTTTTTCCCAGGAATATATTTTTCTTCCTACTAATGAAGCACAAAAAATTAGAAATACAGGCATTTAGACAATACTGACTATTAAAGTTGGTTACATTATGGGCATAGACACAGGTGTTTGGATGATATGCTAATCCAAGAACTATGGCCTTTTGTAAAAGATATGACAAGTTCTTACTGGGGCCTATAACATCTCCTAACCACTAGAGGATGTAAGCTTGTGGCATCAGCCGTGAACTATTACTCCAAGTAGAGAGCTAATAGCCAATTAGATTTGGGATATATATAGACACATGGCTGCCACTGTTGCACAGTATTTCCAAGCAGGGGAGGTGTAGCTGATGCTGACGGAGGAGTCTTGCTTGACTCATGAGACCAGTATTTGCTTTATTGCTTTAGTGGCCTCTGGTAACACTCTCTGGCATTTCAGAGGCCAACTGCATATTAGCAAGTGATGTCTCAAAACATTTTTCCATGCTTACATCACGTCTTCGACAACAGGGACTTACCTCCCTTCTCCTTGCAGATATCCCACTTATGGGCAAAAGCCTTTTTGGGGGGCTTAAACCCCTAGCCAACATCTCCTAGGCAGAGTAATTCATTGCTGATATCAGAGCTTTCCTCTAATAATATTTTTGCTTAATTATATAGCCTATAAAGACTTTACTGTTATTTTTAGCTTTAAATAGAGTTATCTTTTTCACAGTTCCTATATCTATCAGTCAATTAAAGAAAACAGTTACACCTGTTTTATAAGAAATTGCTGCTATAACAGTTGGCTCTAATTTACAGTTAGGGAATGACTTTATTACCATCATGTTTTTCCTTTCTCTTTTTTTGTGAAAAAGGGGGGAGGAGGGCTTCTCATGTCAGAATTTAACAGCACCTGAAAAAATATCATTAAAATACACCATAACCATTTGCTTTACTGAAGATAGGGAGATGTTTGTCACCCATGACTCAAGCAGTCTGTGGTCTTTCTTCTTCTTGAGACTCAGAAGAGTCAGCTTTTTCGTTGTCTCTAGGTTCATCCCGTGTAGTCATTGGGAATACATTCTTTGCAGGCACCCATATCGGCCGTGGCTCTGTCTGTGGGAACACACAGGCAAAGCCTCTCCCCATCATTAATAATGGATCTGGACCTTTCCATTGTTTGGACATAGGGTCGCGCCATTGTACCAAAGGCGCCTTACTATGTCCTGTTAGAGGCCTCCAGTGTTTGTGGACTGGAGTTACTAACTCAGGCTTCAAAACTGATAGAAAATTTATGCTAAACAGTGCCCTGCACACAGCATCATGGGGAGAAGCTGTATATAGTTCTCCTTGTTGCTTTGTAATTGGTTTTTTAAAGTTTTATGCATTCTTTCAACAATGCCTTGGACCTGGGGATTGTAGGGAATACCAGTTATGTGAGAAATATTCCAAAAGGCACAGAAGCGTTTGAACCAGGCACTAGTGTATGCTGGGCCATTGTCTGTTTTAATTTGATGTGGGACACCCATAATCAATATGCAGCGAAGTAGGTGATGGCAAACCTTGGCTGCAGACTCTCCTGTAGTAGGTGTAGCCATTACATAATTAGAATAAGTGTCCATTGTAACATGTAAGTACTTAAGGCGCCCAAAGGGAAGGTAATGTGTGACATCCATTTGCCAAAAGGCATTGGCCTTTAGGCCACGGGGGTTTACCCCCATAGGCTGAAGAGGTCCTAAAGGCAGAAATGGAGCACAAGCCTTGCAGCTGTGAACCAGCTGTTTACACTCACCAACTGATAAGGAGTGGAACATCAGATGCAGGCTGCGTGTTGATTGATGGAACTGGGAATGCAAACGGGAAGCTTGGAGAAGAGTTGAATAAAATTGGACTGTCCTTCTGCCACCAGCCTGTCCACTTCATCATTGAGGGTTGCCAGTGATCCTGGCAAGCCTGAATGAGATCGGATATGCTGGACAAAAAGTGGAGCCGAGCGCACTTCAAGTGCTTCCTTTGCAAGAAATATGAAGGTATCAAGAGGTTTATCAAGATCCAGTTGACACATGGCATAGGGCAGCAGCAATGGTAACATAGAAGCACAGTATTTACTATCAGTGAAAAGATTGATAGGTTCAGAGGAAAACAAACGGCAGGCCTGGTAAATGGTAAAGTGGTCTTTGAGTTGTACTGAGCCCTCATACAGTGGCCAGAAATGTCTGACTTTAGAGGACAAGTCTGGCTGGACAGACACCAATGCCACCCCCATGCTAGAGGCATCTGTAAAAACCAGGTGGGCCCCAGGAATGGCTTGAGACACCAGAACCCGGGGCACTGTCAGGGCAGCTCCTCAAGGCTAGATAAGAGTTTGTGAGCAGGCAGGTGGTTATCAATCACACTAGGTAAGCCTTCAAGGGAAATAGCAAAAGAGTCATTATGTTGCATAGCCCAATCAAAATGATCCTTTTTAAGAGGAAGAATTAGCCACTCAGGTTCCATACCAAAGAGATGGAGGGCTCTTTGGCGAAGCTGTCTAATCATGGCTACAACTGCCTCTAAGTGGAGGGTTATCTTGTGAATTCTATGATATGCAAGGTGCAACCATTCCAGAGGCCCATGAGACTGCCAAATGACCCCTACTGGGCAATTTCTTGGGGTGAGAACTATTCCAACCAAGGGAAGGGAGGGGTCAAACCTGACCATAAAAGCCTGTTGCAGAGTGGAATTTATCTTTTTAATAGCAAAGCGAGCCTCCCTGGTTAGCTGGCACCAGGAGGAAGGCTCCGTGGGACCCCTTAGGCAGTCATACAAAGGACGCATTTCCTTTGAAGACATATGCAGCCATGGGCAGATCCAGTTAATGGCCCCCAAAGCCTTTTGAAGCTGATTTAAAGATACCTTTTCTGGAAGTTCAGTAACTGGTGTCTGAGGCCTTATTAGTCTGGTCTCCAAGACTGAACCTAGAAATTTATAAGGGGGGGCAAGCTGGACCTTTTCTTGGGATACACTTAAATGAACGGCTTCAAGGGCTGATAACACCTGTGGGAGAAAAGCATCCAAGGCTTCTTTATTATAGTGAGCCAGTAAAATGTCATCCATATAATGGATGATGTCTAACCCTGGGACCTCAAAAAACTTCCTCAATGCATGACCAACGAATATTTGACATATGGTCGGACTGTTTTTCATACCTTGAGGCAGCACCTTCCATTGATATATTACTGTGGGGGAGGAATGGTTCCTACGAAGGAACAGTAAAAGCAAAATGAGGTCTATCCTCGGGGTGCAAGGGAATTGAAAAAAAAAACAGTCTTTAATATCAAGAATAGCAATGTGTTTGCCCACCAGTAGAGCTGACAAGCAAGGAAGCCCGGGCTGGGTTGTGCCCATTATTTTCATCAGGGAATTGATGGCTCTAAGGTCCTGAAGCATGCGGAACTTTCCCTGTTGTTTCTTTTGAATGACAAAAACAGGAGTATTCCAAGGGCTTGTAGATGGCTCAATATGCCCTGCCTCTAGTTGTTCAGCAACCAAGGATTCCAAAGCAGCAAGTTTTGGTGCTGAAAGTGGCCACTGTTCTGCCCAGACGGGGCTTGAAGACACCCACTCCAGTTTGATAGGAAATGGCAGAATAGTGGCCCCTAGCATTGGGGGTCCAGACGGCTTTGGTCTCGGACTGTGGAGTCCATTGCTGGGTCACAAGAGGCTCCATCCTCTGTGGTCAAGACCACCCCTGAGGCTTTAAGGAAGTCTCTGCCCAATAAGTTATGAAATAGCCCAGGCATAATTAGTGGCTTTAGGGATCCCTGTTCCCCATTTAAGTGTCTCCAGACCATAGGCTGGACAGTTGTTTTGGATATTACCTTTTACCCACACCCTGAACCAAAGGTCCTTCAGTCAATTCCCATTCTTTTGGGACTTCCTCCTCCCTAAGGATTGTTAGATCTGCCCTGGTATCTAATAAGCATTTAAAAAGCTTGTCTCCAATGTAAATCTGCATGCACGGTTTAAATTTCTTCTCAAGGGGGATGGTCCAAAAGATTCCAGGCTCCCCTATTTTCATTCGATTAGAGGAGGGGGGTCCAGACTTCCCGACTCCAGGCTCCCTTTTTCGTCGGGCTGGGAGCTGCCCCAACTGGAGATTAAATTTCTGTTGTTTCTAGCACCCTTAACAGGACATTCCTCAGGCCCATGGAGTCCCTTCTTGCACTTTGGGCAAAACATGGTGGGTCGCCTAGCATTTCTGGGCAGGCCTGGGGCCTCAGGCACATGTGGGCAAGCCAATCTCACATGTCCCCTTTGCCTACATTACCAACACCTGAGGTCATTCCTAGGGGACTGCAAGGCTGAGGCAAAGGCCTGTGCCAATGCTGCCATCTCAGAAGACCTTGTGCCAATATCCTGAGTGGCAATAATCCAGTCCTCAATTGGCTTAGAATGAACTGGACAAATAGCTGGTTTGTAATCAGCATTGGCACCTTCATATACTAGGTCCTTAATAAAGGTATCAAGGGCTTCTGCATGAGAAATCTTTCTCTCTACTGTCTCTGTGACTCGAGCAAGGAATTGAGCAAAGTCTTCCTTAGGCTGCTGATGAAGCTGAGACAAGGAAGCCATCCCCTCAGCTGGAGGAAGTTGTCTCCAGGCTTTCATGGCGCAGTTGCGAACCTGATCAAAAGTTTGTGGCAGGCTCCTGGCTTGCTCTATGGGACTACTCCAGAATTCTCCCTCACCCTGGAGTTGATGTTTAGTAATTTGTACTTCCATGGCAACGTTTCACTCAGCCTGTTGCTCACATTGGTCATAAACAAAGGCCTTCCATGTTAAAAATTGACTGGGTACTAATACAGCCCTAGCCATCTGCTTCCAATCATGAGGGGTGTTAAGGCCCACAAACATGGTATCCAAAAGTTTCTCCACATAAGGGGACCAGGGGCTGTCTCTAGAAACAGCCTCCTGGAGGTCTTTAAAAATAGCAGCCTCATGAGGGTACCAAGCAAGTGGATGCTGCAAAGTAGGTAGCATATTAACCGGAAAGGCCTCTGGAAGTTGAATAGAGGGAGAGGGAAATTTCCCTTCTCAAGATCTCTCTGAACACCAATTGCCTGTGAATGCTGAGGGATAGGCAGATGTCTTGAGCCTGCAAAAGCCAAAGGACCATAGGAAGGCTCAGCAGAGGCAGTCTGCTGAGTGAGTGGGGGTTTGCATGAAGTTGTAGGCTCTGGAGAGCCCTCAAGGTCTATTAGAGGTGGCCCTGGCTTGGAAGCAGAGTCTACCTGCTGAGGGCTTTCTCTGCTTTCATTCTTAGTCTAAGCCTATAATACTTCAGGGGTATGAGACCATCTCCCAGCCAGAGCTTGGAAGATGACCTTTAGGCAAAAGAAGATAGAAAGCCATGGGGCACAGTCAAGCACCATGTGCCATACATGCCAAAATAAATCCTCCTGAGGCACAGGTTCCTTAAAGAAGAAATTTTCCATTTTATAGAGATTGTGACTCACCAAAGTGGCTTCCGTGCCCCGCGATGGTGGTGCCAAAATGTTGGTTAATCTCTCTTTTGTGGTGAGTAGAACCCAGTGGCCCTGCTTGGGGGGAGAATGCACAGCACCTGCCTGCAGGTGCTGAGAGGAGTTGGTCCCTCATCCCAGAGACCAGCAGGCTGCTTCCCACAGCCTAGCCCAAGTGATACTCTCAACTTGGGCTCTTGGCCTGGACCCACGAAACACGTGTTCCACTCTTGACCAAAACTTTTCACCTGCCCAAGCCCAGGACAGGAATTTTACACCAGCTTTTCAGGTTGATGGTCCGCAAAGGGAGCCTTTCTCCAAACCAACTGGTCACCCACAACACCAGAACAAAATACAGGCTTACCTTAGCCTGCGTGCGCACAATAATAATATCAGCCGGGAACTCCGTTAATGATGTTAATTTGGAATCCAATTTATTCATCGTTACAGCCAGCTTTTATAGAATAAATGACGTCACATCCCAGAGCAAATCATAGATCCCCCAATTCTGCGCCATTGCACACCTTGATCCACCCAGCATTATGTATGTAGTTAGCCCATGCTGCTAGTTCCCTCCTTGGGGCAGAGCCAGACTTGGCCATGCGGCCCCCTGAGGCATGCCAACCAGTTTGCAATTCAAGCTGGGCTCTCTCCTGGGCTGCTTCTAGGGGGTCACGTCTCTGAAGCCTTCTGGGTGGACCACCTCTCTCCTTTGGAACTGGGACCAGAGGGTTGGTAGGCTTGGGTCGGTGCCTCTGCACCTTTGTGAGGGCTGACCAACAGTCACTCAGGTCAGGTACTTTTGGGGGTGAGCTCTCTCCTGGGCTGATGCTAGGGGGTCGCGTCTCTGAGGCCTTCTGGGCAGGACCACCACTCACCTTTGGAGCATGGACCAGGGGATTGGAGGGCTTGGGTTGGTGCCTCTGCACCTTTGTGCTGGTTGGGCAGAAGTCACTCACGCAGGTACTTTTTGGGGTGGGCTGTCTCTTGGGCTGATGCTAGGGGTTCGTGTCTGAGGGCTTCTGGGCAGGACTGCTCTTTGCCTTTGTAGCTGGAACCAGAGGGTTGGTGGGCTTGGGTTGTTGCCTCTGCACCTTTGTGCAGGCTGGGCAGAAGTCACTCAGGCAGGTACTTTTTGGGGTGTGCTTTCTCCTGGGCTGCTTCTAGGGGGTCGCGTATCTGAGTCCTTCTGGGTGGACCGCCCCTCGCCTTTGGAGCTGGGACCAGAGGGTCGGCGGGCCTGGGCTTGTGCCTCTGCATCTTTGTTTGGGCTGGCAGTAAGTCACTCAGGCAGGTACTTTTTGGAGTGGCTTCTCTCCTGTGCTGCTGCTAGGTGGTTGCATATCTGAGGCCTTCTGGGCGAGACCGCCCCTCACCTTTGGAGCCGGGACCAAATGGGTTGGCAGACTTAGGTTGGTGCCTCTGCACCTTTGTGCAGGCTTACCAAAAGTCACTCAGCAGGTCCTTTTTGTGGTGGGATTTCTCTTGGTCTGCTGCTAGGTGATCGCATCTCTGAGGCCTTTGGGTGGGACCGCCCTTCACCTTTGGAGACATGACCAGCGGGTTGGTGGTCTTGGTTGGTGCCTCTGCGACTTTGTGCAGGTTGGGTGGAAGTCAGGCAGGCAGGTGCTTTTTGAAGTGGGCTCTCCTGGGCTGCTGCTATGTGGTTGCGTCTCAGAGGCCTTCAGGTTGGGACCGCCCCTCACCTTTGAGTCGGGACCAGAGGGTCGGCAGGCTTGGGTTGGTCCCTCTTCACCTATGTGCAGGCTGGCTGGAAGTCAGGCAGGTACTTTTTTGGGATGGGCTCTCTCCTGGGCTGCTGCAAGGGGGTTGCATCTCTGAGGCCTTCTGGCCGGGACCACCACTCGCCTTTGAATCTGGGACCACAGGGTCGGCCAGCTTGGGTTGGTGCCTCTGCACCTTTGTGCAGGTGGACGGAAGTCACTCATGCAGGGACTTTTTGGGGTGGGCTCTCTCCTCAGCTGCTGCTAGGGGTTTGCATCTCTGATACCTTCTGGGCGGGACTGCCCCTTGCCTTTGGAGCCCAGACCAGTGGGTCTGCGGGCTTGGGTTGGTGCCTCTGCACCTTTGTGCAGGCTGGCCGGAAGTCACTCAGACAGGTACTTTTTGGGGTGGGCTCTCTCCTGGGCTGCTGCTAGGGGGTCACGTCTATGAGGCCTTCTGGGTGGTACCAACCCTCACCTTTGGAGCCAGGAACAGAGGGTCGGCAGGCTTGGGTTGTTGGCTCTGCAACTTTGTGTGGGCTGGACGGAAGTCAATCATGCTGGTACTTTATGGGGTGAGCTCTCTCCTGGGCTGCTGCTAGGGGGTCGTGTCTCTGAGGCCTTCTGGGTGGGACCGCCCCTCACATTTGGAATCGCGACCAGAGGGTCAGCGGTCTTGTGTTGGTGCCTCTTCACCTTTGTGCAAGCTGGCCAGAAGTCACTCAGGCAGGTACTTTTGGGGGTCGGTTCTCTCCTGGGCTGCTGCTAGTGGGTCGCTTGTCTGAGACCTTCTGGGCAGACCACTCCTCCCTTTTGAGCTGGGACCAGAGTGTCGGCGGGCTTGGGTTGGTGCCTCTGCACCTTTGTGCGGGCTGGCCGGAAGTCATTCACACAGGTACTTTTGGGGTGGGCTCTATCCTTGGCTGCTGCTAGGGGGTCGTGTCTCTGAGGCCTTCTGGGTGGGACTGCCCCTCACCTTTGGAGACTTGACCAAAGGGTTGGCGGTCTTGGGTTGATGCCTCTGCACCTATGTGCAGGCTGGCCAGAAGTCACTCAGGCAGGTACTTTTGGGGGTGGGTTATCTCCTGGGCTGCTGCTAGGGTTCGCGTCTCTGAGGCCTTCTGGGCTGGACTGCCACTCGCCTTTGGAGCCTGGACCAGGGGGTCTGCGGGCTTGGGTTGGTGCCTCTGCACCTTTGTGCAGTCTGGTGGGAAGACAGGCAGGTATATTTTGGGGTGGGCTCTCTCCTGGGCTGCTGCTAGGGGGTCATGTCTCTGAGGCCTTCTGGGCAGGACCTCCCCTCGCCTTTGGATCTGGGACCACAGGGTCGGCTGGCTTGTGTTGGTGCCTCTGCACCTTTGTGCGGGCTGGCCAGAAGTACTCACGCAGGTACTTTTGGAATGGGCTCTCTCCTGGGCTGCTGCTAGGGGGTCATGTCTTTGAGGCCTTCTGGGCAGGACCTCCCCTCGCATTTGGAGTCAGGACCAGAGGGTCGGCGGGCTTGGGTGGGTGCCTCAGCACCTTGTGCGGGCTGGCCGGAAGTCACTCAGGCAGGCACTTTTTGGGGTGGGCTATCTCCTGGGCTGCTGCTAGGGGGCAGTGTCTCTGAGGACTTCTGAGCAGGACTACCCCTCGCCTTTGGAGCCTGGACCAGAGGGTCAGCGTGTTTGGGTTGGTGCCTCTGCACCTTTGTGCGGGCTGGCCAGAAGTACTCACGCAGGTACTTTTGGAATGGGCTCTCTCCTGGGCTGCTGCTAGGGGGTCATGTCTTTGAGGCCTTCTGGGCAGGACCTCCCCTCGCATTTGGAGTCAGGACCAGAGGGTCGGCGGGCTTGGGTGGGTGCCTCAGCACCTTGTGCGGGCTGGCCGGAAGTCACTCAGGCAGGCACTTTTTGGGGTGGGCTATCTCCTGGGCTGCTGCTAGGGGGCAGTGTCTCTGAGGACTTCTGAGCAGGACTACCCCTCGCCTTTGGAGCCTGGACCAGAGGGTCAGCGTGTTTGGGTTGGTGCCTCTGCACCTTTGTGCGGGCTGGCCAGAAGTACTCACGCAGGTACTTTTGGAATGGGCTCTCTCCTGGGCTGCTGCTAGGGGGTCATGTCTTTGAGGCCTTCTGGGCAGGACCTCCCCTCGCATTTGGAGTCAGGACCAGAGGGTCGGCGGGCTTGGGTGGGTGCCTCAGCACCTTGTGCGGGCTGGCCGGAAGTCACTCAGGCAGGCACTTTTTGGGGTGGGCTATCTCCTGGGCTGCTGCTAGGGGGCAGTGTCTCTGAGGACTTCTGAGCAGGACTACCCCTCGCCTTTGGAGCCTGGACCAGAGGGTCAGCGTGTTTGGGTTGGTGCCTCTGCACCTTTGTGCGGGCTGGCCGGAAAGCACTGAGGCAGGTACTTTTTGGGGTGGGCTCTCTCCTGGGCTGCTGCTAGGGAGTCATGACTCTGAGGCCTTCTGGGCAGGACTGTCCCTCGCCTTTGGAGCTGGGACCAGAGGGTTGGTGTGCTTGGGTTGGTTCTTCTGCACCTTTGTGCAGGCTGGCCAGAAGTCGCTCAGGCAGGTACTTTTGGGGTGGGCTCTCTCCTGGGGTGCTGCTAGGTGCTCGCAACCCTGTTTCCTTCTGGGTGGACCACCAGTCACCTTTGGAGCCGGAACCAGAGGGTCAGCGGGCTTGGGTTGGTGCCTCGGCACCTTTGGGCTGGCAGGAAGTCACTCAGGCAGGCACTTTTTGGGGTGGGCTATCTCCTGGGCTGTTGCTAGGTGGTCACGTATCTGAGGTGATCTGGGCGGGACCACCCATCGCCTTTGGAGCCAGGACCAGAGGGTCGGCAGGCATGGGTTGGTGTCTCTGCACCTTTGTGCAGGCTGGCTGGAAGTCACTCCGGCAGGTTATTTTTGGGGTGGGCTTTCTTTTGGGCTGCTGTTAAGTAGGCGCATCTCTGAGGCCTTCTGGGTGGGGCCACCCCTGGGCTTTGGAGCTGGGACCAGAGGATCGGTGGGCTTGGGTTGGTGCCTCTGCACCTTTGTGCGTGTGGACAGAAGTCACTCATGCAAGTACTTTATGGGGTGGGCTCTCTCCTGGGCTGCTGCCAGGGGGTCGGGTCTCTGAGGCCTTCTGTTCGGGACCACCCCTCGCCTTTGGAGCCAGGACCAGAGGGTCAGTGGGTTTGGGTTATTGCCTCTGCAACTTTGTGCAGGCTGGCTGGAAGTCACTCAAGCAGGTACTTTTTGGGATGGGCTCTCTCCTGGGCTGCTTCTAGGTGGTCGCGTCTCTGAGGCCTTCTGGGTGGACTGACCCTCTCCTTTGGAGCCGGAACAGAGGGTCGGCGGGCTTGGGTTGGTCCCTTTCCAACTTTGTGCAGGCTGGATGAAAGTCACTTATGCAGGTACTTTATGGGGTGAGCTCTCTCCAGGGCTGCTGCTAGGGGGTCGCATCTCTGAGGCCTTCTGGGCGGGACTGCCCCTCACATTTGGAACTGGGACCAGAGGGTCAGCGGGCTTGTTTTGGTGCCTCTTCACCTTTGTGTGGTCTGGCCAGAAGTCACTCACGCAGGTACTTTTGGGGTGGGCTCTCTCTTGGGCTGCTGGCTGGGGGTCACATCTTTGAGACATTCTGGGCGTCAGTGCCCCTCACATTTGGATTCGGGACCAGAGGGTCAGCAGGCTTGGGTGGGTGCCTTTGCATCCTTGTGCGAAAGTTCGTTGGCTGGAAGTCACTTGGGGAGGTACTTTTTGGGGTGGGCTCTCTCCTGGGCTGCTGCTATTGGTTGTGACTCTGAGGTCTTCTGGGTGGACCGCCCCTTGCCTTTGCTGCCAGGACCAGAGGGTCGGCAGGCTTGGGATGGTGCCTCTGCACCTTTTTGCAGGCTGGCTGGAAGTCACTCAGGCATGTACTTTTTAGGGTGGGCTCTCTCCTGGGCTGCTACTAGGGGGTGGTGTCTCTGAGGCCTTCTGAGCAGGACCACCCCTCGCCTTTGGAGCCTGGACCAGAGGGTCAGCGTGTTTGGGTTGGTGCCTCTGCACCTTTGTGTGGGCTGGCTGGAAGTCACTGAGTCAGGTATTTTGGGGGGTGGGCTCTCTCCTGGGCTGCTGCTAGGGGTTCACATCTCTGAGGCCTTCTGGGCAGGACCGCCCCTCGCCTTTGGAGCAAGGAACAGAGGGTCAGCAGGCTTGGGTTGGTGCCTCTGCACATTTGTGCAGGCTGGCTGGAACTCACTCAGGCAGGTACTTTTGGGGGTGGCTCTCTCCTGGGATGCTGTTGGGGCTCGCGTCCCTGAGTCCTTCTGGGTGGACCACCGCTCATCTTTGAAGCCAGGACCAGAGGGTCGGCGGACTTGGGTTGGTGCCTCGGCACCTTTGTTTGGGCTGGCCGGAAGTCACTCAGGCAGGTAGTTTTTGGGGTGGGCTTTCCCTTGGGCTGCTGTTAAGGGGGCACGTCTCTGAGGACTTCTGGGCAGGACTGCCCCTCGCCTTTGGAGCCCAGACCAGAGGTTCAGTGCGATTGTGTTCGTGCCTCTGCACCTTTGTGCAGCCTGGGTGGAAGTCACTGAGGCAGGTACTTTTTGGGGTGGGGTCTCTCCTGGGCTGCTCCTAATGGGTCATGTCTCTGAGGCCTTCTGGTTAGGACTGCCCCTCGTCTTTGGGGCCTGGACCAGAGGGTCGGCAGGCTCGGGTTGGTGTCTCTGCACCTTTGTGTGGGCTGGGCGGAAGTCACTCAGGCAGGTACTTTTGGGGTGGGCTCTCTCCTGGGCTGGTGCTAAGGAGTGGCATCTCTGAGGCCTTCTGGGTGGGACCGCCCCTCACCTTTGGAGCTGGGACCAGAGATCAGTGGGCTTGTGTTAGTACCTCGGCACCTTTGTGCAGGTGGACGGAAGTCACTCATGCAGGTACTTTATGGGGTGAGTTCTCTCCTGGGCTGCTGCCAGGGGGTCGTTTCTCTGAGGCCTTGTGGTCGGGACCACCCCTCGCCTTTCGAGGTGGGATCAGAGGGTCAGCGGGCTTTGGTTGGTGCCTCTCCACCTTCGTGCAGGGTGGCCGGAAGTCACTCAGGCAGGTACTTTTGGGGGTGGGCTCTCTCCTGGGCTGCTGCTTGGGGGTCGCTTCTCTGAGGCCTTCTGGGTGGACCGTCCCTCTTCTTTGGAGCCAGGAACAGAGGGTCGGTGGGCTTGGGTTGGTTCCTCTACAACTTTGTGTGAGCTGGACGGAAGTCACTCATGCAGGTACTTTTTGGGTTAGGCTTTCTCTTGGGCTGCTGTTAAGGGAGCGCATCTCTGAGGACTTCTGGGCAGGACCGCCCCTCACCTTTGGTGCCTGGACCAGAGAGTCAGCGGGTTTGTGTTCATGCCTCTGCACATTTGTGCGGGCTGGGCGGAAGTCACTCAGGCAGGTACTTTTGGGGTGGGCTCTCTCCTGGACTGGTGCTAAGGAGTGGCTTCTCTGAGGCCTTCTGGGCGGGACCGCCCATCGCATTTAGAGCCGGGAACAGAGGGTCGGTCGGCAGGCTTGGGTTGGTGCCTCTGCACCTTTGTGTGGGCTGGCCAGAATTCACTCAGGCATGTACTCTTGGGGGTGGGCTCTCTCCTGAGCTGCTGCTAGAGTGTTGCCTCTCTGTGCTCTTCTGGGCAGGACCACCCCTCCCCTATTTAGCTGGGACCAGAGGATTGGCGGGCTTGGGTTGGTACCTCGGCACCTATGTACAGGTGGACGGAAGTCACTCATGCAGGTACTTTATGGGATGCGCTCTCTCCTGGGCTGCTGCTTAGGGTTCGCATCTCTGAGGCCTTCTGGGTGGACCGCCCCTCTCCTTTGGTGCCAGGAACAGAGGGTCGGCGGGCTTGGGTTGGTCCCTCTGCAACTCTGTGTGGGCTGGACAGAAGTCACTCATGCATGTACTTTATGGGGTGAGCTCTCTCCTGGGCTGCTGCTAGGGGGTCACGTCTCTGAGGCCTTCTGGTTGGGACTGCCCCTCACATTTGGAACTGGGAACAGAGGGTCGGTGGGCTTGTTTTGGTGACTCTGCACCTTTGTGTGGGCTCGCCGGAAGTCACTCAGTCAGGTACTTTTTGGGGTGGGCTCTCTCCTGGGCTGCTGCTAGCGGGTCACCTGTCGGAGGCCTTCTGGGCAGACTGCCCCCTCCCCTTTGAACTGGGACCAGTGGGTCAGCAGGCTTGGGTTGGTGCCTCTGCACTTTTGTGTGGGCTGGGCAGAAGTCACTCAGGCAGGTACTTTTTGGGGTGGGCTCTTTTCTGCACTGCTGCTGGGGGGTCTTGTCTCTGAGGCCTTTGGGAGGACTGCTCTTTGCCTTGGGAGCCAGGACCAAAGGGTCGGTGGGCTTGGGTTCGTGCCTCTGCACCTTTGTGTGGGTTGGCCGGAAGTCACTCAAGCAGGTACTTTTTGGGGTGGGCTCTCTCCTGGGCTGCTGCTAGGGGTCGCGTCTCTGAGTCCTGGGCAGCCCGCCCCTCACCTTTGGAGCCAGGACCAGAGGGTTGGCGGGCTTGGGTTGGTGCCTCTGCACCTTTGTGCGGGCTGGCCGAAAGTCACTCATGCAGGTACTTTTTGGGGTGGGCTCTCTCCTGGGCTGCTGCTAGGGGTTGCGTTTCTGATTCTTTCTGGGGGGACTGCCCCTTGCCTTTAGTGCCAGGACCAGAGGGTCTGCGGGCTTGCTTTTGTTCCTCTGCACCTTTGTGCGAGCTGGCCAGAAGTCACTCAGTGTGCTGGATAGCTTTAGTGTCCACTTGACACACCTGGGTTGAGGGAGCCTCAGTTGAGGAATTGACTCTATTGGACTGGTCAGTGGCCACGACTGTGGAGTATTGTCTTCATTGTTGGGCAATGTGGGAGGGCCCAGCAGACTATGGGTTGTGCCACCCTTGGCAGGTTGATGTGTACCGTATAATATGGAAGGCTGGGCATGGTCCTGGGGAACAAGCCAGTGAACAGCATTCCTCCATGGCCTGTGCTTCAGCTACTGCCTCCAGGTTCCTGCCCTGAGTTCCTGCCTTGGTCTCCCTAAGCTATGAACTGTGACCCAGGAGATGTAAGCTGAATTAGCCCTTCCCTCCCCAAGTTGGTTTCGGTCAGAGTGTTTTGTCACAGCAATGCAAGACAAACTAGGACAGAAATTGGTACCAGAAGAGTGGGGTATTGCTGTGACAGACGTGACCTTGGTGTTTTGGGGAAGGACTGTGGAGGCCTTTGGAACTTTGGACTGGGAGATCATTGAATGCCTAAAGATTTTTGCTGTGGAGCTTGGAGCAGTTTTGCTGAAGGAATTGTAGAAGATGGAGGCCTGGCTTGTGAAATTTCTAGTTTCAAAGGGAAGCAGAGATTATCAGGACTGTGTAATCTGTGGGTTCTGGTCAGCTGGGGCTGAAGAATCAGCTGTAAGTAACAAGAGACCAGAACCTGAAGTGAAATCTTTGTTGTACTGGGACAATTGATGCTGGTTAGCTGGGGCTGAAAAATCAGCTGTAAGTAACAAGAGACCAGCATCACTGTGGTGAAATCTTCTGGGAAAAATTTCTTCAGGGTCAGCACACAGAAGCTATGTTCCAGAAGGGGCCTGAGCCTCCATGTCAAGCCAGAAGCAGGACTTGGTAATGTGTAAGAGTCTCCTATATGGTTCCGGTGTTGAAATTTGAAGGGGTCACAGAGAGCAGCCGAGGCTTGGCACTTTGAGAGGTCAGGAAAGACCATTGGTGGAAGTGCACCTTGGTTGCAATGGAGACCCCAGGATTGCAGGGGTCATGGAGAGAAGCTGAGACTTTGCACCAGGAGAGGTCAGAAGAGACCATTGGTGAAGATGCTGCCTCAGTTTCAGTGGTGACCCCAGTTTTGTGGAGATGCCAGGACCATGGGATGACCACCAAGAGCAGCAGCAGGTGTAGAATGGAGTCAGCCTGGGCCTGAGAGATGAGCTGTGTGTGCCATGGTTGGCAGAGTCGGAGAGGGGGAGCTGCTGAAACCCTTTGGAGCCCAGAAGATCGTGAGTGAATCCCAGATGTCCAGCCTTGAGCTACTTTGTGGACTTAGGTTTTGTTTGAGAGTACCTGATTCTTCCCTTTGAAATAAGACAGTACTTGTTTTGGATTTTACAGCAGCCCACAGTTAAGAGACTGAACTTTTAAGTGTTTTGACATTTTAAGGAATGTGGTGCTTTTAAGTTTGTACTGTCTTAGGTTGTGATTAATGTTAACATCAAACTTTGGCAATAAGAACTGGAAAGGTGGTGGTGTGTATTGTATGTCAAGTTGACAAGGGGTCAATTGTGCTGCATAGCTTTAGTGTCAACTTGACCCACCTGGATAGAGGGAACCTCAATTGGGGAATTGGCTCCATTGGACTGGCCTGTGGTCACAACTGTAGAGTATTGTCTTGTTTGTTGGGCAATGTGGGAGGGCCCAGCCCACTATGGGTGGTGCCACCCTGGGCAGGTTGTTGTGTACCACATAAGAAGGCAGGCTGGGCATGGGCCAGGGGAGCAAGCCAGTGAACAGCATTCCTCCATGGCTTGTGCTTCATCTCCTGCCTCCAGGTTCCTGCCCTGAGTTCCTGCCTTGGGTTCCCTAAGTGATGAAATGTGACCCAGGAGATGTAAGCTGAATAAACTCTTTCCTCCCCAAGTTGGTGTCAGTCAGAGTGTTTTGTCACAACAATGAAAGACAAATTAGGACACTCAGACAGGTACTTTTTGCGTTGGGCTCTCTCCTGTGCTGCTGCTAGGGGGTCATGTCTCTGAGGCCTTCTCTGCAGACCGCCCCTTGCCTTTGGAGCTGGGACCAAAGGGTCGGTGGGCTTGGGTTGGTGCCTCTGCACCTTTGTGTGGGCTGGCTGGAAGTCATTCAGGCAGGTACTTTTTGGGGTGGGCTCTTTCCTGGGCTGCTGATGGGGGGTCGCATCTCTGAGGCCTTATGAGCGGGACCAACCCTCCCCTTTGGAGCCAGGACCAGAGGGTCGGTGGGCTTGTGTTGGTGCCTCTGCACCTTTGTGTGGGCTGGCTGGAAGTCATTCAGGCAGGTACTTTTTGGGGTGGGCTCTTTCCTGGGCTGCTGATGGGGGGTCGCATCTCTGAGGCCTTATGAGCGGGACCAACCCTCCCCTTTGGAGCCAGGACCAGAGGGTCGGTGGGCTTGTGTTGGTGCCTCTGCACCTTTGCGCAGGCTGGCCAGAAGTCACTCAGGCAGGTAATTTTTGAGGTGGGCTCTCTCCTGGGCTGCTGCTAGGGGATCGTGTCTCTGAGGCCTTCTGGGCGGACTGCCCCTCCCCTTTGGAGGAAGGACCAGAGGGTTGGTGGTCTTGGGTTGGTGCATCTGCACCTTTGTGCCGGCTGGGCGGATGTCACTCAGGCATGTACTTTTGGGGGTCGGCTCTTTCCTGGGCTGCTGATGGGGATTGTGTCTCTGAGCCCTTCTCGGTGTATTGCCCCTCGACTTTGGAGCTGGGATCAGATGGTCAATGGGCTTGGGTTGGTGCCTCTGCACCTTTCTGCGGGCTGGCCGGAAGTCACTCAGGCAGGTACTTTTTGGGCTGGACTCTCTCCTGGGCTGCTGCTAGGGGGTCCCGTCTCTGAGGCCTTCTGGGCAGACTGCCCCTCGCCTTTGGAGCTGGGACCAGAGGGTTCACAGACCAGAGGCTTGGGTTGGTGCCTCTGCACCATTGTGCATGCAGGCCGGAAGTCACTCAGGCAGGTACTGGGGCGTGGGCTAGGTCAGACATATATCCTTCCCTCCCCACCACCAGTGGAAATTGGTGAGAATCCAAGTGGACTTTTTTTTTTGGAGATCCTTCAGAACAGGAAGAGAAGAGTGTCTTAGGCTCCCAGTATCCAATATATAAACAAAATTGAAAGCCTGAATCCTAGACAAGTCAATGCTCCATAAGCAAGGAGGAGGAAAGGGAGAAAAAAAAAAGCATCTGAAGGGGGAAAGCAAAACCACCTGCTATAATAGTGAAAAAGGCATTTGTGATCTGAACTACAAAAGGGAAGCCCACATGCCATGCACAAGATGAAGGGACAACATAGGAAAGGCACAGGATAATCCCGCACCAGGCTCTACCAAACCTGTAGGAGATAGCTACAATTGGAACCACTTGGAGGACAACCAAAGAATAGATCTTAGAGGAATAATTGCAGACCTATGCAGATAAATTAAAGAAAATAAAGAATAATTCAGAGAACTAAAGAGAGAGAATGAAAAACTCAGGAAGGACCTAGAGGGATACAATGACAAACTTTGGAAAGAACTAAAGGAACAGATTGACAAACTCCAGAAAGAACTAGAGGGAGAAAAAAACAAACTCCGATAGGAAGTAGATACACTGAAAAAGGAAGCCAACCAATGAAATAAGGAGCACCGAGAAGAGATTGAGAAGTTCAAAAAGGAAATGGAAATACTAAAGGAAACACAGAATAAAACGAAAAAGGAATTAGAACATACATCCAATCAAGAAGAAAGGAAAGGAAAAATCCTCAGAAGTAGATTAGAGGAAGCAGAACAAAGAATATCAGATCTGGAAGATAACACAGAGCAATTAAAAAGCTCAAATAAAGATTATGAAAAATTTAAAAATACACAAAAGTGAACAACCAGGAAATATGGGACACTATGAAAAGATCAAACCTCCGCATCATAGGAATAGAGGAAGGAGAAGAATCTCAAGAGAATAGTATTGATCAGATCTTCAACAGAATAATAGATGAAAATTTCCCCAAACTAAAAATAGACAAGCCCATACAAATACAAGAAGCACATAGGACCCCAAATAGACAAGATCAGAAAAGAAACACCCCACGCCATATCATAGTTAAAATGCTAGATGCCCAAAACAAAGACAAAATTCTGAGGGCCACAAAAGAAAAACAAGTCACATACAAAGGGAAACCCATCAGAATTACAACTGACTTCTCGCCTCAAACCATGAAAGCAAGAAGAACATGGAGCAAAGCATTCCCTGTGTTAAGGGACTATGGATGCCAACCCAGAATACTTTACCCAGCAAAAATGTCGACTATACTTGAAGGAGAGAGAAAAATCTTCCATGACATAAACAAGATGATGGAATACATGTCTGGAAAACCAACTCTTCATAAAATACTTGAAGCAATTCAAAGGGCAGAAGAGAGGAGCAACAATCCTCAAACACCTAGGAAAAGAAACTAACAAAAACATAACCATAGGAGCAAAATCAAAGGCTAGAAGTCCAAATGGATAATAAAGTGAAAGGAAGCAACATCCATCTTTCAATTGTAACCTTAAATATTAATGGGCTAAACTCCCCAATCAAAAGGCATAGACTGGGAGAATGGATTAGGAAACAAAACCCATCTATATGCTGTCTACAAGAAACCCATCTCAATTTCAAGGATAGGCACCAACTTAAGGTGAAGGGATGGAAGAAAGTATTCCAAGCAAATGGTACCAAAAAGAAAGCGGGTGTGGCTATTCTAATATCAGACAAAATAGACTTCAAAGCAAAAGAAATCAAAAGAGACAAAGAGGGCCATTACATCCTTATTAAAGGAACAATTGACGATGAAGATTTCACAATCATAAATATATATGCACCAAACATCAGTGCACCAAACTTTATAAAGACAATTCTTCAGGATCTCAAGGCACAGATTAACCCCAGCACACTAATACTAGGGGACTTCAATACCCCATTAAGTCCTCTAGACAGATCAACAGGACAAAGGATAAACAGAGAGACATCTGAACTAAATGACACAATACACCAAATGGACCTCACAGACATCTACCGAATATTTCACCCAAACACCAGAGAATACACTTTCTACTCAGCACCTCATGGAACATTCTCCAAAATAGACCATATACTGGGACACAGGGAAAAACTCAACAAATATAAAAAGGTTGAAATAATCTCATGCATTCTATCAGACCACAGTGCAATAAAACTCAATATCAACACCAGAATAAACCCTACAACCTACAGGAACACATGGAGACTAAACAACACTCTCCTGAATAATGAGTGGGTCAAGGAAGAAATAAAAAAAGAAATAAAAACATTCCTGGAACTGAATGACAATGATAAAACAACACAGCAAAATCTATGGGACACTCTTAAAGCAATCCTAAGAGGGAAGTTTATAGCTCTAAGTGCCCACATTAAAAAAACAGAAAGAGCACAAGTGAACGATCTAACACTGCAGCTAAAAATACTTGANTGTTGGCTATGGTTTTTTTGTGTTGTTGGTGTTTTTTTTTTTTTTTTTTTTTTTTTTTTTTTTCTTTTTTGTTTTGTTGTGTTTTTTGGGGTGTTTGGTTTGTTTTTTGCTTTTTGCTTTGCTGGGCGGTTTTTTGTGGTTTGGGGTTGTGGTTTTTTGTGGTTTTCTGTGTGTGTTTGTTTGTTGGTTTGGGGTCGTTTGTCTCTGCTGTGCCGTTTGGTTGTAGGGTTATTCTTGACTCTGTTTGCTTTGGTGATTCTGTCGCAGGTGAACCAATCTAGGGGTCGTTGGTTGTTGGGTGTGGGCTGTGGGGTTCGTGCTCTCTGCAGTCCCTTTTGTTTGGTGTGTTTGGGTTGGTCCGGAAGTCACTCAAGCATGCGTATCTTTTGTGGGGTGTGGGCTCTCTCCTGGTGCTGCTGCTAAGGGGTGAGTATTCTGAGTCCTGGGCAGCCCGGGGCCCCCCTCACCTTTTGGAAGCCAGGACCCAGCGGGTGTGGGCTGGGTTCTTGGTCACTCTCCTTTGTGGTGGAGGTTTGGTTGTGTTTTGTTGTGGTTTTTGGGTGTGGTGTTGTGTGTTGTGATGTGTGATGTGGTGTTTGGTGCCTCTGCAACCCTTTTTGGTGCTTGGGCTGGCTGGAAGTCACTCAGACATGTACTTTTTGGGGTGTGCTCTCTCCTGGGCTGCTGCTAGGGGGTTGCGTTTCTGATTTCTTTCTTGGGGGGGACTGTACCTGCTTTTGCCTTTAGTGCCAGGACCAGAGGGTCTGCGGGCTTGCTTTTGTTCCTCTGCACCTTTGTGGGGCCTTGAGCTTCTGTGCCAGACGTCGACTCAGGGTTCGTGTTTTTTTTGTTTTGGTTTTTCGTAGTTTTGGTGGTTGATGGTTATAGCGTTTTTTATTTGTGCCACTTGGACCACTGAGCCTGGGTGTGGAGGGGAGCTGCTCATGTTGAGGGAATGTGACTCTATTGGAGCTGGTCTGATGAGTGGCCACTGAGTGTGTGTGGTGATAGGTCTTCATTGTGTGTGTCATTATGTGGGAGGGTCCAGCAGATCTGATGGGTTCGTGGGCCACCGCTTGTTGTGATGAGGGGTTGTTTGTGTTACGCGGTTCGTATATATGGATAGGCGTGGGTGTATATTGGTGTTATGGTCCTGGTGGTAACAGTGGAGCGCAGTGAACAGCCTTCGGTTTCATGGCCGGTGTCGGCTTCAGCTTCTGCTTCCAGGTGCCTGCCCTGAGTTACTGCCTGGGGCTCCCTAAGGCTGGATGTAACGTGACCAGGGAGATTTGTAAGCTGCAGTTGGCCCTTCCTCCCCAATTGTTTTGTTTCGGTTCAGGCAGAGGTGTGTTTTGTTTTTGCACAGGTCGTAGTTTGTGCAAGACCCAAACTTGACAGAAAATTGGTACCATTAGAGTGGGGTATTGCTGTGTCAGACAGGCACGTGACCTTGTGTTTTTGGGGATTTGGGTAGGAATGTGGCAGGGTTGGGTTGGGGGCCGCGTGTGGATACTTTGTGTGGAGTGGGAGGGGTGGAATTCTATTTTGAATTGCTCTAATGAGATTGATTCTGTGTGCTTGTTTCTGTGGAGCTTGGTGCAGTTTTGCTTGCAGGAGATTGTATGCAGATGGAGCCTTGGCTTGCTTGTGTGAGAAAGGTTTCTAGTTTAAAAGGGGATCAGAGATCATCAGGACTTTTTAGTCTGTGGGTTCTGGTCAGCTTGGGGCTGAAGAGATCAGGCTGTAAGGTAATCGGAAGAGACCAGAACCTGAAGTGAAATCTTGTTGTACTAGGACAATTTTGCGTGCGTAGGGGTTTCGCTGGGGGTTGGAAAAATGGCCAGGGCTTTCGTTGTAAGTAAAGGTGCCAGTTGAGACCAGAATCTATTCTCATCGTGTGGTTGAGACATTCTTTTCTGGGATAAAAGTGGGATTTCTTCAGGGTCTAGCACGACAGATTATGCGTAGTGTTTCCCGTGTGGTGGAAGGGTGGCGTCTTGATGGGCTCTTCCCTGTCGAAGCCGATGTTGAGTTTAGCAGGGGATGCTTTGTGTAATTGTGGGGTGTGGTGTAGACAGAAGTGGCTCCTGATTATGGTTCTGCTGGTGTTTGATAATTGTAGTTAGGGGTGTTCAAGAGAGCAGCCGATCGGCTTGGCACGTTTGAGGGCATGGAGTTTGTTAAGGACCATTTTGGTGGAAGTTTGAACTCTTTGGTGCTAATTGGAGGCCCGGAGGATTTCGCGAATGTGTTTGGGGTCATGGATGAGAAGCTTGCGATGCTTTGCACCAGGAGGAGGTTTCATGATGAGATATCTCATTTGGTGATTAGATGCTGACCGTCCGTTTTTTCCCCATGGTTTTCAGTGGTTTTGGACCCCGAGTTTGTGGAGATGGTGCCCAGTGGACCATGGGATGTGATCCGACACAAGAGCAGGCGAGCAGTGGTGTAGATATGGTAGTCAGCTCTGGGCTGAGATGATACTGTGTGTGCCTTTATTGGGGTTCTGTTGGTTGGCTTGTTTCTATAGGGTGTTCAGAGTGCGGATTTTTGGTGGTTTGTGTTTGAGGGGAGCTGCGTGATAACCCTTCGGAGCCCAGTGGAAGATCGTGAGTGATCCCTAGTATGTCTCGTTATGCTTGGATGTCTACTGTTGTGTTGACTTCGGTCTTTTTGTGTTGAGGAAGTAGGCCTGATTCCGTTGTGTGGCCCTTGTTGGAGTAAATTTAAGACTTTGAGGTACTTGTGTGGTTGGATTGTTTATCAGCCATTGCCCAGCATGTTAAGAGACTGATACTTTTAGGCGGTGTGTTTTGACGTCATTTTTTAAGGAATGGTTGGGGGTGGCTTTTTTAAGTTGTGTTACTTGTTTCGTTAGGTTGTGATTTAATGTTAATATCATACTTTGTGGATAAGAATACTGGGAAGGTGGTGGTGTGTATTTGTAGTCAAGTGACAAGGGTGGTCAATGTCTGCAAGCGTTCGTAGTGCAACTTGATCCCACCTTGGATTGGTAGGAGGGAACCTCAGATTGGGGATATTTGCTCCATTGGGAACTTGGCCTGTGGTCATGTTTGTGGAGTATTGTCTTGTTTGTTGGGCACTGTGGGAGGGCACAGCCTCCAGCTATGGGTTGGGTCTCATCCCTGGTGCCGGTTGTTGTGTACCACATAAGAAGGCAGTCTGGGCACGAGCCAGGGGAGAAAGCCAGTGATCAACCATTCGATCACTGGCTTGTGCTTCATTTTCTACTTGCCTTCCAGGTTCCTGCCCTTTGAGTTCCTGCCTTGGGGTTCCCTAAGTGATGATATGTGGGATCGCCTAGGAAGATGTAGGTTGCTGAATAAAGACTCTTTCCTCCCCGATAGTTGGTGTGCGTTCGGCAGAGTGTTGTGTTTTGTCTGAGCATCTAACGTGAAGGGAGAAGACTAAATTGTAGGAGCACTGTCTGGGCAGGTACTTTTTGGGGTAGACTTTCTCCTGTGCTGCTGCTAGGGGGTCATGTTCGGGTGAGGCACGCCTTCTGCGTGCGAGAGGCCGGCGCCCTTGTGGGCCTTTGGAGCGTGTGGTTATGCTGGACAGAGTGTGAGGGTCGTTGGGGCTTGGTCGTTGTTGGTGCCTTCTTCTCTGTCAGCCTTTTGTGTGGGGCTGGTCTGGAAGTCTATTTCAGGGCATGGTACTTTTTTGGGGGTTGGCGTCTTTCTTTCCTGCGTTTGCTTTGATGGTGGGGGGTTTCGGGTGTCGTTTCGCAGTTGCTTTTCTGTATTTGTGGGTTGCGGGTGGCTCTTATTGAGCGGTGGGTGGTTTGTTTGGGTTTGGGGATGTTTGGCACCATTACCCGTCCCACTTTGGAGGCTCTCGGCGGTACTTGCGCGCAGGAGGTTCGTGGGTTTATGTGGTCTTTTGTTGGTTTGTGTTCGTTTTCTTGCATTTGTGTCCCTTTTTGTTTGGTTTTTTTTGTTGTGCTCGGCATTGGTTTTCGTGGGGACTTAGATAGGTCTTATCGTTGCTAGGGGGCATTGGTATAATTTTTTGCTTGGGTGGGCTCTCTCCTGGGCTGCTGCTAGGGGATAGTTTGTGTCTATGATGCCGGTCCTTCTGGTCGGAGGCTGGTTGGGCGGGGGGTTGTGATTTTGGGTGCCCTGCCACTCCCCTTTGGTGTGGAGGGATGTAAGTGACCATGATGATGGTTTAGGGGTTGGGGTTGTGGTCGCTGTGTTTTGGTTTTTTGGCTGTTTGTTTGGTTGGCATGCTGCACTTTTTTGTGCCCTGTGGTGCCCTGGCTGGCGGGGTGGGGGTTTTTTTAGTTGATGTTTTGTGTGTGATGCGGGTGGTGATGTTTTTGTGTGTTTTTCTTTGTTGGTTGTTTTTTGTTTGGTTTGTTTGTTGTGGGATGTGTGTTTGGTTTTGTGTGGTTGTGTATGTGTTGTGATTGATTTTGTGTGTGTGTTGTTATATTGTGTTATTTGTTGGTTTTGTGTGTTTGGACTTTCTTTTGATGTTTTGTTTGGTTGGTTCATTTTGTGATGTTTTTTGTTGTTGTTTTTTCCTTGTGTTTTGGATTTTTTTTTTTTTGTTTCATTCTTTTGTTTGGGTTGGAGGTCGTTTGTTGTTTGTATTTTTTTGTGGTGTATTATTTTGGCTGTTGGGTGTTGGGTGGGGTCTGGCGGTGGTGTGTTTTGGTTGATGTTTGGTGTTTTATGTAGAGAGAGTCAGGCGCGATTCTAGCTGCGAAATGGAAGAGCGTGGAGCATGTGAGGGCGGTCGGGCAGAGGAGAGGAGCTGCTCGGAGATGCTGATCGTGGGCGACATAGTTGAGGTTTGGGACAGCTTGGCAGTAGGGAGAAATTAAGAGCTAAAGGAAAGTAGGCAGCGGATCATTAGCGACTTGTTCAGCAGCCGTGTACGTTTTGTGGTGTGTCGTGTTCATGTTCATGGGCGTTTCTGTTTGTTTTGATGTGTGGGATTGGGGTTAGTCTTTTATGACCTTCTTCGGTGTTATTGTTCCACCTTTCGATCTGTTGGAGTCTGGGATCAGATTGGGTTGTCAATGGGCTTTGGGTTTTTTTTTTTTTTTTTTTTTTTTTTTGTTTTTTTTGGTTTTGCCTCTTTTGCCCCTTCTGCGGGGCTTTGGCGGATTTAGTCACTCAGGTCAGGTGATTCTTTTGGTGCTTTGGACTCTACTCTCTGGGTTCCTTGTTCTTGCTTAGGTTACGGTTTTCCGTCTCTGAGGCTTCATTCTGGGGCATACTGCCCCTCTGCCTTTTGAGCTGGGACCAGAGGGTTCACAGACCAGAGGCTTGGGTTTGCTGGCCTCTGCACCATGTGCAGCAGGCGGAAGTTCACCTCAGGCAAGGTATGGGGTGTGGGCTAGGTCAGACATATATCCTTCCCTCCCCACCACCAGTGGAAATTGGTGAGACATACAAGTGGATCTTTTTTTTTTTTGGAGATTTCCTCAGAACAGGAAGAGATAGAGGGTCTTATGGCTTTCCCAGTATCCAATATATAAACAAAACTTGAAAGCCTGCCCTCGACACGTCAATGAGACCCTAGCAAGGGAGGAGGAAAGGGGCAGAAAAAAAAAAGCATCTTGAAGGGGAAAGCAATAACACCTGCTATAATAAGTGAAAAAGGATTTGTGATTTAACTACAAAAGGGCAGGCCCACCTTTGACATGCACAAGGATTGAAGGGACAAACCATAGAAAGGCACAGGATTAATCCTCGCACCAGGCTCTTACCAACTTGTCGGAGGCTGCTACAATGGACAACACTTGGAGGAAACCATAAGAATCGATCTGTAGAGGGGAATGATTGCAGACCTATGCAGATAAATTAAAAGGAAACATATAAAGAATAATCAGAGAACTAAGAGAGAGAAGTGAAAAACTCAAAAAAACCTAGAGGGATATCAATGAGAAAACTTCGGAAAGAACTACAGGGACAAGATACAAAACTCCAGAAAGACACTAGAGGGAGAAAAAACTAACAATCCGAAAGGAAGAGGGAAACACTGACAAAAGAAAGCCAAACACGATATTGAATAAAGGAGACACCAGATAGCAAGAGTTGAAAAGTCTCAAAAAGGAAATGGAAATATGACTAAGAGGGAACCACAGTAAAACACGAAAAAGGAATTCAGAAACATCCAACTCAAGATAGAAGGAAAGGAAAAATGGCCTCTCAGAAGTTAATGGATGGAAGCAGAACAAGTAATATCAGAGATCTGATGAAGATACACATAGTACAACTAAAACCTCAATAAGAAGATTATGAAAAATTTAAGATAATCACAAAAGTGGAACAAACAGGAATATATGGGAATCTAGAAAAGATCAACCCTGTATCATAGGGAATAGAGGAAGGAAATGATCTTCAATGAGATATTGGTTGTGATCAGGATCTTCAACAGAAGTTAATAATGGCACAAAGTCACTTCAGATCAATAAAACTATAAAACCCATGACAAATACAAGAACACATGGATCACGGATAAATAGACAAGATCAGAGAATACAGAACCCCGCACGCCCAAGTACAGTTTTAAAATGCTAGATGCCCAAAACAAAGACAAATTATTGAAGGGCTAACAACAAAAAAAGAGTCACATACAAAGGGAAATACCCATTCAAATTACATAACTGAGACTTCTCAGTCGTCAAAACTGAATAGCAAGAAGACATGGACCACTAAGAATTCCCAGTGTTATGGACTATGTAGAGCCAACCAAATTATATTACCCAGCAAAAATGTTGAACTATAGTGAGATAGAGGAAAAAAGTCTCATGAACATGAACCAGGGATGATGGATACCATGTCTGGAAAACCAACTCTTCCTAAAAGATACACTTGAAGCAATTAAAAAGGTGCAAAAGAAAGAAGAGAAAAAAAAAAAAAACTATCTAATACAGAAAAGAAACTATAAAAAAGCATAACCATAGGACAAATAATGGCTAGAAGTCCAAATTGGAAATTAAGAGTGAAAGGACGCAACATCCATTCTTCAATTATACCTTAAATATTTAATGGGCTAAACTCCCCAATCATAACGGCCATTAGTAGTCTGGGAGAATGTATTAGGAAACAAAAACCCATCTATAGCTGTCTACAAGAAACCCCATCTCAATTTCAAGGATAGGCCACCAACTTAAGGTGAAGGGATGGAAGAAAAGACTAGAAGAAAGTATTCTGTGGTGGTTGAATGGCGTGTCCCCCATAGCTTTAAGTTTTCCAGACACACATTGTCTCCAGTTTGTGGTACTGTTCTTGGAAGGTCTTAGAAAGTGATGGCCATCTGAGGAAGTATGTCATGGGGAAGGACTTAGAGAGTTCAATAAAGCCTTGCAAGTCTCCAGCTCACTCTCTCTTGTTCCTGGTCATGGCACGATGTCGGACCTCAGCTTGCTGCTCCAGCCTCTAGCTTCCATGCCTCCTGCACAAGGAGCTCTGTTACTCCCTAAACCTCATAGCATAAGCTCAATAAAACTCTTCCTTCTTATAACTTTCTCATTGGTCATGGTCGTGTTTTATCACAGCAACAGAGGAAAAGTGACTAATACACGTAATTTGGTACCAGAGAGTGGGCTGTTGTCTGTGAAGAACATGACCATGTGGATTTTTGGAGATTTGTGGAAGACTTTGGAACTTTTGTCTAGAAAAGCTGTTGACTACATTAAGCGGAGCTTAACAGGCCATTCTAGTAAGAAGCTGAAAGAAAGCATTGCTGCAAAACACGTAGTTTCGGAGGAGGAAGAAAATAAAGACTTAGGCAGCAACTGGGATATTTTGATAAAGAGTCTGGCAGCAGTTTGCCCACAGCCCAAATGCTTGCCTGATGCTAAGTTGAAAAGCAATGGACTAATGTCTTTGGCAGAGGATATTTCAAGACAGACTAATGTAGAAATGGTGGCGTGGCTTTTAATGGTGAACATTGTGCAGATCTACAGTTAAGAAGAGCAGACAGGGCAGAAAGAAATGCAGAATGTACAGTTTGGATCTGAAAACCCCACTAGGAAGATTAAAGGTGGTGCCAAGTCATGTGAAGGAGAGGTTCTTTTGATAAGGAGGTTAAAGTGATTAATGAGAGTCCTTGATATTTACAAATAAACAATGGAAAAGTGAGATTAAAGTGATTAAGGAAGAGCCTCAAGATTTACAAGTAAACAATAGAAATAGTACCTTCAGGGCAAGACCACACCCAGCTAATCCTCAAACTTTTGAAAGGAAAATACTGAAAGAGTTTTCTCCTCCAACAAGTCCAGGGCAGAGAAAAATTGAAAATGTGGTTAAAGTAGGAGAGAATCCATCCCGAACTTGCATCCAGATTCGGCAATTTCATTCACGTGGTGCTGGCTTTAGAGGCATGAAGTTTGCAAGAGTGAAGGGGTCATCACTTCTTCCTCCACGGTTTCAGAGAGTCACAGAATCCAGGCATAGTGCAGCAGGGGTGTCCCTGCATAAAGAAGGCCCTGATAGGCCATTGCATGAAGCTGTGAATGTGAAGTCTGGTTGGCAGCGGAGACCCCAAGAAGACATTCGAGATGCCAGACTTGTGAGATATTTGTCAAGGAGAGCTGCATACAGGGAGTGGTACCAGCCTAAGAAAGAGATGTATGTTGCAAGCAAAGCTGAGCCATCTAAGCCCTTTGGTAGCCAAGTCCCAGAATTCTCACATGGAGCTACTGGACTTGGCGTTTACCCTGCTGGTTTTCGGTTTTGTTTTGGTCCAGTATTTCCTCACTATGCCTCTATTCATCCCTTTTGGAATGGGATTGTGTATTCGGTTCCACTGTACATTGGAAGTATGTAATTTGTCTTTTTATTTTACAGGAGCTTACAGTTTAGGAGATTGGCCTAAGTCTCAGAAGGGACGTTGGGCTGTAGACTTTTGAATGGCATTGAAACTGGTAAACACTATGGAGACTTTTAAGGATGGACTAAATGCATTTTGCATTTTATATGGTCAGGAGCCTACAGGGGACAGGGAGTGGAATGTGGTGGTGTGACTGAGTGTCCCCCATAGGCTTTAAGTATTCAGATATTTGTCTCCAGTTGGTGGCACTGTTCTTGGAGGTCTTAGAATGTGTGGCCACGCTAGAAGAAGTACGTTATTGGGGGCAGGCTTAGTGAGTTTAACTAGTCTTGCGGTTTCCAGTTGCTCTCTCTGCTTCCTGTGCTCATTGTGAGATGTGACTCTCAGCTTGCGTCTCCAGCTCCAGCCGCCATGCCTCCTGCCACAACGGACTCTAATTCCCTGGAACCATCAATCGTAAGCGCAAATAAACTCTTCCTTTTATAAATTCCTTGGTCATGGTGGTTTATCACAGCAACAGAAAAGTGACTAATACATACTCCAAGTAAATGGTACCAAAAAGAAAGTGGGTGTGGCTATTCTAATATCAGACAAAATAGACTTCAAAGAAAAAGAAATCAAAAGAGACAAAGAGGGCAATAATATCTTTATTAAAGGAACAATTGACGATGAAGACCTCACAATCATGAACATATACACACCAAACACCAGTGCACCAAACTTTATAAAGACAATTCTTCAGGATCTCAAGGCACATATTAACCCCAGCACACTAATAGTAGGGGACTTCAATACCCTGTTAAGTCCCCTAGACAGATCAACAGGACAAAAGATAAACAGAGAGACATCTGAACTAAATGACACAATACACCAAATGGACCTCACAGACATCTATCGAATATTTCACCCAAACACCAGAGAATACACTTTCTACTCAGCACCTCATGGAACATTCTCCAAAATAGACCATATACTGGGACACAGGAAAAAACTCAACAAATATAAAAAGATTGAAATAATCTCATGCATTCTATCAGACCACAGTGCAATAAAACTCAATATCAACACCAGAATAAACCCTACAACCTACAGGAACACATGGAGACTAAACAACACTCTCCTGAATAATGAGTGGGTCAAGGAAGAAATAAAAAAAGAAATAAAAACATTCCTGGAACTGAATGACAATGATAAAACAACACAGCAAAATCTATGGGACACTCTTAAAGCAATCCTAAGAGGGAAGTTTATAGCTCTAAGTGCCCACATTAAAAAAACAGAAAGAGCACAAGTGAATGATCTAACACTGCAGCTAAAAATACTTGAGAGACAACAACAAATGAACCCTAAACGGAGCAGACAAGAAGAAATAACAAAAATCAGAGCAGAGATCAATGAAATAGAAACAAAGAAAACCATACAAAAAATCAATGAATCCAAAAGTTGGTTCTTTGAGAGAATAAACAAGATAGACAGACCTCTAGCCCAGTTAACCAAAAGAAAGAGGGAACAACTCCAAATCAATAGAATCTGTGATGAAAGGGGAAATATCACAACAGACAATGAAAAGATCCAGACAATCATACGGGACTACTTCAAAAACTTATATTCTACTAAGTTTGAAAACCTAGAAGAAATGGATGAATATCTGAAATCCTGGGAATCACCAAAGCTCAACCAAGAAGAGATCGACAGCCTAAACAGACCAATAGTACAGGAAGAAATCGAAGATGTAATAAGTAGCCTCCCAACCAAAAAATGCCCAGGCCCGGATGGATTCACGGCAGAATTCTATAAAATATTTCGTAAAGACTTACAACCATTACTACTTAAATTGTTTAGAAGGATACAAATGGAGGGACTTCTCCCAAATTCCTTCTATGAAGCCAGCATTACGCTACTACCAAAACCAGGGAAAGATACAACCAAAAAGGAGAACTATAGACCCATCTCCCTAATGAACACAGATGCCAAAATTCTAAACAGGATTCTGGCAAATCGCATACAGACTCACATCAAGAAAATCATCCACCATGACCAAGTTGGATTCATACCAGAGATGCAGGGATGGTTCAACATACGAAAATCAATAAACATCATCAAACATATCAATGGACTGAAGGACAAAAACCACACCATCATCTCAATTGATGCGGAGAAAGCCTTTGACAAAATCCAGCACCCTTTCATGTTTAAAGTCCTGGAGGGAATTGGTCTGGAGGGATCATTCCTCAATGTAATCAAAGCCATATACAGGAAACCCACAGCCAATATCATCCTAAATGGGGAAATGACAGAAGCATTCCCCTTAAAGGTAGGAACTCGGCAAGGCTGCCCCCTGTCACCACTCCTCTTCAATATAGTGCTGGAAACCCTTGCTAGGGCAATAAGGCAAGAAAAGGAAATTAAAGGAGTTCTAATTGGAAAAGAGGAAGTCAAGCTATCCCTTTTTGCTGATGATATGATTGTCTACCTAAGGGATGCTAAGAACTCCACCAGAAAACTCCTAGAAATGATTAAGAGCTTTGGTAAAGTGGCAGGATACAAAATAAATCTAGAAAAATCAGTAGCCTTTCTTTACACCAACAACAAGCAACTGAAGAAGGACTACAAGGAGACCTTCCCACTCACAATAGCCTCAAAAACAATAAAATACCTAGGAACAAACCTAACCAAAGACACCAAGGATCTCTACAACAAAAATTTTAAACCCCTGAAAAAGGAAATTGAGGAAGACATCAGAAGATGGACAAACCTCCCATGCTCATGGATTGGGAAAATAAATATAGTAAAAATGTCCATCCTACCCAAACTAGTGTACAGATTTAATGCGATCCCAATCAGAATCCCCAAGAGTTTCTTCACAGGCCTGGAAAAAAAAATCCTCAATTTCATTTGGAAAAACAAAAGACCCCGAATAGCCAAAGCAACCCTGAGTGAAAAGAGCAATACAGGGGGGATCGCTATACCAGACATCAAACTATACTATAGGGCTATAGTCATAAAGACAGCCTGGTACTGGCACAAAAACAGACCAGTTGACCAATGGAATAAAACTGAAGATCCAAACCTGAGCTCATACAATTTCAGCCACCTCATATTTGACAAGGGGGCCAAGAAGACACAATGGAAGAAAGACAGCATCTTCAGCAAGTGGTGCTGGCAAAACTGGATCACCACTTGTAGAAGAATGAAATTAAACCCCTACCTCTCACCTTGTACAAAGGTCAACTCCAGATGGACCAAAGACCTCAACGTGAAACCCCAAACTCTGGAGGTGATAGAAGAGAAGCTTGGCAGCAGACTACAAGACATAGGTGTAGGAAAAGACTTCCTAAATCAGACAGCAGCTGCACAAGAAATAAGATCGACAATTGACAAATGGGACCTCATTAAACTCAAAAGCTTCTGTACATCAAAGGAAGCAATAAAGGAAGTGAAGAGAAGACCCACAGAGTGGGAGGAAACCTTCACAGCAGATACATCTGACAAAGCATTAATTTCCAGAGTATACAAGCTACTCAAAAAACAAAGAAGAAAGAAAACAAATGAATCATTCAAAAGATGGAGCAAAGATCTGAATAGAGACTTCACAGAGGAGGAGTTAGAGATGGCCGAGAAACATCTTAAGAAGTGTTCAACATCTCTGATAATTAAGGAAATGCAAATTAAAACCACTCTGAGATATCACCTTACTCCAATAAGACTGGCTAGGATCAGGAACATGAATGATACCAAGTGCTGGAGAGGTTGTGGGGAAAGGGGAACACTCATCCATTGCTGGTGGGAATGTAAACTTGTACAGCCACTATGGAAAGCAGTGTGGAGAACCCTTAGAAGACTCAAAATGAGCCTGCCATTTGACCTAGTCATACCACTCCTGGGTAAATACCCACAAGACTCATCTTACTGCAGAGATACATGCACAGCTATATTGATTGCAGCTCTGTTCACAGTAGCAAAAAGCTGGAACCAGCCCAGGTGCCCCTCAATTGAGGAGTGGATAGAGAAAATGTGGTACATGTATACAATGGAGTTCTATGCAGCGGTAAAGAGGGACAACATCGTGAACTTTGCAGGTAAGTGGATGGAGCTAGAAGACATTATGTTAAGTGAAGTAACACAGTCCCAGAAAAACAAACGACAAATGGTGTCCCTCATATGTGGATATTATTGCCAATAACCAAGTTATAAATATTTCTCATGGAGAGGGATTCATATTAAAAGAACAACAACAGAAAGACTGCATCAGAAAACTGACTGAAATGATGAATTGGGAAGGGTAGGAGGGGTGGGAGAGGGACACGGGTGTATATTTGATTAATGCATATTTAATTGACGTGAGTTTAAAAAGTATCCAGTTTTGCCCAGACATTGTCTACAGGTTACATGGTGTTTTAGGACTTAGTAAAAGTAAATATGTGTATATTAAACAACATTGTTTTAAAGGCTCTGATAAAAACAGTAATTCATCTGAGTTATATGGAGATATAAATTACTGTTGTCCACATTTGTTCTACATAAAATATGTATAACAATAACTTTGGGATTGGCACATGCAAATGTTCTCTATAATTTTTCTGTTGTATGGTACCACCTCGTAGAATTCTCTTTCACCTATAAGATGATTTAACATAAAAATTAAGTTTGCTTCCCAAGTTAATCACATACAGTCACCCAAAACAGCATGGGCGAATTTGATGAAATCTGTCCCTTGATTCCACCCTATAGGTATGTATAATACAAATGCCTTCTGGAGACTCATGGGTCAAAAAACAAAAAACCTAAAAAAGGGGGGATACAGATAGATATGAAACCTTTTTGTCAAAAACCTTGCAATTCAAATCTTAAAACTAAGTACAGGAAAAGATTTGTATGTTCCAATACGTCAAAATGTCACCAACTTAACTGCTTAGAAAGAAAAGATACAACTTTTCACTGAATAGGACGTACCAGAAAGTGCCAACAGAAAGTTTGGCCCGTCTGAACATTGAAATGAAGAAAAGCCTCAGATTGCTACAAACATCAAACCCCTCTATGGATCCAACTTGTAACAACTATTTATAATGAGTCCTAACAAAACTTACCTTCTAGGTATTGCAAAGGTTTTAATATGAGAGACTTTCTTACCTCCCCCCCATAGAACAAGGAGAAATATGATGATGATGAGGTCATTCTCCAACTGTAAATTGGAGACTATTATAGAGGTAATCTCTTATAAAACTGGTAAAACTGCCTTCTTTAATTGACTAATAGACATAGGAACTGTAAAAAGGATTATTGTCTATTCAGAACCAAATATAATACTAAAGTATCCTTAAGCTATGCACTTAAGCAAAATATATTAATACAGCAGCTCTGATATCAGCAATGGATTATTCTACCAAGGAGATGTTGGCCAGGGGATCCAAGCCCCCACAAAAGGTAAAGGCTCCTTGCCTCTAAACTGGTATACCTGCAAGAAGAGAGGTGATAAGGCTCTGCTGTCGAAGACCTGATGTTAACATGGGAAAGATGTATTGAGAACACACATGCAAGTGTACAGATGGTCTCTGGGATACCAGAGATTGTTACCAAAGGCCACTAAAACAATAAAGCAAATATGCGTCTCCTTGAGTCAAGCAAGACTCCTCCGTCAGCACCAGCCACACCTCACCTGCCTGGAAATACTGTGCAGCAGAGGCAGCCAAATGCTTGTATATCCCAAATCGAATTGGCTATTAGCTCTCTCCTTGGAGGAATAACCCATGGCTGATGCCACAAACTTACATCCTCTAATGGTTAGGAGATGTTATAAACCGCATGAAGTGACCCTGCCATACTTAACAGAAGAAAATGTAATACATGATTTAACATACCATCCAAACATCTGTGTCTATACCAAAGTAACCTACCATAACAATTAGTACTGTTTAAATACCTATATATCTAATTGCTTGTGCTTCATTAGTAGGATTGAAAGGTTATTCCTGGACAAACTGTCAGCCCATGAAAGGAAACAGCCAGAATTGACCAGAGTCCAAGACAACAGCTCCAGAAAAAGTAGACTGTTTTGCTTCTCATCCACTTGTGCCCCTTTTCTAAGCCTAGGGAACAATCTGCGGAAGAGGGGGCATGGTAGAATGTAAGTGCTGCGATTGGGGTGAATGGTGAAACTACAGCAATATAGTCTGGACTCGCATTTGATCAACTTGATTGAACAAAAAAGCCCCCCCCCTGCTGGATGGTGGGACCCATGGGCTGTGTGGGTTTGGGCACAACTGCTTGCAAATTGGTTTTACATGAAGGATGCTTGTACTCATAAATTATCACTTATTGTTAAAAAAATGAAAAAAAAACTGAGAGAAAGATGCAGGAAAATTATGGCAGAATGCATGATCTGGGATGGGGTGGGGTGGGGTCGGGGGAAGGGAAAGGGAAAGAGAAAGGGAAATATGCCTGAACTGAATTGGAAAATGATGTATGAAATACACAAAGCATCAATAAAAAAAGTGTAAAAAATAAACACCAGAAAAAACCCTATTAGATACAAGAACACATGAATACTAAGCAACACACTACAGAATAACATACGGGTCAAATGAGAAATAAAGAAAAAAAATAAAAACATTCCTGGTACTAAATGAAAGGGATGATATATCACAGCATAACCTATGGGACACCTTAAAAGCAGTCCTGAGAGGGAAATTCATGACCCTAAATACCTACATTAAGAAAACAGAAAGAGCACAAATAAATAACTTAACATTTAAACTAAAAACACTGGAGAGGCAGCCACAAATAAATCCTAAACGTGACAGACAGGAAGAAATATCAAAAATCAGAGTGGAAATCAATGAAATTGAAACAAAGAAAACAATACCAAAAAAAATCAAGAAATCAAAGAACTGGTTCTTTAAAAATTAAGCAAGATAGATAGACCTTTAGCCCAAAGGACTAAAAAAAGTAAAGAGCAACTCCAAATCTACCAAATTAGAGATGAAAAGGGAAACATCACAACAGATACTGACAAGATTCAGAAAATCTTATGGAAATACTTCAAAAACCTAGACTCTACTAAATTTGAAAACCCAAGAGAAATGGAATCCACTAAGACTTGACTGGGAAGAGATCAACAGCTTAAATAGACCCATAATAAAGGAGGAAATTGAAACTGTGATTTAAAAAACCTCCCAACTAATAAAAGCCCAGGTCCAGATGGATTCACAGCAGAATACTATGACATTCAAAGAAGACCTACAGCCACTACTACTCAAAACAGTCAAAAGGACAGAAACAGAAGGAAATCTCCCAAATACCTTCTATGAAGCCAACAACACACTAATAACAAAACCAGGCAAAGATACAGCCAAAAAAAGAAAACTATAGACCCATTTCATTAATGAACACAGATGCAAAATTTCTCAACAAAATACTTGCAAACTGCGTAAAGGCACATATCAAAAAGATCATTCGCCATGACCAAGCTGGATTCATAACAGAGATGCAGGGATGGTTCAACATATGTAAATCAATAAATGTCATAAACGTATAAATGGACTGAAAGACAAAAACCACAGGGTCATCTCAATCAAACGATGTGGAAAAGGCCTTCAACAAAATTCAGTATGCCTTCATGTTTAAAGTCCTAGAGAAAATTGGACTGGAGGGAACATTCCTCAACACAAGTAAAGCCATATACAACAAACCCACAGCCAGCATTATCCTAAATGGGGAAAAATTAGAAGCATTGCCCTTAAAGTCAGGAACCTCGTAAGGTTGCCCCCTATCCCCATTTCTTTTCAATATAGTGCTTGAAATGTTCAAGAGAGCAATAAGACAAGAAAAGGAAATTACAAGAGTACTAATTGGAAACGAGGAAGTCAAACTATCCCTTTTTGCAGATGACATGATTGTTTACCTAAGGGATGTCAAAACTCCACCAGAAAACTCCTAGAAACTATCAACATGTTCAGTAAATTGGTGGCATACAAAATTAATCAGTAGCCTTTTTTATGCCAATAACAAGCAATTGGAGAAAGAATACAAGGAGACTTTCCAACTCACAGTAGCCTCCCCCCAAAATAAATTATCTGGGAACAAACTTGACCAAAGATATTAAAAATTTCTACAATGAAAAATTTAAATCCCTCAAGAAGGAGACTGAGGAAGATATTAGAAGATGGAAGAAACTCCCATGCTCATGGATTAGAAGAATCAATATAGTAAAAATGACCATCCTGCCCAATGTAATATACAGATTCAGTGTAATCCCAATTAAAATCCCCATGAGCTTATTCACAGGCCTAGAAAACAAAAACATCCTAAAGTGCATATGGAGAAACAAAAGACCCTGGATAGACAAAGCAAAGCTGAGCAAAAGGAGCAATGCAGGGATGATTACTATACCAGACTTCAAACTATATTACAGGGCTATTGTATAAAAAACACCATGGTTTTGGCACAAAAACAGACCTGTAGATCAATGGAATGAAACTGAAGATCCAAGCATGAGGATATCCAATTTCAGTCACCTCATATTCCACAAAGGGTTCAAGAAGACTCAATGGAGCGAAGACAGCATCTTCAGTAAATGGTGATGGTAAAACTGCATCACCACTTGTAGAAAATTAAAACTACACTCCTACCTCTCATGTACAAAAATCAATTCAAAATGGATCAAAGACCTCAATATAAAACCCCAAAATCTGAAAATGATAGAAGAAAATTTTGGTAGTAAAATACAAGATATAGGTTTAGGAAAGGATTTTCTTTTTTTTAGGTTAATCAAGCCAAATTTATTATTTTCCTTTTGGATGCTTAAGGCCACACAGCCCAGATTAACCAAGCTTTTTGTTTTCTTAAGGTTAGTTGAGGATCTGGTCTTTAGGGGTCACTCAGATTTTTTGGGGGGGGAAGGGGTTGGGAGCCCCTGGCTCTTTTCAGCTTTTCATGTACCAGTTCCATCAATTCAAGGACAAAGTCAGGTCTTGCTAGAGCAGACTTCCTTTTTTGAAGCATGAGCAGAGTTTCCTCTTTATAGATGACACTGGCTGAAGTCCCATTAGCGGATCTCCAAGACCTCCTTACACAGGAAGACTGGTGATCCACATTTGCAGGACTTTTCAAGAGATGCCCGCATGCATAGTCCCCTGAGACTTGGTCGACCTCTGAGGGCAAGGAACAAAGTTATCCCTTAGGTCCCTTGGCCAAATTGGTATGGGTGTTCAGTATGGTCATTAATCACCCAGAAAGGTCAAGTTAGTTACACCAGACTGATTCATCACACCTATATTAAAATTGTATCTTTTGAAAACAAACTGTACGTTATTTCCATATAGTATTTATTGATTTGCATTTTTCCATTTTAATTCCATACTACTACAAAATATGCATATATACCCACTATCATATACCAAAAATCCAAAGTCTGAAAGTAAATGGTAGGCTAGTTACAGAACCTGTCAAGAGACTCACAATACAAGAGCACAGTTGTCTTCAGATCATGAGGAATACAGCATCAACATTGCTCAGTCTGCCTCACAACTAGGCATTGGTGCTAGTATCCACAAATGAGGGATACCATTCATCTTTTGTTTTTCTGGGACTTGTTACTTCACTTAAGATAAAATGTTCTAGTTCCATCCATTTACCTGCAAATTTCATGACGTCATCTTTCTTTACAGGTGCCTAGACCTCCATTGTGTAGATGTACCATATTTTCTCTATCCACTCATCAGTTGAGGGGCACTTGGGTCGGAGCCAGCTCTTTGCTGCAATAAACATGGCTGTACATGTATCTCTGTGGTAGGATGAGTTTATCAGTCTATACCCAGAAGTGGTATGGCAGGGTCAGGTGGTAGGCTCATTTTGAGTCTTTTGAGGATTCTCCACACTGTGGAAAAGATTTTCTAAATCAGCAGTTGTGCAAAAAATACGGTCAACAAATGACAAATGGGACTTTATTCAACTAAAATCTTCTGTACAGTGAAAGAAACAATCAAAGAAGTGAAAAGAAAACCCACAGAGTGGAAGGAAAACTTCACTAGTGATACGTCTGATAGAGCATTAATATCCAGAGTGTATAACCTACTCAAAAAACAAAGGAGGAAGAGCACAAATGACTCACTCGAAAGATTGAGTAAAGAGCTGAACAGAGACTTCATAAATGAAGAACATGGCAGAGAAACACTTTAAAAATTGTTCAACGTCGCTAATAATTAAGGAAATGCAAATTAAAACTACCTTAAGATTTCATCTTACTCTGGTAAGACTAGCTATGATCCAGAAAACAAAAGATATCAAATGCTGGAGAGATTGCAAAAGGGGAACACTCATCCACTGCTGGTGGGAATGTAAACTCGTACCACCCCTAGGGAAAGCAGTGTGGGGAACTCTTAAGAAACTGACAATGTCAAGGCCAGCCTGGTCTACAGAGCGAGCTCCAGAACAGCTGATTCTAAAAGGGAAACCCTGCCTTATAAATATCCCCCCAAAAAACCTGACAATAAGCCTACCACCTGACCCAGTCATACACTCCTGAGTATATATCCAAAAGACTAATCCTATTGCAGAGATACATGCATGTCTATGCATATTGCAGTTCTCTTCTCAATAGCAAAGAAATGGAAGCAACCCAAGTGTCCCTCAATTGACGAGTGGATACAGAGAATGGAATTTTATGCATCAGTAAAGAAAGATGACATCATAAACTTTTCAGGTAAATGGATGCAACTTGAAGCCATTATGCTAAGTGAAGTAACATAGTCCCAGAAAAACAAATGACAAATGGCATCATTCATTTGTGGATGCTAGCTCCAAATGCCTAGTTGAAAGGCAAGTTGAGCAATGTTAATATTATATTTCTTTTTATCTGTAAACAACTGTGCTGTGGTAATGTAAATTCCTTAAGAGGTTCTACAATTAAGTTGCCACTTATTTTCAGACTTTGTAATTGTGGTATACGGACGGAGGGTATGTATTCATATTTTAAAGCAATATAAAATTAAAGGGAAAACTCCTAAACATATTTTGGAATTAACATACAGTTTATTTTCAGAGGTCATAATTTTGGTATATATGTGATATATATATATATATATATATATCACATATATACCAAATATATGTGATATATATATCACATATATATATATCATATATATATATATCACATATATATATATATCATATATATATATCACCAGATATATATATATCACATATATACCAAATATATGTGATATATATATCACTTATATTTGGAGCAATACAAATGGGAGGGAACAACAATGACAAAAGGACTAGGTCAAATAACTGAATGAAACAGTTAACTTCTGCCCAAATAAGAAAGTTCTGGAGAGAAAAACTTTTAAAAAAGATGCAAGACATGTATGGCAGAATGCATGAACTGGGGTGGGGTGGGGGACATGGAAAAGGGAATGTGTCTAAATTGGACTGAAAAATTATGTATGAAGTACCAAAAAAATCAATAAAAACATTTTATTTAAAAAAGAATGAAATTAAGCCCTTATATATCATCTTAAAAAAAATCGACCCCAAATGGATCAAGACCTCAATGTAAAACTTGAAATTTTGAAACTGGTAGAAGTAAAACACAGTATCCTAAAGATATAGGTACCAGAAAGGACTTTCTAAATCTGACATCAGTTGCTCAGTCATTCTGGTCAATAATTTACAAGTGGGACCTCTTTTTTTAAATTACTTCTTTATTTTTTCATTTTATAACAATAAGTAATCATTTATGAGTACAAGCATCCATCATGTAAAACCATTTTGCAAGCAGTTGTGCCCAAACCCACGCAGCCCATGGGTCCCACCATCCAGCTGGGGGGTCTTGTATGTTCAATCAAGTTGATCAGATGAGTGTCCAGACTATATTCCTGCAGTCTCATCACTCACCCCAATCGCAGCCCCCACATTCCACCATGCCTCCTCCTCCGCAGATTGTTCCCCAGGCTTAGAAAAGGGGCAAAGGTGGACGAGAAGCAAAACAGTCTACTTTCTCTGGAGCTGCTGTCTTGGAGTCTGATCAATTCTGGCCGTTTCCCTTCATGGGCTGACAGTTTGCCCATGGATAACCTTTCAATCCTACTAATGAAGCACAATCAGTTAGATATATAGGTACCCAAATAGTACTAATTGTTATGGTAGGTTACTTTGCTATAGACACAGAGGGACCTCATTAAACTAAAAAGCTTTATTGCACCAAAGGAAAGAGCCAGGAATGAATAGGAAGCCCACAAAGTGGAAGCAAATCTTCACCAGCTTATTTATACAACAGAGGACTAAAATTCAGGCTACAGAAATAAACAAGTGACTAAAATCCAGAATACACAAATAAACAAGAAAACACATAGACCAATTAGTATACAAAACCTCAAAAAGCACAGGCCCAGGTATATTTACAGCAGAATTCTGCAGACATTTAAGGAGGATGTACAAGCAATATTACTTAAGTTGTTCAAAATGATTAAAACAGAGGGAGAACTCCCAGATTCCTCCTATGAATCCAGAATCACTCTAATATCAAAACTAGTTAAAAATACAACCAAAAACAAAACAAATAAAATCGAATAGAAAATTATAGGCCCATATACTTAGTGAATAAATATGCAAAAGTTCTCAACAAAATACTTGAAAATTACATATAGGTATATATCAAAATGTCACACAGCATGATTAAGTCAGCCATATTTCAGAGATACAGGGGTAGTTCAATATATGTGAGTCAAAAATGTCATAAGTAGTATAAATGGACTCGAAGAAAAAAATCATGTGATCATCTCAATATATGCAGAAAAAGCCTTTGATAAAATCGAACATTCCTTTATATTAAAAGTCCTAGAGGGACTGGATGGAACATACCTCAAAAGAATTAAAGCTACATACAAAAAAACCACAGCCAACATCATTCTAAATATTGAAAAATTGGAATCATTCCCTTTAAAATCAGGAACCCAGAAAGGCTGCCCACTATCTCCACTCCTTTTGAATATGTGCTTGAAAGTCTCCCTAGACCAATAAGACAAGAAAAGGAAATTAAAGGAGTGCTAATTGGAAAGGAAGAGGTCAAATTATCCCTGTTTGCAGATAATATATTATACTTAAGGGATGCAAAAAAAAATTCCATCAGAAAACTCCTAGAAATGACTAACACTTTCAGTAAAGTGGCAGGTTACAAAATTAATCTACAAAAATCAGTAGCCTCCCTATATGCCAAATAAGCAATTGGAGAATGAGTACATGGAAACCCTTTCATTCACAGTAGCCTCAAAAATATATTTCAGAATAAACCTGACAGAAGACATTAAAGAACTCTGCAATGAGAGTTATAAACCTTTAAGGAAAGTGACTGAAGACATCAGAAGATGGAAGAAACTCCCATGCTCATGGATGGGAAGAATTAATATTGTGAAAACTACCAACTTGCACAAAATAATATATAAATTCAGTGTAATCCCAATCAAAATCCCAATGGCATTCTTCACAGAATTAGAAAATCCATCCTAAAATTCAAAAGGGAGCACAAAAATCCTCGATCGGTAAAGCAATACTGAGCACAAAGAGCAATGCAGGCAGGATTACTATACCAGATTTCAAATTCTATTACAGTGCTATAGTCATAAAAACAGCATGGTCCTGCACAAAAATAGATCTCTAGATCAGAGGAACATAATTGAAGAAATTTCAACCAACTGATATTTGGACAAAGGGGCCAAGATCATTCAATGGAGGAAAGACAACATCTTCAGCAAATGGTGGTGGCAAAACTGGGTTACCATTTTTAGAAGAATAAAATTAAACCCCTACCTCTCACCCTGTACAAAATCAACTAAAAATGGATAAAAGATCTCAACGTGAAACCTGAAACTCTGAAGTTGATGGAAGAAAACATTGGCAGCAACCTAAAAGACATAGGCGCAGTAAAAGACTTTCTCAGTCAAACAACAGTTGTGCAGGAAATAAGGTCAACAATAGACAAATGAGATCTCACTAAACTCAAAAGCTTCTGTACAGCAAAAGAAACAATCAAGGAAGTGAAGAGAAAACCCACGGAGTGGGAGGAAACCTTCACCAGTGATACACCATACAGAGCACTAACATCCAAAATATATAAACTACTCAAAAAATAAAGAAGAAAACAAATGTCCCACTCAAGAGATGGAGTAAAAACCTGAACAGGAGCACACAACATGGGTGGAGTTAGCCACACTCCACACAGCACAAGACCAGCGTGCACCCCGCTGGGCAAGTAGACTTCACCCATGTCTTGTAGAATGCCAACCTGCAAAATACCAGGTGAAGGCTGCCTTCCTGGGGACTTTGGGCACCTCTGTGCCCCGTAGAGGCCTGGTATCACCTGGTACCTTTCAGCCTTCTGGTCCCAGTGTGGGATGTGGGCAGAGTTAGCCACACACTACACAGCACAAGACCAGCCTGCACCCTGCTGTGCGAGTGGACTTCACCTGTGTCCTGCAGAACACCAACCTGCCAAAGACCAGCTTAGGGAATTGGTGGTGCAGAGGATCAGATGTGCAGCCAATGTTGAGGCAACAGAACCCAAAGAAACAAACAAATCCATATGCCAAAGACACACACACACACACACGAAAAAAAAATGGGAAAATCTCATAATAAATCCACACTGAACTCTGCCAATCCTACAGAAGACTCCTACAATGAGATCTCCGTGGAATGAAACCAAGACACAGACTTTAGAAAAACAATTATGGACATATTCAAAGAAATTAGAGAACTAAAGGAAGAGAATGAAAAACTCAAGAAGTACCAAGAAGGTGATAATGCCAATTGTTGGCAAGAACTAAGGGGAGAGGTTGAAAAACTCAAGAAGGACCTAGAGAGAGATAATGACAAACGTTGGAAAGAAATAAAGGGAGAAAATGACAAACTCCAGAAGGAAGTGGAAATGCTGAAATGATCCCAGGCTGAAAGGGAAAAAGAAAGTGACCAATGAAACAAGGACCTACAAGATGAGAATGAAAGGCTCCAGAAGGAAGGGGAAAGACTAAAGAACATTTCAGTCACAGGATGAAATGAAAAAGGAAATTGAACATTTATCCAATCAACAGGAAAGGATGGGAAAAGCCTCAGAAGCAGAATGGAAGAAGCATAAAAAAGAATATCAGACATGCAGCATAACATGGTCCAACTGGAATGCTCCAGTAAAGACTATTAAAAATTAAAAAAAAAAAGAGTGGAACAACCAGGAAATGTGGGACACTGTGAAAAAACCAAACCTCTGCATCATAGGGATAGAGGAAGGAGAAGAATCCAAAGACAACACTATTAACAAGATCTTCAACAAGATAATAGAAGAAAATTTTCCTGAAATTTTCTGAACTGAATAAAGGTAAACCTATACAAATATAAGAAGCACATAGAACACCAAATAGATAAGACCAGAAAAGAAATTCCCCACACCATATAATTGGTAAAACACTAGCTACTCAAAACAAAGACAAAATACTGAAAGCCATAAGAGAAAAACAACAACTTACATATAAGGGGAAACCCATCAGAATCATAACTGACTTCTCACTGCAAACTATGAAAGCTAGAAGAATGTGGACCAAAGAATTCCCAGTACTAAACGACTTTAGATGCCAACCCAGACTACTATACCCAGCAAAATATCAATCATAGTTGAAAGAGAAAGAAGAGTCTTTCATGATTGAGCAAGATGAAAGACTACATGCCTAAGAAACCAACACTTCAGAAAATCCTTGAAGCAATCCAAAGAACAGAGGAAAAAAGCAACTATCCCTAAGCAATTAAAGAAAGAAAGCAACAAAATCATAACAGAGTAAATAGAAACCTAGACCAAGAATTCAAACCAAAAATAAGGTAAAAAGAAGCAACACAGATCTCTCAATAATAACCTTAAATACTAATGGTCTAAACTCCCCAATCAAAAGGCATAGACTGGGATAATGGATAAGGAAACCCAACCCTTTTATATGCTGTCTACAAGAAACCCATCTCACCCTCAAGGACAGACACCATCTTAGAGTGAAAGGATGGAAAAAATATTCCAAGCAAATGGTACCAAGAAATAAGCTGGAGTGGCTATTCCAATATCAGACAAAATAGATCTCAAAATAAAATTATTCAGAACAGAGAAAGAGGGCCATTACATCCTTGTCAAAGGAACAATGAACCATGAAGATTTCACAGTCCTAAATGTCTATGCACCAAACTCTATTGCACCTAAATTTATAAACACAACTCTGCAGGACCTCAAGACACAGATTAATGCTAACACATTAATAGTGGGAGACTTCACCACCCCACTGAGCCCATTGGATAGATCAACAGGACAAAAAGTAAACAGAGAGACATCAGAATTGAACAATACAATACACAAAATGGACCTCACAGACATCTACAGAATATTCCACCCAAATACCAGAGAATATACTTTCTACTCATCAGCTCACAGAACATTCTCCAAAACTGACCACATACTGGAGCACAGAAGGAGCCTCAATAAATACAAAAGGATAGAAATTATTCCATGCATTCTATTGGATCACAGTGCAATAAAGCTCAATATGAACCCCAGAATAAGTCCAACTAGCAACAAGAACACATGGAGACTAAACAACACAATCCTGAACAATTAATGGGTCAGGGAAGAAATAAAGAGTGAAATAAAAGTATTCATGGAACCAAATGAAAAAAGATAATACAACACAACAAAACCTGTGGGATACTTTAAAGGCAGTCTTTCTTTTTATTGATGCTTTGTGTATTTCATACATCATTTTACAATTCAGCTCAGGCATATTACCCCTTCCCTTCCCCTCCTCCCACCCCACCCCATCCCAGATCATGCATTCTGCCATAACTGTCCTGCATCTTTCTCTCAGTTTTTTTTTCTATTTTAGATAAAAGAGATAAACCAGGAGCACAAGCATCCTTCATGCAAAACCTATCAGCAGGCTGTTGTGCCCAAACACCCACAGTCCCACCATTCAGTGGGGGGTGACAGGTTGTTTGTTCAATCAAGTTGATCAAATGAGTGTCCAGACTACATTGCTGTAGTTTCACCATTTACCCCAATCGCAGCCCTTACATTCTACCATGCCCCCTCTTCCGCAGATTGTTCCCTAGGCTTAGAAAAGGGGCACACGTGGATGAGAAGCAAAACAGTCCACTTTCTCTGGAGCTGCTGTCCTGGTCTCTGGTCAATTCTGGCTGTTTTCTTTCATGGGCTGACAGTTTGTCCAGGAATAACCCTTCGATCCTACTAATGAAGCACAAGCAATTAGATATATAGGTATTTAAACAGTATTAATTGTTATGGTAGGTTACTTTGGTATAGACACAGATGTTTGGATGGTATGTAAATCCATGAATTACATTTTTTTCTGTTAAATATGACAGGGTCTTACTGTGGTTATATCATCTCCTGACCATTAGATGGTACAAGCTTGTGGCATCAGTAAAGGCAGTCTTCAGAGGGAAATTTATAGCCATAAATGCCCACATTAAAAAACAACAACAACAACAAAAAAACAGAAAGGGAACACATAAACAACCTAACAACAAGAAGTGAACCCTAAACCCGACAGGAAGAAATAACAAAAATCAGAGCAGAAATCAATGAAATAGAAACAAAGTAAACAATATATAAAATCAATGAATTCAAAAGATGGGTCTTTGAAAAAATAAACAAAATAGACAGACCTCTAGCTCAGATAACCAAAAAAAAGAGAGAGCAACTCTAAATCAATAGTATTCATAATGAAAGGGGAAACATCACAACAAACAAAGAAAAGATCCAGACAATCATACAGGAATAATTCAAAAATCTATACTCCACTGAATTTGAAAACCTAAGAGAAATGTATGAATATCTGAAATCCTGGGAACTAACAAAGCTTAACCAAGAAGAGATTGGCAGTTTAAGCAGACCCATAATATTTGAGAAATTGAAGATGTAATTTAAAACCTCCCAACTAAAAAAAGCCCTGGTCCAGATCGTTACATGGCAGAATTCTATAAAACATTTATAGAGGTCTTACAACCATTGTTACTCTAACTGTTTAGAAGGATACAAACAGAGGGAATTCTCCCAAACTCTTATGAAGCTAGCATCACTCTAATACCAAAGCCAGGCAAAGATATAAGCAAAAAAAGAAAGCTGTAGACCCATCTCACTAATGAATATAGATGCAAAAATTCTAAACAAAATACTTGCAAATTGCATACAGACCCACATCAAAAAGATCATCCATAATGATCAGGTTAGACTCATACCAGAGATGCAGGGATGGTTCAACATACGGAAATCAAAAAAATATAATAAAACACATAAATGGACTGAAAGACAAAAACCACACGATCATCACAATTGATGCAGAAAAAGCCTTTGACAAGATCCAACATCCCTTCATGTTTAAAATCCTAGAGGGAATAGGACTGACAGGAACATTCCTCAACATGACCCAAGCCATATATAGCTAACCCATTGCCAACATCATCCTAAATGGAGAAAAATTGGAACCATTTCCTTAAAGGTGGGAACCCTGCAAGGCTGACCCCTATCACCACTCCTCTTCAACATAGTGCTCAAAACACTTGCTAGGGCAATAAGACAAGAGAAGGAAATTAAAGGAGTATTAATCAGAAAGGAAGAAGTTAAGTTATCCCGTTTTGCAGATGATATGATAGTTTACCTAAGGGATGCTAAAAACTCTACCAGAAAACTTATAGAAACGATTAAGAGTTTTAGTAAAGTGTTGGGCTACAAAAGTAAGCTAAAAAAGTCAGTAGCCTTTCTTTACAGCAACAATAAACAAGTGGAGAAGGAATATAAGAAGACCTTCCCACTCATAATAGCCTCAAAAATAATAAGATACCTGGGAACAAACCTAAGATACCAAAGACCTCTGCAACAAAAATTTAAATCCCTGAAGAAGGAGATTGAAAATGACATCAGAAGGTGGAAAGACATCCCATGCTCATGGATTGGGAAAATTAATATAGTAAAAATGTCCATTTTACCCAAACTGATATACAGATTCAAAGCAATCCCAATCAAAATCCCTATGAGCTTCTTCACAGACTTGGAAAAAAATCGTTAAATTCATATGGAAAAACAAAAGTCCCCAAATAGCTAAAGCATCCCTGAGTGAATAATGCAATACAGGGGGATCGCCCTATCAGACTTCAAACAATATTACAGGGCCATAGTCATCAAGACAGCCTGGTACTGGCACAAAAACATACCAGTTGACCAAAGGAACAAAATTGAAGATCCAAATTTGAGCTCATACAATTTCAGTCACCTCATATTTGACAAAGGGGCAAAAAACCCTCAGCAAATGATGCTGGCAAAATTGGATCATCATCTGTAGAAGAACAAAATTAAACCCTTACCTCTCACCTTGTACAAAAATCAACTCCACGTGGATCAAAGATCTCAATGTGAAGCCTGAAACCCTGAAGGTGATAAAAGAAAAAGTTGGCAACAACCTACAAGACATAGGCATAGGAAAATACTTTCTAAATCACACAGCAGCCACACAGGAAGGTCGACAGTTGACAAATGGAACCTCATAAAACTCAAAAGCTTCTGCACAGTGAAAGAAACAATCAAGGAGGGGAAGAGAAAACCCACAGCGAGGGAAGGAATCTTTACTAGTGACACATCTGACAGAGCATTAACATCAAGGAAATATAAACTACTCAAAAAACAAAGAAGAAAACAAATGACCTACAAAAACGATGGAGAATAATGGTGATACTACAACTATATAGACTGGACACTCATTTGATCAACTTGATAGAACATACAACCCCCCCTGCTGGATGATGGGACCCATGAGCTGTGTGAGTTTGGGCACTGCTGATTGCAAATTGGTTTTACATGAAGGATGCTTGTACTCACAAATTATCACTTATTGTTAAAAAAAAATGAAAACAAAACAAAACAGAGAAAGATGCAGAAAAGTTATGGCAGAATGCATGATCTGGGATGAGTAGGGGTGGGGTGAGGGGAAGGGAAGGGGATATGTGCCTGAACTGAATTGGAAAATGATGTATGAAATACACAAAGCATCAATAAAAAAATAAATAAAAAATAAATAAAAAGATGGAGTAAAGAGCTGAATAGAGTCTTCACCAGTGAGAAATTACATATGGCTGAGAAAAATCTTAAAAAGTCTAACATCATTAATAATTAAGGAAATGCAAATTAAAACCATTCTCGGATATCATGTCACTCGAGTATGGCTAGCTAAGATCAAGAAAACAAAGGACAATAGAGACAACAGATGCTGGAGGGGTTGTGGGGAAAGGGGAACACTCATCCACTGCTGATGGGAATGTAAACTTGTACAACCATTATGGAAAGCAGTGTGGAGAACCCTTAAGAGACTCAAAATGAGTCCACCTGACCCAGTCATACCACTCCTGGGTATATACCCCAAAGACATCCTCCCTCAAAAGTACATGCACATCCATGTTTACTGCAGCTCTCTTCACAATAGCGAAGAGCTGGAACCAATCCAAATGCCCCTCAACAGATGAGTGGATGACAAAAATGTGGTACATCTACACAATGGAGTACTATTCAGTGGTAAAGAAAGATGGCATTATGAACTTTGCAGGTAAATGGATGGAGCTTGAAGCCATTATGCTGAGTGAAGTAACACAGCCCCAGAAAGACAGAGAATGGTTTCCATCATTTGTTGATGCTAACACCAAATCCTCCAGATGAAAGGCAAGCTGAACAAAATTATGGTTATATTTCTGTTTATCTGAAAGCAACTATGTTGCTATAATGTGACTCTATCAACGGGCTCTAGAATACACCCACCAATTATTTTCAAAATCTGTAATTACTGTATATGGGTGGAGAGTTCGTATCCATGTTTTAGAGTAATATAAAATTAGTGGAGGAAAATGTGAATTTCTAAACATAAAAAAAGACTGAGAGAAAGATGCAGGACAGTTATGGCAGAATGCATCATCTGGGATGGGGTGGGTTAGGGGGTGGGGGGAATGGAAAAGGGAATATGCCTGAACTGAATTGAAAAATGATGTGTATTTCATATACACAAAACATCAATAAATTAAAAATGTAAAATAAAAACAATAAAAAAGCTGAACAGAAACTTCACAAATGAAGAAGTAAAGATGGCTGAGAAACATCTTAAAATATGTTCAACATAGTTAGTAATTAAAGGAATCCAAAATAAAACCACTCTAAGATATCATCTCACTCCTATAAGACTGGCTAAATCAAGAAAACGAAAGACACCAAATGTTGGAGAGGTTGTGGGGAAAGGGGAACACTCATCCACTGCTGGTGGGAATGTAAACTCCTACAACCACTATGGAAATCAGTGTTGGGAACCCTTAAAAGATTCAAAATCAATCTACCACCTGACCTAGTCATACTATTCCTGGTTATATACCCACAATAATCATCCTACTGCAAAGATACATTCACCTCTATGTTTATTGCAGCTCTCTTCACAATAGTGAAGAACTGGAACCAAACCTACTGCCCCTCAACCAATGACTGGATAGAGAAAATGTAGTACATCTACACAATGGAGTTCTGTGCAGCAGTAAAGAAAGATAAGATCATGAAGTTTGCAGGTAAATGGACGGAAATAGAAGACATACTCAGTGAAGTAACACAGCCCCAGAAAAATAAAATAAAAAATAAAAGAACGAAAAATGGTATCCCTCATTTGTGGATGTTAGCACCAAATAACTAGTAGTTAGGCAAACTGAGCAATATATTATATCATCTATATATATTATCTATATATATATATCTATCTATATAGACCACGGTGCCATTATAATTGAATACCTTAATGGGATTGAGAACAATGTACCAATTATTTCAGACTTTGTAATTGTGTTATATGAGGGAAGGGATTGATGCATACTCTGAGACATAATATAAAATTAAAGGCCAAAATGTGAGTCCCAAACATGTTTTGGACTTGACATACAGTTGACTTCAGATGTATACTATGGTATGTGGTGAAGAACATATATGCACTTTTGGAACCAACACAATGGAGGAACAACAAAGAGGGCCTGGTCAAAGAACTTCTGAAACAGTAAACTCGACTAAAGCACCAACTTTTCATCGAAAACGTTAATCTGACTGGAAAAACCAATGCAAGACATTTTGTTATGCAAAAGGCATGAACGCGGGGGGTAGGGGATATGACCCGGGGAATTATGCGAAAGGGGATCTGAGCAAATGTGGTAGAATGCACAAAACTGCAATTAAAAGTTAAACCCTAAAAAGCAGTCTAAGACGAAAATTTATAGCCCCAAGTTCCTACATAAAAAACAAAGAGCCAACATATAAATGATATAACACTACAAGTAAAAACACTTGAAAGGACAAACAAATTAAGCCTAAACCCAAACAGACAGGAAGAAGAACAAGAGATGAGCGGAAAGCAAGGAAATCGAAACAATAAAAAGCACACAAAATCAGGAAGCCAAAGAGCGGGTCCTGGCGAAAGGTAGTAAGATAGCTAGACCGCTAGCGCAGCAAGCAAAGAAAGCACAAAAGAATCGCCATCTCAAGACGGGTAAGGGGGAAAGGGAAACCTACAGTCAACAGAACGGAAAAGAGCCAGACAACATGGGCACCACTTTAAAAACACAAGTCTGGACAAAATTTGAACATTAAGAGAAACGAATATAGATATATTTTTTTTGTATGGAATGCACTTATATATATATATCTATATTATATATATATATATAGTCATGGAATTCACCAAAGCTCAGCCAAGAAGAGATTGACAGCTTAAACAGACCCATAATATATGAAGAAATTGAAAATTAAATAAAAAATACTCCCAACTAATAAAATCCTGGGCCCAGATGTATTCACAGCAGAATTCTATAAGGCATTTAAAGAAGACCTACAACCCCTATTACTCAAATTATTCAGGATAGAAGCAGAGAGAAATCTCCCCAGTTCCATCTATGAAGCCAGCATCTGTCTACTATCAAAATCTGCCAGAGATACAGCTAAAAAAGAAAACTATAGACCCATTTCATTAATGAACATAGATGCAACAATTCTCAACAAAATACAAACTGTCTACAGGCACACATCAAAAAGATCATCCATCATGACCAAGTAGGATTCATACCTGAGACGCATGTATGTTTCAAAATACTTGAATCAATAAATGTCATAGGCACATAAACGGAATGAAAGATAAAACCATGTGGTCATCTCAATTGATGCAGAATAAGACTTCAACAAAATTCAACATGCCTTCATGTTTAAAGTCCTAGAGGGGATTGGACTGGGGGGAACTTTCTGCAATGTAATTAAAGCCACATACAACAAACCCACAGCCAACATTATTCTAAATGTGGGAAAATTAGAATAATTCCCCTTAAAGTCAGGAACCCAGCAAGGCTGCCTCCTATCCCCACTCCTTTTCAATATAGTTATTGAAAGGCTCGCTTGAGCATTAAGACAAGAGAAGGAAATTAAATGTGTACTAATTGGAAAAGAAGAGGTCAAACTATTCCTCTTTGCAGATGACATGCACATGGATTGGAAGAGTTCATATAGTAAAAATGACCACCCTGCCCAAAGTAATGTACAAATTCAATGCAATCCCAATTAAAATCCCCATTAGCTTCTTTACAGACCTAGAAATAAAACATCCTAAAGTTCATATGGAAAAACAAAAAACACCAGTTAGCCAAATCAACCCTGAGCAAAAAGAGCAATACAAGGGATTACTATACCAGATTTCAAACAGTATTATAGGGCCATCGTCATAAAAACAGTCTAGTATTAGCACAAATCTGACTTGTAGATTAGTGGAAGAAAATTGAAGATCCAAACTTGAACACATGTAATTTCAGCCGTCTTATATTTGACAAAGGGGCCAAGAATACTCAATAGAGGTAAGACAGCATCTTCAGCAAATTGTGTTGGCAAAACTGGATCACCAGTTGTAGAAGAATAAAATTAAAACCCTACCTCTCACGCTATAAAAAATGAACTCCAATTGGATCATAGACCTTCATGTCAAACCTGAAATTCTGAAAATAAGGGAAGAAAATGTTGGCAGTTACCTACAAGATATAGGCATAGGAAAAGACTTTAAATCAGACAGCAGCTGCACAGGAAATAAGGTCAACAATTGACAAGTGGGATATTATTAAACCCAAAACCTTCTGTAGAGTGAAAGAAACAACCAATGAAGTGAAGAGAAAACCCAAAGAGTGGGAGGAAATCTTCACCAGTGATACATCTGACACAGCATTAACATTCAGAGTATTTAAACTACTCAAAAAACAAAAGAGCAAGAAAACAAATGACCCACTCAAAAGGTGCATTAAAAACTGAACAGGGACTTCACAAACTAAGAAGTAAAGATGGCTAAGAAACATCTTACAAAGTGTTCAGCATCACTAATAATTAAGGAAATGCAAATTAAAACCACTTTAAGATTCATTTTACTCTGGTAAGACTGGACATGATCAAGAAAACAAAGGATACCAAATATTGGAGAGTCTGTGGGGAAAAGGAAACACTCATCCACTGCTGGTGGGAATGCAAACTCATACAACCCCTATGGATAGCAGTATGGAGAACTCTTAACAGACACAAAATGAGCCTACCACCTGACCCAGTCTTACCACTCCTGGGTATATACCCACAAGACTCATTCTATCATAGAGATACATGCACATCCATGTTTATTGTCTCTCTCTTCACAATATGGAAGAGCTGGAAGCAACCGAAGTATCCCTCAACTGGAGTGTGGATAAAGAAAATGTGCTACATCTACACAATGTAATTTTATGAAGCAGTAAAGAAAGATTACATCATGAACTTTGAAGGTAAATGGCTGGAACTAGAAGCCATTACGCTAAGTGAAGCAACACAGTCCCAGAATAACAAATGATGTATGGTGTCCTTCATTCGTAGATCTTAGCACCAAATCCCTATTTGTAAGGCAAACTAAATAATTCCTTTTTCAGTAAATATAATACCTGATTTTACTCAGCAACTTACTGTGTTATTTGGGAATGTAAATTATATATATTTTGTATATCTGCATATACCTCCACTGTCAAAATGTGAATCTTTAAGCATGTTTTGGAATTAGCCTATAGTTTATTTTCAAACGTTATAATTTCGGTATATGTGTGGCATGTATATATACATATTTTGAAGTGAATCAAATCAGAAGGAATGACAACAACAAAAGACCTGGTCAGAAAACTGACTGAAACAGTGAAACAATGAACTGTTGTCCAAAATAGTAAACTTCTGCATTGAATAATTTAAAAATGAATGAGAAATAGATCCAAGACCTGTATGACAGAATGCATGAATTCTGGTGGGTTGGGAGACAAGGAAGGGGTCTAAAATTTTTTAAGAAATGTTGTATGAAATATACAAAACTTCAGTGAAAACATTGCTAAATTAAAAGAAAAAAAAACAGTCCCAAGTGGGAAGTTTATAGCTCTATGTTCATATAATTAAAAAAATATATCTGAAAAGAGCACATATAAATGAAATTAGAGTGCATCACAATACTCTGGAAGACCAAGGAATAAACAAACCCAAACCCAGTATATGGGAAGAAATATAAAAAAAATCAGAGCAGAAATTAATGAAGTAGAAGCAAAGAAAGCAATACAAAGAATCAATGAACCTAAGTTCTTATTCATTGTTGAACAAGAGAGAGCCATAGCCCAGTTAACCAAAAAAAAGTAAAAGAAAAAAACAGCAAAACCAAATTACCAAAATCAGAGATGAAAGTAAAATTACACACACACACACACACACACCACACACACACACACACACACATGCACGCACGCACACGCACACACACACACACACACACAAACAAACAAATTCAGAAAATTATAAAATAATACATTCGTGGGGGCTAGAGTGATGGCTCAGCGGTTAAGAGTGCTGACTGCTCTTGCAGAGGACTGGGGGTGTGATTCCCAGCACACACATGGTGGCTAAGAAACATCTTTAAGATGGGCCTGGTGGGGCACACTTTTAATCCTAGCACTCAGGAGGCAGAGATATGCAGATTTCTGTGAGTTCAAGGCCAGCCTGGTCTACAGAGTGAGTTCCAGGCCAGCTGGGGCTAAAAGGAGACCCTGTCTAACAACAACAAACAACAACAACAAAATACCCCAAAAATAACCCAAACAAACAAAAATAATACATTTAAAACCTATATGCTGTTAAATTTGAGATGCCAAAATAAATGGATCAATTTTTTAATTCATGGAAACCACCAAAGTTAAACCAAGACAAGGTCAAAATCACTTGAAAATTTCATCTTCCCCAGTCAGACTGGCTAAGATCAAGAGAACAAAGAAACCACCAAATTCTGGGAGGATTTGAAGAAATGTGAAAGCTCATTCACTGCTTGTGACAATGAAATCTCATAAACCCATTATGGAAAACAATGGGAAGATCTCTTAAAATGTTACAAATGAATGTACCATATGATCTATTTATACCACTCCTTGGTATATATCCAAAGGATTCATTCTACTGTAGAGACACCTGTGCACTCATGATTGTTTCGGCTCTTTTCACAATAGCTTAGAAATAGAAACAACTTAATGTCTCTCAGCTGATGAATGGATAATGAAAATGTGGCACATTTACACAGTGGAGTTCTACTCAGTGGTAAGGAAAAATGAAACTATGAAATTTGCCAGTAAATGTATGGAACTAGATGCTGTTATGCTAAGTGAAGTAACACAGACTCAGAAAAACAAGTGACTTATTTTCTTCTTCATTTTCCAATATTAGTTCCAATCCCTTATATGTGAGGACCCACACAGTAAAGTGAAAGAAAGATGCTGAGAGAGGAGGATAGTAGAAAATATATGTCACCAAAGATGAAGTGCTATTCTACTGTAAAGGGAAGAGGGAAAGACATACAAAGAACTATGGGGGTAAAGAGGAAGAAGGAACTCCAGAGAGTGAGCATACTAGGAGATAGGATTATCAAGAGGAAAAGAGATTTGTAGAAACTGGGGAGAGAGGACAGTGGTTAGACAGGGAGAGAGCTGGGTAACATAAATAAAGCTTCAGTGGTATAAAATGCCAGAGTGAATTATTAACTCAAATATTGCCTGGAAATACACATACAGTATCTGAAGATGAATGCATGTGTATACCTGAAGTCTTTGTAACAGGAAACATAGTGCCAGATATGAGGCTGCTTCTTTCAAGTTCTTGGCCAGGGTAGCCCAAGAGACTTTAAAATAACACAGGCTATTGTCACAGCCCATTATTACCCATCAGAACTTGAAGTTAAGAGCATATTGATGAAAATAGGACCTACTTCATAGGAATTGGAACAATGGAGCTGGAACTAATCTGGAAATCTTCATGAAGACTCGCTCTCATAGTTCTAGAGGATACTTTACAAGCTGCTAAGGGAAAAAATAAATCAATGCACTAACAGAGCTTCAAAGTCTGATAGGGAAAATGAGTCGGACAGCAAACTATCTCTATTGTTGCAGGAGTGGAACTCAATGGAAGGGAAATCATGGGTAACGTTGTAAATATAGCCAAGTACATATGGCTGGAGAGGTCATAGATCCTAGACAAAACCCTATCTGTGTAATATCTCAAGAAAAATGAAATTTCTTACTATGTGATAAATATGGATCCTTATATTTACATACAAGTATACTGCACAACACTTACCAAAGAAGCTTCTTTTTGCAACAGATGGAGGCTAAGTCAGAGTTTCATAACTGGTAGCACATAGAAAATATATGTCAAAGAGATGCCCAGACCTAAGTGATACATCTACAGTGAAACCTCTGTACCTAAGCCTCATGAAACATAGTGGAACAGGGGATAGAATACAAATACATTCCTCAATTCTCAGCAGCTAAGATTCCTCAATTATACAGTATGATGAACACAGAAGGCCACAAATGGCCAAGTTTTAGAGAATAAGACTACAGAATGTGTGGTCTTGGATAGGACTTCTACATTAAATCTCCCCCACCCATGGATTAGGGCCAGGCCTATTGTAAGAGCCAGCATTGGTGCATGAATAATATAAAGAAACAGGTTTTCAGACCTCTGGGAACTTGCTCATATGAACTTACAACAATGGTGACAGCATGTGCAAGACTCATGCTGACAATATAACAGCAACAATAAAAACAACAACAAAAAACAGCACTTAAATGAGAAATTGGCTCCAACCTTAACTAAGGTACTATGGCAACTGATTACTGCTGTATGACAGAGAATAGATCTTCTTTTTTTTTTTTTTTTTTTTTTTTTTTTTTTTTTTTTTTAAATTTTATTTATTTATGTATGTGGCCATGAATGTACTGTCTGCATGCAGGTCTGTGCACCCGTGTCATGCAACGCCACGGAGGTCAGAAGAGGGTGTCGGATCCCCCTGGAACTGGAGCTCTCCCGGAATTGGAGTTCCAGACGGTTCTCAGCCACCACGTGGGTGCTGGGGATCGAACCCGGGTCCTCTGCAAGAGCGGTCGGCGCTCTCAACCGCTAGGCCATCTCTCCAGCCCCATAGAGAATAGATCTTCTTTAAGGGACTGATTTTACATAGACTGAATAGACTTCAATGGATGAAATTGCACCAAGGAACATCTGGGTATAAACATTTGACTGCATAGGACTTAACATATTTGACAAAATGTATGAAATCCAGTGGAGGGGCTATTGGTGTATAGATGTGGGAGGGAGTTTAAATTTATTTAAGATCTTTTATATGAAACACAAAAAAATCAATAAAAAATATACATTTAAATATCTATTTTAGGATTTCATCTTACCAAGTCAGAATGGGTAATATCAAGAAAACATATAACAAAAAGACTTACAAAGAAAGAGGGAAAGTTGAACTCTTGTTCACTGTAAGCACTTGGAAATCAGTGTAGTGAACTCATAACAAACTTAAAATAAATCTGGTCTGGCTACACGAATCCTTGGCATATTCCTGAGTGCAATGCTCACCCTGCTGCTGAGATACATTCACAGAAATATTTGTTTCTCTTCTTTTCTTTATAGCTATGAAATAGAAATAGCATAAATGTCCCTCAACTGATGAGTGGATAATGAAAATGCAGTATATTTTGGCAGTGGAGTTCTACTCAGGTGTCAAGCTAAAATTAAATGATAAAATTGATATGTAAATCAATGGAACTTGAACATTTTATACTAAAATGAAATACATCAGATTCATAAATCCAAGTGTTGTATGCTCTCTCTCATTTGTGGACGTTAGCTCCAAATACTTAAATGTGATTATATATCTGCTGTAAGTGCAAGAGCAAGGAAAAGGGAAAGGTACCATGGAGGTAAATGGGTAGAATAACTGGAAGAGAAGGAGATAGTAGGAATCAGGATTTAGTAAGGGGGAAAGAAAATAGAGGGTTCTTTCCCTGGGAATGAGGAGGGAGAGTTATACAAGAAACTATGGGGGTAAAATAGAGGGGGAAAAGGAGCTTGAGACAGGGTGGATAGTATGAGACAGATGTTATTAAGGGGGAAATGGGGAAAATTTGGTACTTTATCTGGGAAGGAGGAGGGAGGTTTATACAAGAGAAGAGTTGAGATAGTGTTTAGGTGGTGCAAAAAATAGAAGGAAAATATATATTCAATATACGTATGACTGAATGTGTCTGCATGTTTCTGAAAACTATATAACAAGAAACAGTGTCAATGAGGAGGATCTTCCTTTCAAATACTTGAACAAGATACTCCAAGAGATCCCCAAAACAGTAAAAGCTATTGTCAGAGCTCTTGATTGCCTTAGCAAACATAAAATCGATAATAAATCAAATTAAACATATTGCTTAAGACAGGATATAATTCACAAACAGGACATGGAGAAGTGGAGCAGAAACTGACCTAGAAGCCTCTTTTCTGAATAGTAGCTCTCATAGTATCAGAGGATACTACAAGCTGTTAAGGGGAAAAATCAGTCAATGTTCCAAGCCAGTGGTAAAACCTGGTAACCACAACAATCACCAGCACAGCAAAGTATCATAATTATTACAGTAGTGGCACATTTATTTTGAAGGTAATCAACAGAAATCTAGTTGTACTTAATACCCACTGAATGGTAGTGAACTTATGTGAAATAATATAAGCATAGCCAAATACAGATGGCCAGGGAATTCATAGATCTTGGAGAAATCCTAAGTCTGTTACATCCCTAGACAAATATAATTACTTACCATATGCTAAATATGCCTTTATATTTACAGACAAGCATACCTCTCAACATTCATCAAAGAAGCTTCTTTTGCAACAGATGGAAATTATTATAGAATTCACACAACAGCTCAAAGGCAAAGAATAAATGTTTATGAGATGCCCCTCCTTAAGTGACACATCTACAGCGCAACCTCTACACTTAAAACTCAAAGAACAAATTTGAAGGACATGGTAGAGGAGGTTGTATGGGGTGAGGGAAACTAAAACTTAATGGTTAAAAATTCATATGGAAATTTACAACTGTGGGGACTTCCTAAAATACAACAAATACATATATAAGAGTTAAAATTAAGTTACACTATGATTCAGGTGAGGATAGGGGTGGTGCAATGTTGCTATCAGACACCACAGGCTAGCAAATTAAAAAATCCAATGTAAGGAATAGGCTACCTGTTTTGAAAATGTCTTATGGGAGGCTGGGTGCCCTTTATACTGTCAAACATTAATGGCCATTAACATTGCACTTTGTTACACTCCAGAATTTTATGGTAAGACCCTATTTCTGATGACACCAGGTACTTCAGTGGTAGCACAAGGTGGAATCAAGATGTTTCTGACCAGGATGCTTGATTTTTACAGGCTAGATTTCATAATGATACTACCAAATGAAAAAAGTATTCATAAGCCTTACCCAGTTGTGAACCCTGAGAGCTACAATAAGCACTGATCTGGCAAGATGTACCCACTGATGCAACAGTGGGATGAACAGTATGGAAGGAACCAACTATTTTCTGATTGGATTTAAGAGCCATGGTACAAGTTGGTATCCATTCACTGCTTGTTTTTCTGGGACTGTGTAACTTCACTTAGCATAACGGCTTTGAGTTCCGTCCATTTACCTGCAAAGTTCATGATGTCATCTTTCTTTACCACTGAGTAGTACTCCATTGCATAGATGTATCACATTTTACTGTATGTGAGTGGAAAGTATGTATGCAGATTTTAGAGTAATATAAAACTAAAGGAGGAAAATGTGAATTCCTAAACATAAAAAAAGACTGAGAGAAATATGCAGGATAGCTATGGCAGAGTACAGGATCTGGGGTGGGGTGGGGGGAAGGGAAAGGGGAATATGTCTTAACTGAACTGAGAAAAGATGTCTGAAATACACAAAACAACAACAAAAGCATTATATAAAAAAAGATGGTATCCATACCCTGCAATGTTATGGGGATGGAAAATCTGTAGATAGATGATAGATAGATAGATAGATAGATAGATAGATAGATAGGTCATAAGCCCTAGGGGAGAATCTACTACTGCTATTCCACTAAATGGACATAGAACTAAAATGACTGCTGATAACATATCATTTTATTCATAGATTACTGTATTTCCTGCCCATCGTCAAGGGATGATTCTTGTACTAAATGAGGAGTTTATTTCAGTTTACAGGATACAGTCTATTTGAGGGAAGCCAGGGAAGGAGCTCAAGGCAGCAACCCAGATTCAGAAACAGAAACAGAACCACAGAAGAACAATGCTTACTGACTTTTGTGTAGATGCATATTCAGCTACCTTTATAGTTTTCAATTAATATTGTATTTGAAATTTTGTGAATTTCATGCAATATATGTTTATCATATTTAGAGCTCTACTTTAATTTGTGAAGACTTTTGGTGCAGAATGGTAATTGATCCCTTAAAAGAACTTGAAGTCATGCTTGGGTATTGCTTTTCTAGCTGTAGTAATAACCACCCCCTTTTTAAGGTAATTTGAACATTTCAATACTAATAGTTTAATGCCCATAAAATATTCATAAAAGATAATTTTTTTGCTTTGGACACAATAGTAGACAGTAAATTCAGGTTTAATTTTATCTTCATTATTAAGGTACTCACAAATTAAAGAAGGGTATCAGCTGGGATTTTTGTTGTTATTAAAAGACTAACCATTTTTTATCTTGCATCTTATGTGAGCAAAATTTTTAATGTGCATATATCTTTTAAGTAATTATACTACGTTAGGATTAGAGTTTTCTCCTTGCTCTTTTCTCTGAGTATTTTAAATTTCCAACTTGTAAAGTGAATTGTGGACCCATTTTCACAGGAACCTGTGTAGTCATCTCCAGTACAAGGTGTATGGTAAACAAAACTCATAAAGCAGATTCCTAGCATTTTTTATTATTCATAAAATAACTGACCATGTTGTATAGAAAGATAAAATTTAGAATTTCATTTATTATAACTTGTGAAAAGTTGTATGACTGGGAAGAATCTTTGAGTCCAAGTTTTAGATTGTGTGACAAGGGTTTCAGAGCATAGCAGAACTGTTTGCTTTCTTCTGGTATTATCTGTTGGACAAGAATCACAGCTAATGACCTCTGTTCCTTACACATTTTAATGTAGTGCTATTCATGCTAAAAATGATCTTAAAATTTATAGTAATGGAACATTGAAATGCATGTGCTAGAATTATGTTTAAATTATTTAGTTCACACTGTAGCAACACTTCCACATATTTTGTTTTGTTGTACAATAAATGTGGAATAATAATAAAAGAGAAAAATAAATCTAATGATTATGTTTCTTAATTGGATTTCACTTTATGGAACTTTCCATTGTTATTTAAAGGGATTTAAAATTCATTGCAGTTTTGTCAGAAAAATACTATGAATAAAAAAACTAAAAAATAAAAATGTCACCTAAGCAATGAATATTAATGAAGAAAATTTGATGAATTTAAGTACTCACAGAAATAATCTATTCAAAGCTTTTGATGGTGATATCATCACACACTGTGTTACACAGAGAAACTTAAACTTTTACATGAAACACTATGAAAAGTGCTGAAAAACCTATTTCATTACTCCTTCCATCTAGAGGCTTACAGTGTAGTGAGAGCAGATGGCTATTTATGTATATACACGATGTGAATCCAAATAGATTAAATGTAAGCCAATGTTAAAAAGAAGTTCTATGGAATTATAGAAAAGACATATACAAATGATTGGTTGACTGTGAAACTCTGAAATGGCATGATAGAGATGGTGAAATTTGATGGTGTTCATGATGACTAATCTAGGTGTCCAATTGATTGGATCTGAGATTCATTGAAATGAGAGGGACCTTCTTAATTGGATCATTTGAAGCTGTAATACCCACACGTGTTGACATTGCCTTCTGATGGCAGCCCATGTAAAAGGCCATGGCAGAAAGAAGCCCTTGTGTTTTTGCTGCTTGTCTTCTTTCTCACTGATGACTTCATCTTGGTGTGACTAACCTCTTTGGACTCCAGCATACAATGAAGATTAATGGATCCCCAGGAATCCATCAGGACTTTGGCACCAGATTGACACTACTGAGACTCCCAGCCTCGTGGACTGAGTACCGGATTCTCAACCTCTCTAGTGTGGTGAAGTCATGTAAGTCAATCTAATATATATCATTTGACCAGTTTGGGTTTTTTATTTTATTTTATTTATTTCTGTATGTGTATGAATGTATTGTCTGCATGCAAGTTTGTGCACCCATGTCTTGCAATGCTGCGGAGGTCAGAAGAGGGTGTCGGACTCCCCTGGAATTGTAGTTCTCCTGGAATTGGAGTTTCAGACAGTTCTCGGCCGCCATGTGGGTGCTGGGGATTGAACCCGGGTCCTCTGCAAGAGCGGTCGGTGCTCTTAACCGCTAGGCCATCTCTCCAGCCCCAGTTCTGTTTTTTTTAGAGGACTCCGACTAATACAGTGGTAAATAATGGATAAAATTTTGACAGGAAATATAGTCAGTGTAGAAGGAATTGCAGGCAAATTCAATAGAATGATGAGACAACATAAAGTCATGTGACTCAGCAGGATACAAAGACATTTCAAGTTTTTGAGAACACTGTTAAGAAGTAAACTTTAAAATAAGAACCAAAGGAATGTTTACTAGAATCTCAATTTATGTGATTTTTCTACAACTAGTATTTCCATTTGCTTTTACCTAAACAAATGTGATCCTACTCTGAAGACTACAGAGGGTGGTTTGACACATGCTACTGAGTATCAGAAACTAAAACAAAAATTTATTCTTTCTAGTTAATATTAACACTTTATAGTTATTACTGGTGTTTTTTTTTAAAGATTAACAGTGAGACAGTCAATTTTGTCCGATTACCAACAAAGCCTGGTGGTACTGGTTAATGTTTTTAGAAAACTCTGCTTGTTGGAACCAAATTTTCACATTTCAGATTGATTCCTCAGTCTCACATAATCTACTCAGAAATGCTGTCTTACTATTTGTGAGATATATGATAAATATTAGTTCTATTATTTGGGTAAGGAAAGGGAGACAGTGTGTGTCAATGGGCAAATGATAGTTATGAAGTCAGTCAAAGGCAAGAGCACCAAAGCAACTGAGTTTAGTGGAACTTGCTACTTGGT
>VZQC01003865.1:135254-160273 GCA_009823505.1 Rhizomys pruinosus
TATATATATATATATAAAATCATAAGAGAAAAGAAAAGTAATTTTACCCAGCTCTGGACCTTGGTAGCCACAATAATAACTGGCTTGGCAAGATATGCTCACTGGTGAAGTAGTGGTGTGAATTTTATGGAACTATATAACCACTCTCTGGTTGGATTTACAGTCCAATTCACAAGATGGAGCCTATACCTGGCACTGTTATCAGGACCAAGAATCTGTGGCTAGACAGGTCACAGGATATAGGGAGATCCTCCTACTGTTACCCTGCTCAATGGGCCTAATAGTAAAATGACTCCTAATGACTTACTATATACCCTTTAATTGATGTATCTCTCAACTCTCATCAGAGAAACTTCTCAGAGCAGATGGTTAACAGGCAGGCTCACTAATGTTCAATACATAAAGAATATGAGACCGTGGAGTGCTTGGCCTTAAATGAAACACTGTATCATATTCTCTCCCAAGGCTCAGGGATTACTGTGGAAAGTAGGGCAGAAAGATTGCAAGAGTCAGAGATGGTAGATGAAAATGAGGAAATTGTTTTCTGGACAAAACAGGGCAATTGTCACATGAATGACGGAATTTATGACAGCATGTACAGATCTGCAAAAGCCCAACCCAGAGAAAAACTCATCATGAAGCAGGGAGGTGAACAGGAAACCCCACTCCTACCTGAGGAAATATTGCCAATTGATAGCTGCTGGGAGATGGAGAGGGAGTTTTCTCTAAGTGTCTGATGTCTGGTAACTTAGCCAGCTTCCAGGGAACTAAGTCAAACCCAAGATCATTTGAGTAACACAAATTAGAGTTGGTGGGCCTTTAAAAAGTAATAGAGCACATGAAGTCAAAGAGGGATAATATGTGCAGATAGATCTGAAAGGAGATGGTATGTGTGTGTGTGGGGGGGTCAAAACCTGATCAAAATTCATTGTGTGGAATTCACAAACAATAAAATGTTATTCAAAAGCAAAAGGATTAAATATTTATTAGTGAAAGTTATGATGCTTGCTCTAGTAATTTAGCCTCAATACTATAAATGTTGCCCTTTCCAGCAATTTAAAAATCTTGATGATGGAAAATGCCAGCTTGGGATAGGGTGGATATATTTTATTTAAGTTGGTTCTCTTTCAACAATTCCCTTCATTCTGGGAAAGAGTCCAATTCTGACATTCTCATGTGCTGTGGGGTGTAGAATCTTTCATTCGAGGAGCATCAAAAGCAGTCCCAAGGGGCTCTTATAAAAAGGACAGGAGCCTGGGAGGGAGAATTCAAAATGTTGGCAAGGAGACAAATAAAATACACTTCACTTTTAAATTAATGCAAAATATTGTGAAACTGTGTTTTAGAGATTATTCCCAATGAGGAATTAAAAAAAATGGCCTGTGTTCATAAAGAATAAGGGGGTATGCTTACCCCTAACTTCTGAATAATAAGTATTCAAATGTCCTTTTCATCAAAGTTTTCATTCATAAGTTTAGGCTTGTCATTTTTATTAGCCAAACAACATTTGAATACATTGGGAAAAGGGAAAATCTAAACCTTTTATTCTGTTCCATTCTATTTTAAGTGAAAAAATGAAACAATTATGTTCCATTTGTAATTCAAAAGACTCTAATAGGTTCTGGCAGAGGGGTGAGGTTTGGCATTCACTTTTCTAAAAAAGTTCATTTGAAATATGTATGTATGGCTAGTAAGGGAGACTTTTCACTCTACCCCTCCAAACTTAAAGAGAAAGAGGAACTTGGGTTCTTGTTTTTTGTTGTGATATCCATTTTTATTTATTCAGCTGGCCCATACATGTTCTTGTTCCATTTACTAAAGACAAAATAATTCTAAAATTTATCCCTTGTTAATCAGTGATAATGTTATAATGAGAAAACAAGGTATATAACTGCAAAATTGCTTGTTGCACATGCAATTAATTCAGATACAGGATTTTTTTTTCCCATCAGGGATCTAGTACTATTTTTAGAAATGTTGGCTTTAGGTGGATTTTAATGATTCCAGAAAATTCTCTGCTTCTGAAATATTCTTTGGATACAACCTTATTTTAAAATTGTTAAGCGAGCTCCCAGACTTCTCTAGGTCACAGTGATCTTATCCCATATGAGATCTTTATGAATACTTGTCTTTGCAAAGTGAGCCAATTCTTGCCATCTCAGCTCTTAGCACCCACAGGGTACCCTGTATTGTCCTTCCTCCACAAACTTATGGTTTGGACCTCAATACTTGAATCCTCCATGTACACTGCTCTCTGAGCTCTGTTCACCCAGACTTGAAAAGTCCCACCTAACTTATCAAGCAACATGTTCATCTAAGAGCTCCATCCCACTATGCTTATTCAGGACACTGTGTAGTCAATACTGAAATCAAAACTCAAATTTTTCAACTATCTCTAACTGAGACCAATTCTTTCACACAAATTGTACATCAGCAAAAAGTGTCCCCCAAATTGAACACCAAACACTACTCAGCTCAACCATAATCTGAAGAATTGGGGAAGAAACAAACAATATACAAACAATAAGGAAGAGATCATTTACCCATACAAAGACACACCACCACACAAGGCCAGATACCCAGGACTCACCCAAACTGAAAGCAAAACTACAAACCCCACAAATAACATGAATAACCAAAAGGACATGGCTAATGCAGAAATTTACAACACCATCATAATTTCACCTGAGAATGACAACCAACTAGATGCATAAGAAAATTATTCCAAAATAATTATAAATATGTTCAAGGAATCCAAAGAGGTTATGACTTAAAAACTGAATGAATGTTGTGAAAACACAGCCTCTGGTCCACCTGTTCCCCTTTTCTAAGCCTAGGGAACAATCTGGGGAAGAGGGGGCATGGTAGAATGTAAGAGCTGTGATTGGGGTAAATGGTGAAACTACAGCAATATAGACTGGACACTTATTTGATCAATTTGATTGTACATACAAGCCCCCCTCCCCAGCTGGATGGAGGGACCCTTGGGCTGTGTGGGTTTGGGCACAACTGCTTGCAAATTGGTTTTACATGAAGGATTCTTGTACTAATAAATTATTACTTATTGTTAAAAATGAAAAAGAAAGAAAATAACTGAAACTATTAAAAAACATGAAGCTAGAATCTTTGAAAAAATGCCAATCTAAATTAAAAATTGAAGAAAGTTCAATATCTCAAACACAAAGTTCAGGGAAAAGAATTAAAAAACAAGTGGAGGAATTGGAACAGAGTGTATCAGGTCTTGAAGAAAAGCTTGGGGAAATAGATTGATCACAGATAATGTCAAATCTATGATAAGCTAGGAACTAAATATGCAAGGCCTTTGAGATACTGTAAAAAGAATAAATCTATGGATCATAGGCATATAAGTAGAAGAAACCCAGGTGAAATGTGCAGAAAATATTTTTTTAAAAATCATAGAAGAAAATTTTCCAAACCTAGAGAAAGATCTCTATCAAGGTACAAAAGGCCTAAAGAACACCAAGTAGACAGGTTCAGAAAAGAAATGCTCGACATTATAATTTATTTGAAACACTGAACATACAGAATAATAAAAAAGATTTTGAAAGCTGTGAGAAAGTCAAATATAAAGGCAGGCCCATCTGAATATCAGGTGACTTTTTAGTGGAAATGATGAAAGCCACACAAATCATGAAAGAACATAGATTTGAGCCCAGATTGCTATTCCCAGCAAAACTATCCATTGTAATTGAAGGAGAAAATTTTACGTCCATAAAAGCAGCACTGCAGTGAATATTTTATGAAATCTTCAGACAGAAGATTAAACATTTTCAAGAGGACACAAAGAATAAATAAATTACCATAGAACAGTCAGTAGAAAGAAGTCTGAGAAAACAGTACAACACCAACATAACAGGAATTAATAAATATTGATCAATCATAACAATATTAATACTCTAAAATCCCCATTCAAACAGCAAAGACTAACCACTTGGATTTAAAAACATAATTCATCTATATGCTGCCTCCAAGAAATGCATCTCATTAACAATGATTCACACCACCTTAATATTAAAGGGTAGAAAAAGAGGCTCCAAGTAAATGGAACCAAGAAAAAAGTAACTATAGTTATCCGAATATCTGAAAAATATACTTCAAACTAAAACTCATCAGAAGAGAAAGAGAAAGTCACTTCACACTCATATTTACACTTAATGTAAAAATCCATCAAGAAAAATTACAATCATAAACATTAATGTGCCTTACATAGTGGCATCTGATTTCATAAAATAAAAGAAACCTTAGGAGCATTAAATCTCACATTGACTCTTCTAACATAATGATAGTGGGTTCTTTCACTACCCAATTGTCACCAATATGAAAACAAAACAAAAACTCTGGAGATAAATGAAATGGTAAATGAAATGGACTTACAGACTTTTACAGAGCATTCAATCCAAATACCAAAAAAAATACATTTTTTTCTCAGCAACCCAGGATCTTTCTCCCAAACTGACTACATATTAGGACCCAAAGCAAGTCTCCACACATTTGCAAAAATTGAAATATCATCTTTTATTCTAACACAAGGGAATAAAGCTAGATATCAGCAATAAAAATAGGGAAAAGTAGATAAATGCATGAAAGCTAATGAGCACATTACTGAATGAAAATTGGTTCACAGGAGAAATAAAATGAGAAATTTAAAAAAATTGTAGAATAGAATAAAAAAGAAAGCAAAATATTCTAAATCCTTGGAACACAATGAAGACAGTCTTAATATGAAAATTTGTAGTATTATGTGCCTACATCAGAAAATTTGAAACATAAAATATAAATAAATTAATGGTTCATCTGAAAGCCTTAGAAAACCAAGAACATTGATACACATACAGAAATAAATAAATGCCGGGCGTGGTGGTGCACGCCTTTAATCCTAGCACTTGGGAGGCAGAGGCACGCGGATCTCTGTGAGTTCGAGGCCAGCCTGGTCTACAGAGTGAGTTCCAGGACAGCCAGAGCTACAGGGAGACCCTGTCTCAAAAAGACCAAAAAAAAAAAGAAAACCAAGAACAAACAACACACAAAAAGTGTAGATAGAACAAGATAAATAGAAGCGAGGATGAAACTAATGAAAGAGAAACAATGTAAACTACACAAAAAAAATCAACAAAGCAGAGTCTGTTCCTTGTAAATTTTTAACAAAATTGACCAACCTTTAACCAAACTAACCAAAATAAAAAGTGAGAGGACACAAACTGAGAGATGAAAAAAAAAAAAAAGTTACAAGATGCCATTACACGCGCACCAGTGGTCTGGCACAGGGGCAGCTGGGAGAGGGTCTTGCTCTGAACCCTCTTTCTGGGGTCCCTGTCACAGAGGGACCACGCTCTTCCTCAGCAGAGTGAACAGAGTGTCGTGTTTACTTCTGCTCTTATCCCGGCTAGTGTACTTGTGGGCGGGCTCCTGAGTCACAGGCAAGATGCCATTACTCGTGCACCAGGTACACAGCTACGGGTGGGGTGGTCTGGCACAGGGGCAGCTTGGAGAGGGTCTCGCTCTGAACCCTCTTTCTGGGGTCACCATCACAGAGGGACCACGCTCTTCCTCAGCAGAGTGAACAGAGGGTCGTGTTTACTTCTGCTCTGGTCCCAGCTAGCGGACTTGTGGGCGGGCTCCTGAGTTGCAGGCAAGAAGCCATTACTCGTGCGCCAGGTACACAGCTATGGGTGGGGTGGTCTGACACAGGGGCAGCTGGGAGAGGGTCTCGCTCTGAACCCTCTTTCCAGGGTCCCTGTCACAGAGGGACCACACTCTTCCTCGGCAGAGTGAACAGATGGCCGTGTATACTTCTGCTCTGGTCCCAGCTAGCGGACTTGTGGGCGGGCTCCTGAGTCGAAGGCAAAACGCAATTACTCGCATGCCAGGTACACAGCTACGGGTGGGGTGGTCTGGCACAGGGGCAGCTGGGAGAGGGTCTTGCTCTGAACCCTCTTTCTGGGGTCCCCGTCACAGAGGTACTGGGGTGCGGGCTAGGTCAGGCACGCAACCCCTCCACCCCACGCCATGGGAATTGCTGAGAATCCAAGTGGTCTTCCTTTTGGAGAACCTTCAGAAAAGAAAGAGAAGACTGACTTTGGCTTCCAACATCCAATATATACACAAAATTGAAAATCTGAAACCTAGGCAAGTCAATAAACCGTAAAAATTAAAAAAAAATTTAAAAAAAGGAGGAGGAAAGGGGAAAAAGCATCAGAAGGAGGCAAGCAAAACCATTCGCTAATATAGTGAAAAGTCATTTGTGACTTGAACCACAAAAGGGAAACCCACATGCTAGGGACACGACGAAGGGACAACATGAGAAAGGCACAGGATATTCCCACACCAGGCCCTACCAAACCTGGAGGAGATAGCTACAATGGGATCCCCTTGGAGGACACCCAAGGAACAGAGCTTAGAGGAATAATTGCAGACATACACAGAGAAATTAAAGAAAATAAATAAGAAGTCAGAGAACTAAAGAGAGAGAATGAAAAACTCAAAAAGGACCTAGAGGGATACAATGACAAACTTTGGAAAGAATTAAGGAACAGAATGACAAACTCCAGAAAGAGCTAGAGGGAGAAAAAAACAAACTCCGAATGGAAGTAGAAACACTGAAAAAGGAAGCCAACCAAAGAAGAAAGGAGCACCAAGAAGAGATTGAGAAGCACAAAGAAGAGATTGAGAAGCTCAAAAAGGAAATGGAAGTACTAAAGAAAACACAGGAGGAAACAAAAAAGGAATTAGAACACTCAGTCAATCAAGAAGAAAGAAAAGGAAAAAGCCTCAGAAGTAGAATGGAGGAAGCAGAACAAAGAATATCAGACCTGGAAGATAACACAGAGCAATTAAAAAGCTCAAATAAAGATTATGAAAAATTTAAAAATACACAAAAGTGGAACAACCAGGAAATATGGGACACTATGAAAAGACCAAACCTCCGCATCATAGGAATAGAGGAAGGAGAAGAATCTCAAGAGAATAGTATTGATCAGATCTTCAACAGAATAATAGATGAAAATTTCCCCAAACTAAAAATAGACAAGCCCATACAAATACAAGAAGCACATAGGACCCCAAATAGACAAGATCAGAAAAGAAACACCCCACGCCATATCATAGTTAAAATGCTAGATGCCCAAAACAAAGACAAAATTCTGAGGGCCACAAAAGAAAAACAAGTCACATACAAAGGGAAACCCATCAGAATTACAACTGACTTCTCGCCTCAAACCATGAAAGCAAGAAGAACATGGAGCAAAGCATTCCCTGTGTTAAGGGACTATGGATGCCAACCCAGAATACTTTACCCAGCAAAAATGTCGACTATACTTGAAGGAGAGAGAAAAATCTTCCATGACATAAACAAGATGATGGAATACATGTCTGGAAAACCAACTCTTCATAAAATACTTGAAGCAATTCAAAGGGCAGAAGAGAGGAGCAACAATCCTCAAACACCTAGGAAAAGAAACTAACAAAAACATAACCATAGGAGCAAAATCAAAGGCTAGAAGTCCAAATGGATAATAAAGTGAAAGGAAGCAACATCCATCTTTCAATTGTAACCTTAAATATTAATGGGCTAAACTCCCCAATCAAAAGGCATAGACTGGGAGAATGGATTAGGAAACAAAACCCATCTATATGCTGTCTACAAGAAACCCATCTCAATTTCAAGGATAGGCACCAACTTAAGGTGAAGGGATGGAAGAAAGTATTCCAAGCAAATGGTACCAAAAAGAAAGCGGGTGTGGCTATTCTAATATCAGACAAAATAGACTTCAAAGCAAAAGAAATCAAAAGAGACAAAGAGGGCCATTACATCCTTATTAAAGGAACAATTGACGATGAAGATTTCACAATCATAAATATATATGCACCAAACATCAGTGCACCAAACTTTATAAAGACAATTCTTCAGGATCTCAAGGCACAGATTAACCCCAGCACACTAATACTAGGGGACTTCAATACCCCATTAAGTCCTCTAGACAGATCAACAGGACAAAGGATAAACAGAGAGACATCTGAACTAAATGACACAATACACCAAATGGACCTCACAGACATCTACCGAATATTTCACCCAAACACCAGAGAATACACTTTCTACTCAGCACCTCATGGAACATTCTCCAAAATAGACCATATACTGGGACACAGGGAAAAACTCAACAAATATAAAAAGGTTGAAATAATCTCATGCATTCTATCAGACCACAGTGCAATAAAACTCAATATCAACACCAGAATAAACCCTACAACCTACAGGAACACATGGAGACTAAACAACACTCTCCTGAATAATGAGTGGGTCAAGGAAGAAATAAAAAAAGAAATAAAAACATTCCTGGAACTGAATGACAATGATAAAACAACACAGCAAAATCTATGGGACACTCTTAAAGCAATCCTAAGAGGGAAGTTTATAGCTCTAAGTGCCCACATTAAAAAAACAGAAAGAGCACAAGTGAACGATCTAACACTGCAGCTAAAAATACTTGAGAGACAACAACAAATGAACCCTAAACGGAGCAGACAAGAAGAAATAACAAAAATCAGAGCAGAGATCAATGAAATAGAAACAAAGAAAACCATACAAAAAATCAATGAATCCAAAAGTTGGTTCTTTGAGAGAATAAACAAGATAGACAGACCTCTAGCCCAGTTAACCAAAAGAAAGAGGGAACAACTCCAAATCAATAGAATCTGTGATGAAAGGGGAAATATCACAACAGACAATGAAAAGATCCAGACAATCATACGGGACTACTTCAAAAACTTATATTCTACTAAGTTTGAAAACCTAGAAGAAATGGATGAATATCTGAAATCCTGGGAATCACCAAAGCTCAACCAAGAAGAGATCGACAGCCTAAACAGACCAATAGTACAGGAAGAAATCGAAGATGTAATAAGTAGCCTCCCAACCAAAAAATGCCCAGGCCCGGATGGATTCACGGCAGAATTCTATAAAATATTTCGTAAAGACTTACAACCATTACTACTTAAATTGTTTAGAAGGATACAAATGGAGGGACTTCTCCCAAATTCCTTCTATGAAGCCAGCATTACGCTACTACCAAAACCAGGGAAAGATACAACCAAAAAGGAGAACTATAGACCCATCTCCCTAATGAACACAGATGCCAAAATTCTAAACAGGATTCTGGCAAATCGCATACAGACTCACATCAAGAAAATCATCCACCATGACCAAGTTGGATTCATACCAGACATGCAGGGATGGTTCAACATACGAAAATCAATAAACATCATCAAACATATCAATGGACTGAAGGACAAAAACCACACCATCATCTCAATTGATGCGGAGAAAGCCTTTGACAAAATCCAGCACCCTTTCATGTTTAAAGTCCTGGAGGGAATTGGTCTGGAGGGATCATTCCTCAATGTAATCAAAGCCATATACAGAAAACCCACAGCCAATATCATCCTAAATGGGGAAATGACAGAAGCATTCCCCTTAAAGGTAGGAACTCGGCAAGGCTGCCCCCTGTCACCACTCCTCTTCAATATAGTGCTAGAAACCCTAGCTAGGGCAATAAGGCAAGAAAAGGAAATTAAAGGAGTTCTAATTGGAAAAGAGGAAGTCAAGCTATCCCTTTTTGCTGATGATATGATTGTCTACCTAAGGGATGCTAAGAACTCCACCAGAAAACTCCTAGAAACGATTAAGAGCTTTGGTAAAGTGGCAGGATACAAAATAAACCTAGAAAAATCAGTAGCCTTTCTGTACACCAACAACAAGCAATTGAAGAAGGACTACAAGGAGACCTTCCCACTCACAATAGCCTCAAAAACAATAAAATACCTAGGAACAAACCTAACCAAAGACACCAAGGATCTCTACAACAAAAATTTTAAACCCCTGAAAAAGGAAATTGAGGAAGACATCAGAAGATGGACAAACCTCCCATGCTCATGGATTGGGAAAATAAATATAGTAAAAATGTCCATCCTACCCAAACTAGTGTACAGATTTAATGCGATCCCAATCAAAATCCCCAAGAGTTTCTTCACAGGCTTGGAAAAAAAAATCCTCAATTTCATTTGGAAAAACAAAAGACCCCGAATAGCCAAAGCAACCCTGAGTGAAAAGAGCAATACAGGGGGGATCGCTATACCAGACATCAAACTATACTACAGGGCTATAGTCATAAAGACAGCCTGGTACTGGCACAAAAACAGACCAGTTGACCAATGGAATAAAACTGAAGATCCAAACCTGAGCTCATACAATTTCAGCCACCTCATATTTGACAAGGGGGCCAAGAAGACACAATGGAAGAAAGACAGCATCTTCAGCAAGTGGTGCTGGCAAAACTGGATCACCACTTGTAGAAGAATGAAATTAAACCCCTACCTCTCACCTTGTACAAAGGTCAACTCCAGATGGACCAAAGACCTCAACGTGAAACCCCAAACTCTGGAGGTGATAGAAGAGAAGCTTGGCAGCAGACTACAAGACATAGGTGTAGGAAAAGACTTCCTAAATCAGACAGCAGCTGCACAAGAAATAAGATCGACAATTGACAAATGGGACCTCATTAAACTCAAAAGCTTCTGTACATCAAAGGAAGCAATAAAGGAAGTGAGGAGAAGACCCACAGAGTGGGAGGAAACCTTCACAGCAGATACATCTGACAAAGCATTAATTTCCAGAGTATACAAGCTACTCAAAAAACAAAGAAGAAAGAAAACAAATGAATCATTCAAAAGATGGAGCAAAGATCTGAATAGAGACTTCACAGAGGAGGAGTTAGAGATGGCCGAGAAACATCTTAAGAAGTGTTCAACATCTCTGATAATTAAGGAAATGCAAATTAAAACCACTCTGAGATATCACCTTACTCCAATAAGACTGGCTAGGATCAGGAACATGAATGATACCAAGTGCTGGAGAGGTTGTGGGGAAAGGGGAACACTCATCCATTGCTGGTGGGAATGTAAACTTGTACAGCCACTATGGAAAGCAGTGTGGAGAACCCTTAGAAGACTCAAAATGAGCCTTCCATTTGACCCAGTCATACCACTCCTGGGTATATACCCACAAGACACAACTTACTGCAAAGATACATGCACAGCTATGTTTATTGCAGCTCTGTTCACAATAGCAAAAAGCTGGAACCAGCCCAGGTGCCCTTCAACTGACGAGTGGATAGAGAAAATGTGGTACATGTATACAATGGAATACTATGCAGCAGTAAAGAGGGACAACATCATGAAATTTGCAGGTAAATGGATGGAGCTGGAAGACATTATGTTAAGTGAAGTAACACAGTCCCAGAAAAACAAACGACAAATGGTGTCCCTCATATGTGGATGCTAGTACCAACAACCCAGATATAAATATTTCTCATGGAGAGGGAGGCATAGTAAAAGAACAACAGAAAGACTGCATCAGAAAATGGACTGAAATGGTGAATTGGAAAGGGGGGATGGGTGGGAGAGGGACACGGGTGTATATTCGATTAAGGCATATTTAATTGACGTGAGCTCAGCAAGTACCCAGTTTCGCCTAGACACTGTCTACAGGACACATGGTGTTTTAGGACTTAGTAAAAGTAAAAGTAAACATGTGTATATTAAACAACATTGGTTTACAGAATCTGATAAAAATGGTAATGCATCTGAATTAAATGGAGATATAATTCGCTGTTGCCCACATTTGCTTTACATAAAATCTGTAGAGCAAGAACTTTGGGATTGACACATACAAATGTTCTCTATAATTTCTCTGTTGTACAGTATCACCTTGTAGCATTCTCTTTAAGATGATTTAACGTAAAAATTAAGTTTGCTTCCCAAGTTAATCATATATAGTCACCCAAAACAACATGGGTGAATTTGATGAAATCTGTGCCTTGACTCCACCCTATAGTCATGTATAATACAACTGTCTTCTGGAGACTCATACGCTAAAAAAAAGGGGGGGGGATACAGAAAGACATGAAACCTTTTCATCAAACCCCTGCAATTCAAATCTTAAAACTAACTATGGGAAAAGATTTGTTTGTTCCAACAGGACAAAACGTCACCAACTTAACGGCTGAGAAAGAAAAGATACAGGTTTGCATTGAGTAGGATGTACCAAAAAGTGGCAACGGAAAGGCTGACCCGTCTGAACATTCAAAGGAAGAAAAGCCTCAGATTGCCATAAACATCGAACCCCTCTGTGGATCCTACATGTAACAACTAGTTATAATGAGTCCTAATGAAACTTACCTTCTAGGTGCCACAAAGGTTCTGATATGAGAGACTTCCTTGCCTTCCCACCCATAGAACAAGGAGAAATATGACAATGATGAGGTCGCTCCCCAACTGTAAATTGGAGACAACTATTGTAGAGGTAATCTCTTATAAAACCGGTAAAACTGCTTTCTTTAATTGACTACTAGACATGGGAACTGTGGAAGGGATTACTCTCTGTTCAGAACCAAATATAATACTAAAGTCCTAGGGCTATGCACTCAGGCAAAATATATTAATACAGGAGCTCTGACATCAGCAATGGATTGTTCTACCAGGTGGATGTTGGCCAGGGGATCCAAGGCCCCACAAAAGGTAAGGGCTCCTTGCCTCTAAGTTGGGATACCTACAGGAGGAGAGGCAATAAGACCCTGCTGCCGAAGACCTGACGTTAACATGGGAGGGATGTATTGAGACCACACATACAAGTGTACAGATGGCCTCTGGAATGCCAGAGAGTGTTACCAAAGGCCACTAAACCAATAAAGCAAATATGGGTCTCCCTGAGTCAAGCAAGACTCCACCGTCAGCACCAGCTACACCTCACCTGCCTGGAAATACTGTGCAGCAGAGGCAGCCATGTGCCTGTATATCCCAAATCTAATTGGCTATTGGCTCTCTCCTTAGAGGAATAACCCATGGCTGATGCCACAAGCTTACATCCTCTACAGGTTAGGAGATGTTATAAGCCACAGTAAGACCCTGTCATGTTTAACAGGGGAAAAATGTAATTCATGGATTAACATATCATCCAAACATATGTGTCTATGCCAAAGTAACCTACCATAGCTATTAGTGCTGTTTAAATACCTATATATGTAATTGCTTGTGCTTCATTAGTAGGATCGAAAGGTTATTCCTGGATAAACTGTCAGCCCATTGAAGGAAACAGTCAGAATTGTCCAGAGTCCAAGACAACAGCTCCAGATAGAGTGGACTGTTTTGCTTCCCATCCACCTGTGCCCCTTTTCTAAGCCTAGGGAACAATCTGCAGAAGAGGGGGCAGAATGTAAGGGTGGTAGAATGTAAGGGCTGCGATTGGGGTGAATGGTGAAAGTACAGCAACGTATTCTGGACACTCATTTGATCAACTTGATTTAACAAACAACCCGTCACCCCCCACTGGATGGTGGGGCTGTGGGGGTTTGGGCACAACAGCCTGCATTTTGGTTTTGCACAAAGGATGCTTGTACTCATGGATTATCACTTACAGCTAAAAAATGAAAAAAACTGAGAGAAAGATGCAGGACGGTTATGGAAGAATGCATGATCTGGCATGGGGTGGGGTGGGGGGGAAGAGAAAGTGAAATGTGCCTGAACTGAATTGGAAAATAATGTATGAATTGCACAAAGCATCAATAAAAAATTAAAAAAAGATACAAAAGCCTGGAAGAAATTCATAAAATGATAGGGATATATGTTAAAATATGTTTTTAACTAAAATAGAAATTTGAAAAGAAATGGATAGCTTTGTAGATATTTATGGCCTTCTAAAAGTAAATCAAAATACATAAATAACTAAAAAGACCCATACTAACCAATGCAATAGAGTAATTATAAATCTCACAACTAAAAAGAGCCAAGGATCAGATGGATACAACACAGAATTGAACAAATCCTTCACAGAACTTATACCAACATTTCTCAAATTATGCTGTAAAAAAGAAGGGAAGGGACACTTGCAAATTCTTCCTATGAAGCCCCTAATACTAAACCAGGCAATGGCAATTTTAGATCGATCTCTCTAATGACTATACATGCAAAAATTCTCAATAAAATACTCACAAACTAATCTCCACAGTTTGGGCATTCATGTGCTTTTGAGTTCCTGGTCCTCTGTTGCATAAGGGAGCTTTCTTAATGAGAATTAAGAGATTGATTTGTGTCTTCTTGGTCCCTTGTTCTATGTTGCATGAGCCTTATGTATATAAGTTGCATTGTAGATGTGCTGCTTAGCCTTAGACAATTTACAGACAATCTGTGTGTCCAGTTGTGGAACTCTGTACTGTTCTCCATCTGGTGCAAAAGAAGCTTCTTTATTGAGTGGTGTCTAGGGTGTTTGTCTGTAAAAATAAGGATATTTATAAAAGCTGACAAGGTCTTATTGTGGCTTATAACATCTCCTAACCACTAGAGGACTTAAGCTTGTGGCATCAGCCGTGAATTATTCCTCCAAGGGGAGAGCTAATAGCCAATTCAATTTGGGATATACAGACATTTGGCTGCCACTGCTGCACAGTATTGCCAGGCAGGGGAGGTGTAGCTGATGCTGATGGAGGAATCTTGCTTGATTCAAGGAGATCAATATTTGCTTTATTGATTTAGTGGCCTTTGGTAACACTCTCTGGCATTCCAGAGGCCACCTGTACACTTGCAATTATGGTCTCGATTGTATCTTTCCCATGCTTACACCAGGTCTTCGACAGCAGGCCCTTGCTGCCTCTCTTCTTGCAGGTATCACATTTTGCTGGAAAAAAGCCTTTATATTTTGGGGGGTCTTGGATCCCCTAGCCAACATCTCCTTGGCTGAATAATCCATTTCTGATAACAGAGCTCTCCTGTACCATCCAAACCTCTGTGTCTATACCAACATAACCTACCATAATAATTAGTGCTGTTTAAATGCCTGTATATCTAATTGCTTGTGCTTCATCAGTAGGAGTAAAAGGTTATTCCTGGATAAACTGGCAACCCATGAAAGTAAACAGCCTGAACTGATCAGAGTCCAAAATGACATCTCCAGATAAAGTAGACTGCTTTGCTTCTCGCCCATTTGTGTCCCTTTTCTAAAGCCTAGGGAACAATCTGTAGAAAAGGGGGCATGGTAGAATGCACGGGCTGTGATTGGGGTGAGCTACGAAACTACAGCAATATGGCCTGGACTTTTTTGATCACATGATAGTACATAGCAGCTCCTCCAGCCTGGACAATGAGGGGCACTGGGGTTGTAATAAAGTTTGGGCAAAGCTACTTGCTAATTGGTTTTACAAAGGATGCTCATACTCATAAAAAAAAAAAAAAAATTACTTTTTTTTTTTTTATTATTATTTTTGTATGTGTATGAATGATTGTTGCATGCAGGTTCTGTGCACCCGTTTCGTGCACGCCGCGGAGGTCAGAAGATGGTCTCAGATTCCCCCTGGAACTGGAGTTTCTCCTGGGATTGGAGTTAAAGAGCGGTTCCAGCCGCCTGTGGGTGTGTGCTGGGGATCGAAACCCGGGTCCTCTGAAGAGCGTCGGGTTGCTCTTAACCACTACGGCTATCTCTCCAGCCCAAAAAAAAAAAAAAAAAAATTTTTTATTAAAAAATTAATTATTAATTTTAAAATCCTAAAAAAAGGCTCTATTTTGCAGTAATCAGAATTACCAATGACTTCTCGCCTCAAACCATGAAAATAAGAAGAACATCGGAGCAAAGCATTCCCCATGTTAAGGGACTATGGATGGCTAACCCAGAATATTTTACCCAGCCCAAACTATCGGACTATCATTGAAGGGAGAGAGAAAAAAATCCACACATGCCATAAACAAGATGATGGAATACATTTCTGGAAACCAACTCTTCATAAAATACTTGAAAAACACTTCACAAGGGCAGAAGAGAGGAGCAACAATCCTCCCAAACACCTAGGAAACGAAACTAATGAAAACATAAACCATAGAAGCAAAATCAGAGGCTAGAAGTCCAATGGAATACTTTAAGGTGAAAGGAAGCACCATCCATCTTTCCATTATAACCTTAATATTAATGGGCTAAAACTCCCCCAATCAAAATGCATAGACTGGGAAAATGGATTAGTAAACAAAACCATCTATATGCTGTCTACCAAAAACCCATCTCATTTCATAGGATAGGCACCAACTTAAGGTGAAGGGATGGACGAACAGTATTCCAAAAGCAATGGCTACCCAAAAAGAAAGCGGGGTGGTATGGTCCTATTCTAATATCAGAAAAATAGCCTTCAAAGAAAAAGAAATCAAAAAGAGACAAAGAGGGCATTACATTTTTTTTACAGGGAAACAATTGATGATGAAGATTTCACACTCATAAACATATCTGCACCAAACCCCGGTGCACCAACCTTTATAAAGTATATAATGCTTCAGGATCTCAAGGCAACAGATTAACCCCAGCACCACTAATACTAGGGGGACTTCAATACCCCCATTAAGTCCCTAGACAGATCAACAGGATAAAGGATAAACAGAGAGAAATCTGTACTAAATGACACCATACACCAAATGACCTCACAGACATCCTTGAATATTTCACCCAAACACCAGAGAATACACTTTCTTACTCAGCACCTCATGGAAAACATTTCTCCAAAATAGGCCATATACTGGGACACAGGGAAAAACTCAACAAATATAAAAAGATTGAAATAACCTCATACATTCTACAGACCATAGTGCACTAAAACTCAATATCAACACCAGAAATAAACCCACACTACAAGAGCACATGGAGACTAAAAACACTCTCCTGAATAATGAGTGGGTCAAGGAAAGGAAATAAGAGAAAGAACATACAACATTCCTGGAAACTGAGTTGACAATGATAAAACCACACCGCCAAAAATCTATGGGTACACATTTAAAGCAGGTCCTAAGAGGGAAGTCTTATAGCTCTAAGTGACTTTGTTAAAAAAAACCAGACAGAGCACAAGTGAATGATATAACACTGCAGTAAAAATACTTGAGAGACAACAACAAATGGCACCCTTAAACGGAGCAGACAAGAAGAAAAAAACAAAAATTCGGAGCAGAGATCAATGAAATAGAACCAAAGAAATCCATACAAAAAAATCCACGAATCCAAAAGTTGTTTATTTGAGAGAATAAACAAGATATACCAGAACTCTAGCCAGTTAACCAAAAGAAAGAGGGAACAACCCAAATCAATAGAATTGTTGATTGAAGGGGACAAATCTCAACAACAGACAAATGAAAGATCCAGACAATCATATGGGAACTCACTTCAAAAAATTATATTCTACAGTTTGAAAACCTAGAAAGAAATGGAGAATATCTGAATCTGGGAATCACCAAAGCTCAACCAAGAAGGATCGACAGCCTAAATGACCAATAGTACAGGAAGAAATTGAAAATATAATAATAGCCCCCACCAAAAAATGGCCCAGGCGCCCAGATGGTTTCACACAGAATTCTATAAAAATATTTCGAAAAGACTTACAGCCATTACTTCTTAAATTGTTTAGAAGGATACAAAAGGAGTGAGTTCACCCAGACTCCTTCTCGTGAAGCCAGCCTCACGCTACTACCAACCCAGGAAAGATACAACCAAAAAGGAACGAAAATGACCCCCCCCATCTCCCTAATGAACACAGCTGCCACAATTCTAAACAGGATTCTGGCAAAATCGTATACAGACTCAACATCAAGAAAATCATCCACCATGACCAGTTGGATTCATACCAAGAGATTGCCAGGGATGGTTCAACCTACAAAAATCAATAAACATCAAAACATTCATATAAATGGAATGAAAGAGAAAAAACACACCATCATCTCACATTGATGCAGAGAAAGCCTTTGACCAATCCAGCATCCCTTCAATGGTAAAGTCCTGGATGAATTGGTCTGGAGGGGATCATTCCTCAATGTTAATCAAAGCCATTATTACAGAAACCCACAGCCAATATCATTCCTAAATGGGGAAAATGACAGAAGCATTCCCCTTAAAAGGTAGGAACACAGCAAGGCGCCCCTGTCACCCCACTCCTTTTTAAATATGGTGCTTGAAACCATTGCTAGGGCAATAAGGCAAGAAAAGGAAATTAAAAGGAGTTCTAATGGAGTTATCCCTTTTTGCTGATGATATGATTTTCTACCTCAGGGATGCTCCGAATCACCACCAAAAACTCCTAGAAATGATTAAGAGCTTTGGTAAAGTGGCAGGAAACAATTATAAATCTAGAAAAAATCAGTAACCTTTCTTCTCACCAACAACATGACAAGTGACGGGATACAAGGAACTTTCCCACTAACCACTAGACTCAACAACAATAAATACCCAGGAACAAACCTAACCACGGACACCAAGGATCTCTACAAACAAAAATTTTAAAACCCTGAAAAAGGAACATGAGGAAAGACATCAGAAGATGGACAAACCTCCATCATTTTCCCCATGCTCATGGATTGGAAAAAAAAAAAAAAAAAAAATGTCCATCCTACCCAAACTAGTGACAATTTAATGCAATTCCCAATCAAAATACCCCCCAAGTGAGTTTCTTTCACAGGGCCCTTGGAAAAACTAAAAAACAAAACTCTTACCTCCCCGCCATTTACAATTTGGTATAAAAGCATAGCCCTAAGTGCCGCCACATTAAAAAAAAAAAAGAAATGAGAACACGCACAAGACTAACCCTGATGAAGACTGATCTGGTAGAACAATACATGCAGGCTACAAAACATGGAGAGTAGCCACAACAAATAAAACCCTCAACCCAACAGAAAGGAATAGATTACACAGAGCATACAGAAATTATCATGCATGACAGCGCTCTAGTCTTAAAAAACAGCCTAAGTTAGACTGGCAAAAGAAACAGACAGTTGTGAACAAAACTCGATGGAGCATGAAATCAACTGAAGATACGCAACAAAAGAGAAAACAACTGTACAGCAATAAAATCACCATGATTCATCAGAAAAATCATAGTGTGACGTAAGTTTGGAAAGAAAACAAGCCAAATAGACAGATTACATATGTGCACACAATGGAGTGATTATAGACATGGGCATCTCATCATGCAAGTGCGAGTGAATACGAGCACAGGGAGCACTGGATCACACACACAGTATGATATATTAGCATTGATGTATAAGTAATACCCTTTCCAGTTACTCATCTCACTGCCATTGTTATTGCAAAATGTCACAATTTGTATAATAATGTTATAGCCATTACATCGATATACTGTTGAAAATTCTATTTTAGAATTCTCTATCAGAACCTTCGATCTACAACGTTGAGAACCCCTAACTCTGCATTAGAGAGTGCTAGCATTCATCGAGAACTATACTTGGATCGTCAGATTTGACAATGCCCTAAGAATATAGTATTTTTTTCAGCCTGTAGGCAAACTGCAAGTGCTCACTGATATCAGACAATAGCTAGTACGAAATAGTAGATCGACAAAGTGTAAATCCTTTACATGTATTTGTGAAATTATCTCTTTTATAGTTGTACTATTTTCATGAGCCAAACTGGGTGACCTCACATATTAGAGACATTCTATACGTGTGAGTTATCTGTACTCTCAAAATAGCTGCCCTTTTCTTGAGCTCCCTGTATATTATTAAGATGTCTAAACCGCCCGAACACAGAAGTTCTGCAAGGAGAGACCGTTGAACCTGAACAACGCATAGCAGTCCTAATAAAAACTAGCATAATTCGCCAGAAATTCAGTATAAGCCCCTTCTGGCCATCAAACGTGTTAATTGTTTTTTTATTTGAAAAAAGATCTGCAAGACAGCGACAACGACTCAATATAGTTAATGAGACATAAAAGCAATCCATGATGGAACTCTGCAGCGCAAGGGATGGAGGTGATGAATGTGTGAGTGTTGTGTGCTGCCATAGGATGAACTGGCACAGAGGAGGAATGGAGTGGATAATGAGTCTATAATTGTGAATGTTAAGAAANCCTGGGACCAAGAGGGGACCCCCATACACACACCAGAGTGCAAGGACTTCCCTGTTTGTTAGGTTCTGGCCATGTGGAGACCCCCAGAACAAGGAGGACCCAACCAGTCATGCTGTCACCCCCTCCACCCACCCTCTGGCTGGAAAGGGCTGAAATGTCCTAGAGTTGCTAAGCAACGGGACAGAATTCAATGATGACTGTACCCGGAGAATTGTTACACCCTCAGTAGCGTGTGGTGTGCAATATAACTAACTCTAAGCTTTCCTTGAGGTCTAATGAAGGGGAATAAAAAAAAAAATCAAATTGTCCAAAGTGGACCTAAAGGAGTCAAAACTGGCTATGTGGCCTGTGCGTCATACCGCATAGAGTAGGTTGGAGTGGCCCCTCCTCCAGGCACCCCAATAGCTTCACACTCACAAACCAGGACTTGTCAAAACTGAGTGGCCCACAGGGTAAAAGAGCTTGCTCCCAAACCTAAAGTACCTGAGTTTAGTCCTCAGGACCCATGTTGTGGACCAAAAGGGTTGGCTTCCCAAAATTGTCCTCAGACCGCTCCACGAGCGCTGCTACGATGCTGTGGAGAGCCAGATTGAGCTGCATCCTGCCAGAGGAGAAGTTCACAATTAGTGGGTCCACAGAGGTCTCACGTGTGCCTGCCAGGGTGTCTGGGTCTGAGTCTTAGGTCATGCTACTCTGTGGGAGACACAGCTCCCTTAATACATGCCAAGCCTCTGTTCCAATATCCAAACTCACAAGCAGATAGTACCCTTGATTTAGCCAAAAGGCAGAGAATGCATTAATCTATGAGTACATGAGTAACATTCTATAACTTTCGTCATTTCTGACTTGATAAGGTTTAGGTCAATGATCCTTTTTTTTTTTTTTAAATTCGTTTTTATTGAGCTTTTGGCAGTTCATTACATTTTTCCCAATTCAGTTTCAGGCTTATTCCTTTCCTCCCCTTCCCCCCCTCCCCACCCCACCCCATCCCAGATCATGCAGTATGCCATAACTGTCCTGCATCTTTCTCTCAGATGTTTTTTTTTTCATTGTGAGCTATAAGTGATAATCTTCCATGGTACAAGCATCCTGACATGACGAAACCTATCTGCAGGCTGTCGTGCCCCCAAACCCCTTACAGCCCACATCACAGTCGGCGGGTGCCAGGTTGTTTTGGTTCAATCAAGTGATGCACGAGCGTCGTCCAGACTACATTGGCGGTAGTTTCACACTCTTCACCCAACTCGCAGCCCGTACATTCTACCACGCCCCCTCTTCGCAGGTTGTTCCCTAGGCTTAGAAAGGGGCACAGGTGGATGAGAAGCAAACAGTCCACTCTCTCTGGAGCTGTTGACTGGACTCTGGTCAATTCTGGCTGTTTCCTTTCATGGGCTGACAGTTTTTGTCCAGGAATAACCTTTCCGATCCTGGCCGCGGCGTTATGAGCTGTCTCCCCTGTGACCCCGGTTTCCCCGGTCATGATCCTACTGGGGTCCTCAGGACCCTTGGGAATCTTGGAAAGTGAATTCAAGGGTAAATTTTGGAGAACGGTTATATCATTAACTTTCCCTGAATGTATTAATGTTAGTCAATTCTTGGTTTTGTGAACTATTAGTAAAATCTCATGTCACCTTGTTGGTATCACAGGCATTTCTACGGCACTTTACATTTGTTTAAAAACATACTATAAGTGTGCACAAGTGCTACCATTTGCCTTATCCCCAGACCTATAGGTGGGCGGACACGCTCTCTTGTTCAAGGCACCATCAGGTTTCTGACATAGGAAGTCCAGCCTGCCCGCTTGGACTAAGGAGACCCCCAAAAAAAAAACCAGACCAAAAAAAAAAAAAAAAAGTGCTAACTAATTCTTGCTTTGCCCCTTTGAAGCCTCGGTAAAGCCAGGTGTGGCACACCCCCCGTTTCACCCAGCACTCAGGAACAGGGGCAAGAATATCTCTGTGAGCTCAAGGCAGGCCTGGTCTACATACAAGTTCCCAGGTCAGCTAAGACTATACACAGGGAGACCCTGTATATACAAAAATTAACAAGCTGTAGTTTTTATTCAAAATATTAGTCTGAGACTTCACCAAAACAAAGGTCCTGAGCCTTCAGGACCTCAAGTTCAGGCTGTGGAAATCTTTGTCATACCAAGGCCCAATTAAATATTCAAGAGAGCTTTTAAACTTTCAGTTTTCAATGTTTGAGGATCTCTAAACAAATTATTGTAATAGTCTTAGGGGCTGAACAACTAACTAACTAGTTGCCTTGTGACTGAATAAGTCCACACTGCGTGAGCCTCCAGGTTTGCATTTATAGCAGAGAGAGCGCCAAGCAGTCCCGAGGCAAACGGGACAGGGAAATGGTAATGATCCCGAGAAAGAAAACAAGTAAAAGAACAGTGGAAAAGCTGAGCCATTGGTAAAACTGTGTGCTCCACTTAGAGGCCTGTACTACAGCAGTCAGCACCAAATTCAGAGGGAAGAATTCATGTGGCACACAGTTATCTGTGCCACATCAAATTGACAACGCTAATTTGAAATGGTTTTGTTGTAATTGTTGGTTTGGATCTTTGTTTTGTTTGTTTTGTTCTTTCGAGGACAGGGTCTCCTGTAGCCCCAGCTGGCCTGGAACTCACTCTGAGACCAGGCTGGCCTTGGAATCCACAAAGATCCGCCTGCCTCTGCCTCCCGAGGCTAGGATTAAATGGGTGGCGTGCGCCACCCACCACCCATCCCGCCCCTCTGTTTTTCATATTTCCGCCTATAGCTCATTCTCCATCCCTTTATGTATTCTTTTTTTTTTTTTTTTTTTTTTTTTTTTTTGAGACACGTTGAGCTTACCCTATTAGCAACTGGGTTGGCCTGGAGTACACTTTGTAGGGAAGGCTGGCCTTGAACTTGTCATGGTTGTCTGGTTCTGCCTCCTGAATACAGGTATAGTACCACCCCTTTAAACTTTTTTCTCTTTGTTTTTGTAAACATACTCCTTCTTGTCCTGAGCCCCTCGTGACAGGAGGGCTAATTGGTAACCCTCCTGCCTCACTCTCCCAAGTAGCTAGGTCTACAGGTTTGGGCTGCTGTCTGTGGTCCCCACATCCCTTTTTTCTTTCTTTCTTTTTTTTTTTTTTTTTTGAGACAGGGTCTCCCTGTATCCCCAGCTGGCCTGGAACTCGCTCTGTAGACCAGGCTGGCCTTGAACTCACAGAGATCTGCCTGCTTCTGCCTCCCGAGTGCTGGGACTAAAGGCGTGCACCACCATGCTTTTGGCCTTTGCCTTTTCCAGCTTGGCCATGCAAGCCACAGGTTTTGGACCCAGGACATTTCCTCCCCACTGATGGTGGAGCTCATCATATTTGTCTTTGTAATCGGTCCTAATGGCTTCCACCAGCTCAGCCAGACTGCCTTTGTCTTCTGAGTTAACCTGTGTGAAGGCCACTGTGGTGCACATCTTCCTGTGGACCAGACTCCCTAGCCTGGCCTTCTGCTTATTGAAGCAGCAGTAGAGGACCCCCATCTTTCAACCCAGGGCAGGCAAGAAGACCACCAGCTCAATGGGGTCTACATCATATGCAGTCACCACCAGCTGAGCCTTCTTGTTCTTTACCAAGGTAGCACCAGTGTTGACCCCTGCTCAAAGGACAGGGGGTCTCTTGGTGGGGCTGTCCCCTTTGCCAGCAGCTTTTTTTTTTTTTTGAGACAGGGTCTTCCTTTAGTCCCGGCTGGCCTGGAGCTCTCTCTGTACAGACTGGTCTTGAACTCCCAGAGCTCCACCTGCCTCTGCCTCCCGAGTGCTGGGATTAAAGGTGTGCGCCACCATGCCTGGCTAGCCTCTGCTTCTTACCCTGCTCTGTCTCTGGTGCTACTTGTGTGCCAGGTTGAGCATCTGGGCAGCTGTTTGGTGGTCCAGGCCCTCAGTGAGCTGGTTAATCACAGGTGGCTTCCAGCACTCATAGAGCAGCCCTGTCCTAGCAGCCACATGTAGCAGGGTCATGTGACAAAGAGGGTGAGGTCTCTTTTGGGCTGGATGTCTTGTCCAATGCTAAAGTTCTTAGGTCTCTCTCTCTTTTTTTTTTTTTTTTTTTTTTTTTTTTTTTTGGTTTTTTAAAGACAGGTTTTGCCTGTAGCCTTAGCTGTCCTGGAACTTACTCTGTAGACCAGGCTGGCCTTGAACTCACAAAGATCCACCTGCCTCTGCCTCCCAAGTGCTAGGATTTAAGGTGTGTGCCACCATGCCTGGCTTAAAGATGATTTTTTTTTTTTGTCTTTTCCAGACAGGGTCTCCCTGCAGCCCCAGCTGTCCTGGAACTCACTCTGTAGACCAGGCTGGCCTTGAACTCGCAAAGATCCGCCTGCCTCTGCCTCTCCAGTGCTAGGATTAAAGGCGTGCGCCACCACTCCCATCCTTAAAGATGAATTTTAAGTTACCAACAAAGTAGGGTTTTTTTTTTTCCCCTTGACTCAGCCCAGTACTCGTTAGGAAATTCAGATGATTGGATTGACCACACAATAAAGCAGTGAGAAAAATATCAGTTTAAAAATGTGTCCTATTTCCGAACTGGCATTCGCTCAGATGATGAAATTCCAATAGCTTTCAATGAATTAAAGCCACATTTGCCCACAGAAGTCAGCAAAGTTACTGAATGGTTTGAAAGTAATTATGTGCACAGTAAAATAAGAAGACATTTAGACAACGGTGGTGTTGTTCTACCACCCACATCGTTTCTGCCAAATTTGTGGTATGTATATGAATGCATGCTGAAGTAATTTCTGCATACCCGGAACAACACAGAAGCGTGGCTTGGAAGACAGGGAAGTTTAATAGGGAGCGCTCATGTCAGTGTATATCAGATCAGAGCATTTCACTAAGAGTGCTCTACATGGAAAATGAATGCGGATGCGTTCTCCAAGGAGAGCCTTGCCCTAAAAAAGCAGCCATCCCCCTGTATTTGCATGACCATGAAATACAGTTAATGACTGAAAGTCAGCCAGAGTGTTGGGCCCCTCCAGGTGACTGCTCAGACTCTATCATCTATCATTCTTTTTCACATATTGGATTTTTTTTTTTTTT
>VZQC01003866.1:0-20214 GCA_009823505.1 Rhizomys pruinosus
TCTAGTCATCTTGTTTATGTCTATGGAAGATTTTTCTCTCTCCTTCAAGTATAGTCGACTTTTTTTCTGGGTAAAGTATTCTGGGTTGGCATCCATAGTCTTTAACACTGGGAAATGCTTTGCTCCATGTTCTTCTTGCTTTCATGGTGTGCACCAAGAAGTCAGTTGAATTCATGATGAGGTCCCTTTGTGTGTGACTTGTTTTCTTTTGTAACCTTCAGAATTTTGTTTTGTTTTGGCGTCTAGCTTTTTAACTATGATATGCATGGGGAGTTTTTCTTTAACGATCTTGTCTATTTGGAGTCTATGTGCTTCTTGTATTTGTATGGGTTGTTGTTTATCTTTAGTTTGCAGAAATTTCATCTTTTATTCTGTTGAGGATGTGATCAATACTATTCTCTTGAGATTCTTCTCCTTCCTCTATTCCTATGATGTGGAGTTTGTTCTTTCATAGTGTCCCATATTTCCTGGTTGTTCCACTTTTGGTGTATTTAAAATTTTTTATATTCTTTTATTTGAGCTTTTTAGTTGCTCTGTGTTATCTTCCAGATCTGATATTCTTTGTTCTGCTTCCTCCATTTCTACTTCTGAGGCTTTTTCCTTTCCTTCTCTTGTTGGATGAGTGTTCTATTTCCTTTTTTCATTTTTCATCTGTGTTTTCTTTAGTATTTCCACTTCTTTTTGGAGCTCTCCAACTCTTCTGGTGCTCCTTATTCATTGGTTGGCTTCCTTTTTCAGTGTTTCTACTTCCTTTTGGAGTTTATTTTTTTCTCCCTCTAGTTTTTTTCTGGAGTTTGTCTATTCTGTTCCTTTAGTCTTTTTCCGAAGTTTGTCATTGCCATACCTCGATCCTTTTTGAGTTTTTCATTCTCTCTCCTTAGTTCCCTGGCTTCTTTATTTTCTTTAATTTCTCTGCATAGGTCTGCATTAGTATCTGTCCTTGGGTTACTCTCAAGGGATAATCCTCATGTCTATCCCATACAGGGATGGGAGACCTTGGTGCAAAGTTATCCTCCACCTTTCCCATGTTATCCTTTCTCCATGTCCCAGGCATGGGGGTTTGCTTATTTTTTTTGCCTGTATTCAGATGCCAATAACAACTGTCTTTTCACTATGTCGAAGGCTTGTTTTGCTTGCCTCCTTCAATATAGTGCTTGAAATGCTTGCTAGGGCAATAAGGCAAGAAAGTGAAATTAAAGGAGTACTAATTGGAAAAGAGGAAGTAAAACTATCCCTTTTTGCAGATGATATGATAGCTTACCTAAGGGATGCTAAAAACTCCACCAGAAAACTCTTAGAAATGATTAAAAGTTTCAGTAAAGTGATGGGATACAAAATAATCCTAGAAAAATCAGTAGCCTTTCTTTACACCAACAATAAGCAACTGGGGAAGGAATATAAGGAGACTTTCCCAATCACAATAGCCTAAAATTTACCTAGGAATAAACCTAATCAAAGACACCAAAGACCTCTACAATGAAAAATTTCAAGATTTTGAAGAAGGTGATTGAAAATGACATCAAAAGATGGAAAGACCTCCCATGCTCATGGATTGGTAAAAGTAATATAGTGAAAGTGTCCACTCTACCCAAATTAATATACAGATTCAATGCAATCCCAATCTAAATCCCCATGAGCTTTTTCACAGACTTGGAAAAAAATTCCTTAAGTTAATATGGAGAAACAAAAGGCCCTGAATAGCTAAAGCAACCCTGAGTGAAAAGTGCAATACAGGGGGAATTTCTTTACCAGACTTCAAGCTATATTACAGGGGTATAGTTGTAAAGACAGCCTGGTACTAGCAAAAAAACAAACAACTTTCAAAAATAACTTTAAACATTAAAAGCCTCAACTCCTCAGTTAAAAGACACATATTAATTGAACAGATTAAGAAACAAAACCAGTTTTTTGTTGTCTAGAAGAACCTTATCTTACCTTCAAGAATAAACATCAGTGGAGCCTGAAAGGGATGACGAATTGGGCTGGAGAGATGGCTTATTGGTTAAAAGCACTGACTGCTCTTGCAGAAGAGTAGGGTTTGATTCCCATCATCACATGGTGGCTAACCACCATCCATAACTCCAGTTCCAGGGGCTCTGGTGGAGTTTTTAGCATCCCTTAGGTAAGCTATCATATCATCTGCAAAAAGGGATAGTTTTACTTCCTCTTTTCCAATTAGTACTCCTTTAATTTCTCTTTCTTGCCTTATTACCCTAGCAAGCATTTCAAGCACTATATTGAAGAGGAGTAGTGATAGTGGACAGCCATCTTCTGACATCTTTGGGCACTGTACAGCATGGGTGTACTTATATACATGCAAGCAATATACTCATATACATAAAATAAATTAAACAAAAAAGAAAAGGGCACCTCTGTCCTCAGGCTTCTTAGGGAGGAGTGGGAGTGCCTGAGGCCCTTCCTCATCCATGATAGAGTGTTGAAGAACCCAATCTTGCAGAAGTTTTGTGTACCAAAGTTTTGTACACCAAGCTGTGTACCACAGAGAAGGACCATGGTCAAGGAAGAACAGAGCTGTGAATGTTCACCCCCAGCAGAGGATCACAGTGAGTTTTGCCTTCCCACTTTCCCCAGGGTGAAAACGACACTGGAATGCTGAGACTTGTTTTCTGTGGGATATATGATCCCTGATGATATATATTATAAAATCTGACATAGCTTAAGGAAAGACTAAGGTGAGGAGGGGCATTTGCATTCAGCTCTGAAGTTCATCAGTGAGTCACCTAAGGGCAAAGGAACAACTGAAAGAAGCACATTCCCCTGGTCTCCAATGCCCATACTTCTCTCTTTAGGACTGGAAACCATAGAAATAGAACATTTCCAAGCACCCACTCTGCTATCCTTTCTTGCCTGATATCATTCCCTAGTTCAGCTCAAATTCCATGCTAACCTTTGCTTCTGTCATTTGAGTTTTTCTCCAGAATTGTTTCTTGCCTGACCTTATAAATATGTCTGTTATAATTTATGGTAAACATCGGTCCTTTCATAATTCACACTACAACCTTCCAGGAATGAGGCTGCTGCTTTAGCAGGCAACGATGGGAGAAAGTCACAGGAAGCTGGTTAGATGGAAGTGTTAGTGAATGGAGACTCACGGGAATAAACTACCAGTGTCAGCTTCATGTGTATGAAGAGGCTTCCCTGCTGAATAACAGGAAAGTGGAACTAACTATTCTCCTCTTCTCTCTTACCAGTTGTCTTGAATATAGTCTAGAGAATAAAGGGGAAACCTTCCACCAGGGTAGTGCAGTGGCAGAAGGAAAGACGTGATTGTGTTAATAATCAGGATCTGTCAGGACAGAAGAGAAATGATTTCCTATTTCATCAGTCCAAGAAGAAGTGCTGTAAAGAGCATGACATTTATAACCCTGCAGAGAAAAGTGGACCAGATCTGGGCAACAAATCAATCAAAGGTTAGGGAATGAGGTTCCAGTTTTCCTTCTATCAGATTTGCAGACCCAGATTCAGCAGACATCAGGGAGTATGTCTGTCTGTGTGATGGAATACCTGAGAAAATATGTTCTCTGGTTCCAAAATGCATGATGCCTCCCTTTCCCCATACTGTCATGTTACCTGTCCTTACTCTTACTCTCAGTATATGTATGGAAGTAAACATATCAATGACATCAGAGATTGAAAATATTGCCCTAAATTTTATTTCCAAGGATTAAAAACTCAACTCAGCTCTCAATAAGATACCAAATGTGTAATCATGGGCCTTTCTTTATCTACAAGATCTTTTTGATGTGTAGGTGAATTCCATAACCATTTTTTTGTAGATTTTTATTGAAATTTTGGTATTTCTTACACAAATGAGGGGGAATTTATGTCATTTGCTTTTCTGAGTCTGTGTTACTTCACTTATAACAGTTTCTGGTTCCATATATTTACCTGCAAATTTCATGATTTCCTCTTTCTTTACTGCTGAGTAGAACTCCATTTCATTATTTACTTGTCAGTTGAGGGAAGCATACCTTGCTTCCATCTCCAACCCATTGTGAAAAAAGCAACAAATATGGAGGTACAAGTATCCCTGCAGTAGAACGAGTCCTTTGGATATATGCCAAAGAATGATATAACCAGTCATATGGAAGGCTCATTTTTAGTTTTTTTTAAAAGAGTTCTCCATACTGCATTGAATTTCATTATTGTCAGTGACAATTGCTCTTTTTTAACCCCGAGATTAATCATTTTGAATTTTCTTTCTTTTTTTTGACTAGTTTAGCTTAAGGGTTTGTCAGTTCTGCTTAACTTTTCAAAGAGTCAACTTTTGTTTTCACTCGTTCTTTGTATCATTAATTTCCATTTCGTTAATTTTTTGCCCTGATTTTTATTACTTCTTTCCATCTACTGATTTGAGATTTGACCATTTGTTTTATTTTCTCAAGACCTTGAGATGTATACTTATTTACTTACATTTATTAAATGTAGGCTTTATCTATAATTCCCTTCTTAGACCTACTTTCATTAGAACCACAGGTTCTAATATGTTGTGTTTTTATTCAATTATGGGAATTTTAAATCTTACCAGTTGATTTCCTCAATGAAACTTTTTCATCTTTAAATAGTGTAGTAAATTTATATGTAGTCTATAGTTCCTTTTGTTGGAAATTTCTAGTTTAATTCCATTGTGATTAGATATAATATGTCGTGGTTGGCTTTGGTTGTAAATTCACACACCTTGGAAGAAGAAATCTCCATTGGGGAATTTCTTCTGTTAGATTGGCATGTGGGCACATCTGTGAGGCATTTTCTTGGTTGCTGAGTGATGTGGGAGGCCCCACCCCCTCTGTGAGTTGTGCCACGCCTGGGCATGTGGTCCTGGGCTAAGCACAGGCCAGAAGAGCAAGCCAGCAAGCAGCATCCCTCCATGGTCTCTGTTTTAGCTCTCACCTCCAGATTCCTGTCTTGAGCTCCTGCCCTGACTTCCCTCAAGGATGTACAGTGTTTCATAACATAAGGTAAGATAAGCCTTTTCCTCCCCAGTATGCATTTGGTCAGTGTTTATCACAGCAGCAGAACAAGCAAACTAGAATAGAACATAAGCAATTATTTAAATTTTCTTCTTTTTATTATGACTTGCTTTGTGTCTTAGAATGTATTCTGTTTTAGAGAAAGTTCCAAGGGATTCTGAAAATAATGTATATTCATTCTCCAGAACTTGGGTAGAATGTTTTGTGGGATGCCTGTTAAATCCATTCAATCTATAATGGCATTTAACATTTATTTATTTGTTGATTTTCTTGTCTACATGACCAGTCTATTGGTAAGAGTAGTGTATTAAATATCCATTATCATTTTAGTGAGGTTAATCTGTGCCTTTATATCCAGTAGCATTTTTAAGTGAAATTAGGTATGCCAATGTTCTTTGCCTATATGTTTAGGATTATAATAACCCGTTGGCTTGTTATCCTACTAAACATGAAGTACCCTTTACTTTTTTCTGACTAATTTTAATTTTGAAGTCCATTTTTTCAGATATTAATATTTCCATAACTCCTGATTTTTTAGTTTTATTTACTTGGAATGCCTTTTTCTGCCATTTTACCCTAAGACTGCATTTGTCTTTGCCAGTGAAGTGTATTCTTTTTCACCATCCAATGGATGGATCCTGTTTGCCTTTATTTTTAATTCAATTGGCTATTCTGTGTCTTTGAATTAGAGAATTGGAACCATTAACACTCAAGATTTATTATTGAAAAGTATTTATTAGTTCCTGACATTTTGTTATTTTTATGACGTTTGTTACTTTCCCACTCCTAATTTCTTATGTCCTATTCTAATGTGTTTATCTTTCCTATGGCCTCGTGGGCATGTCTGTCTTCTGTAACGCTGGCTTAGTGACAATGAACTCTTTTAGTTTGGTTTATCATGGAAACATTTCTTTTTCCTAAAGAACAGTTTTTCTGGATTTAGAAATCTTGGATGACAGTTATTAAAACACATCATTTCATGCCTTCCTGGCTTTTAAAATCTTTGTTCAGAAATCTGCTGTTATTCGATGGATTTGTCTTGATATGTGATGTACTCTTTCTCTTTTGTGGCCTTCAGAATTCTTTCTTTGTCCTGTCTATTTAGTGGTCTAACCACTAAGCTGTTACCGGGTTTTATATGTGTGGTATTCTATGTCTCCATATCTGGAACTCCATCTCTTTTTCTAGATTTGGGAAATTTTCTGCCATGATTTTGTTGAATAAATTTTCTGTTCATTTAGCTTGGAATTTTTCTTCTGACTCTGTTCCCATGAGTTCTAGAGTTTATCTTTCAGTAGTCTCCCAAGGTCTCATATGTTCTGTTTGTATACTCCTTTCACTTTATCTTTGTAATTGTCCTAATGTTCCAATTTTTCTACTTTGTCCTCAAGTTTTGATACGTTATTTTCTACTTGATCCATTCTGTTGGATCAGCCTCTCCACTGACAGTAAGAGGTGATGGTTCTTTATTTGAGTTACTGAACTTTCCATTTCCAAAGTTTCAATTTGATTTTTTTTCAGTATTCCTATTTCTTTATTGAATTCATCTTTCATATCCTGTATTGACTTCCTTATTTCATTTAGCTGTTTGTGACTCTTCAGATTTATTCATGAGTTTATTTGTGTCCTCTTTGATTTCACTGTTCATTTATATAATAGCTTAAAAATAATTTCAGTAGGGGCTGGAGATATTTCTTAGTGGTTAAGAGCACTTACTGCTCTTCCAGAAAACCTGGGCTCAACTCCCATCACCCACGTGGCATCTAACACTTATCCTTCACTGGGCTCAATTCCCAGCACCCACGTGGCATCTAACACTTATCCTTCACTGGGCTCATTTCCCAGCACCCACATGGTATCTAACACTTATCCTTCACTGGGCTCATTTCCCAGCACCCACATGGTGTCTAACACTTATCCTTCACTGGGTTCAATTCCCAGCACCCACATAGCGTCTAACACTTATCCTTCACTGGGTTCAAATCCCAGCACCCACGTGGCGTCTAACACTTATCCTTCACTGGGCTCAATTCCCAGCACCCACGTGGCGTCTAACACTTAGCCTTCACTGGGCTCAATTCCCAGCACCCACGTGGCGTCTAAACACTTATCCTTCACTGGGCTCAATTCCCAGCACCCACGTGGCATCTAACACTTATCCTTCACTGGGCTCAATTCCCAGCACCCACGTGGTATCTAACACTTATCCTTCACTGGGATCAATTCCCAGCACCCACGTGGCGTCTAACACTTATCCTTCACTCCAGTTCTAGGAGATCCAACACCCTCTTCTGGCTTCTGAGCACATCAAGCATGTAGTACATGGTGCACTTGCATACATGTGGGCGACTGGAGCAACAAAGGACAAAACTGAAGAAGGGAAAACTAAACAGAAGGAGGAGCAGAAATGAAAAAGGGAGGAAAGGGTACTCCATATAAAGGCACAAGGAAAAGTGAAAGCAATAAAGAAGTACCGTCAGGTAGCATAAAAGCGTTGCAGCACCAGGACTGAGACAGGGAGGCCCCAACTCCAGGCCAATCTGTGTTCTTTGGAAAAGTCTGACAAAATTGCAACTACAAAGGGAAAAAGAGCATGGGGCAGACAGGGCAGGCCCAGTAAGATGAAATTAGATATGAAATAAGAGAAATATAGAAGTGAAGGAAAGATAAGGCATGGGTGCAGAGTGCACTCGGTCTTCACGTGGGCTCGGGCACTGTCTGTGAAGTCCACACATGGGCACATGTGCCAGGCTTGTCTCTATGTGTTCCAAGCTATTCTGTGGCTTGGACTAGATTTCCACCTGACAGGATGCTGTGTAGTTCTGATTCAAGGCTTTCTCCTCTAGATAGAGGTATGAATCAGACCCACTCTCAAACCACAGGTTTCAGCACTTGCTCTGGCTCCCAGAGTTAGTCTTGCAGGGGGGAGTCTGTGCTGAGTGCTGTTTAGCTGCTGACTCAATCAGGGGTCTTACTTTATTTTCAAAACACTTTCTCTTAAAATGTATCTGTGGCATGGACTTTTAGATAACCATTCAATATAATCCTTTAACATGATAGAATCATGACTCAGCCTTACCACATTGACTGATAATTTTTCATTAGACTTAATTTATATGGAAATTATGTTTACTGTTTTTCTAATTCAAGATCTAAAGTAGTATTTATAAACATGTAAATAATAGAGGTTTTTTTTTAAGACAGGGTCTCCTTTTAGTCCCAGCTTTCCTGGAGCTTGCTATGTAGACCAGGCTGGCCTTGAACTCACAGAGATCTTCCTGCCTCTGCCTCCTGAGTGCTGGTATTAAAGGCATGAGGCACCACACCTGGCAATAATAGAGATTTAAAAACACGGTGCTAACAAAGTTTTCTTTTTAAGTTTTAAAATTATTAACATGTTCTAATCCACACATACTAATGGTGTATAGTTATAGGATGCAGCCAGCACTTCCCTATGTGTGCAATCTGTAATGATCCAATCAGGAAAATGGTGTATCCATCACCCCAGGCATAGATAATTTATTTATTTTTTGTTATTTTTAAAATGTATTTGTATTATAAATATAAAAACTACACTTTACCAACTGTTTTGATTGTGGTCAACCTAGTTATTCTACTGTGCTGTAGAATATAAGAAGTTATTCCTCCTATCACCCTGTACCTGTTATCCATCTTTCCCTCCTCCTTCTCTTCTCAGGCTCTGGTAATTGATATTTTTCCTCTACTTCTTTGAGAGCAACTTTGTCTATTGTTAGTATTTTTCTTTTTTGACTTTTTCTTCTTTTATTTGTTTATTTTTTAAGGGATTCTACAATATAATAGCACAGTTGTTTTCAGATAACATTGACGTTACTCAGTTTGCCATACAATTAGGTAATTGGTGCATTTTTTTGAAGTGAGCCAAATTATTAAGCATAAGCAATGAATGTAACATCCATGTAAAACCAATTTGCAAGTATCTATGTCCAAATTTTGAACAACGCAAGGTTCCCATAGTCCAGTTGGAGAAGCTTGTATGCACAAGCATGTTGATCAAATAGGAGTCCAGTCTATATTGCTGTAGTCTCACGATTCACCCCAATCTCTCCGTAGCCCTTACATTCTACCATGCCTCCTCTTCTGCAAGTTGTTCCCTAGGCTTTGGGAAAGGGGCACAAGTGGGTGAGAAGCAAAACCATCTATTTTCTCTGGAGATGTCATTTTGGACTCTGGTCTGTTCAGGTTGTTCTCCTTCATGGGTTGACAGCTTATCCAGGGATACCTTTTTAATCCTACTAACAAAGCACAAGCAATTAGATGTACAGGCATTTAAGCAGTACTAATTATTATGGCAAGCTATGCTGTGAACATAGACACAGATGCTTGGATGGTATGCTAATCCACAAACTGTGGTTTCTCTATAAAGGGTGACAAGTTCTTATTGTGGCTTATAACATCTCCTAACCACTAGAGGACATAAGCTTGTGGCATCCGCTGTGAGTTATTCCTCCAAGGAGAGAGCTAATAGCCAATTAGATTTGGGATATATATAGACACATGGCTGCCACTGTTGCACAGTATCTCCAGGCAGTTGAGGTGTAGCTGATACTGATGGAGGAGTCTTGCTTGTCTCAAGGAGACCAATATTTTGCTGTATTGCTTTAGTGGCCTTTGGTAATGCTCTCTGGCATTTCAGAGGCCAATTGTACATTAGCAAGTGACGTCTCAAAACATTTTTTCATGCTTACATCAGGTCTTTGACATCAGGGGCTTACTGCCTTTCTCCTTGCATATATCCCACTTATGAGCAAAAGGTCTTTATAATTTTGGGGGCTTGGATCCCCTAGCCAACATCTCCTAGGCAGAATAATTCATCGCTGATATCAGAGCTTTCCTGTATTAATATATTTTGCTTCATTACACAGCTGTAGAGACTTTACTATTGAATTTGGCTCTAAATAGAGAATTATCCTTTCACAGTTCCTATGCCTATCAGTCAATTTAAAAAAGGTAGTTATACGAAATTACCACTATAACAGTTGGCTCTAATTTACAGTTAGGGAATGACTTCAGTACCATCATGTTTTTCTTTTTCCTATAAAGGGGAGAGGTAGGAAGGTTTCTCAGCATCTGGAAGGTAAACTCCATTAGGGCCCATTATAAACAGTTAACCCAAATAGAATTCAGAGAGATGCTCAGTGTCTGTGACTCAGGCAGTCTGAGGTTCCTCTTTCTTTAATGTTCAGATGGGTTAACCTCTCTGCTGGCATTTCCCAGTCCATCCTGCAGAGCCAAAAGTTGTACATTTTCAGGCATTTAGATTGGTATTTTTACTTGTGGGAACATACAAATCTCCTCCCATTGTTAGTTTCAAGATCTCAAAATTGACAATTTATCAATAGGTTTGGAACACAGAGTTTTCCATTTGTATCCCAGAAGGGATACTCCCACCTCCCTCTTTTTGTGTTTTAAATTTTTTATGTTTTGACCTATAGATGCCTAAGTTGTATTACACATACCCATAAACAGGAGCCAAGGAGTAAGTTTTCATTAAATTTACCCATACAGTTTATCATTGACTGTATGCTACTTATTTGCGAGTATTTTTCTATGTATAAATTTCATCCATTTGAGTTTTATTTGTTTCTTTTTATGTTTTTAGTGGTGTCTCTGAGGTTTCTCTTTTGCATAGTACTTAACCATTCATGTTCTGTTTACTAGTATTTCACTTTTCAAGAAAAAATACAGAAATATTACAACTCTATAGGCTCCATTACCTTCCTTTCTTTATGATGGATGCTGTTCTCAGGTGTCTTCTCCCTTCAGGTCTTGAAAACTTGTTAAAGGAATTGATCTCAACAATCATATGCATTTTAGATAGCTCAGCTGTGAATAATGTCCAGCAAAGCAGGGGAATGTACACACAAATATGTATATGAACATGTATACAAGTAACCCGGATCTCAGACTTTGTGGATACATACACAGGAAATAGATTTCTGCATCAGGTGACATTTTTAAAAGTTTTACAAAGAACTCCATGTTTTCCATGGCAACCGTCCTTGTACCATTCCACATTTCTAGTAGTGATGTGTAAGAGTTCCAGCTTTGTCACAGCCTTTCCATGTGTGAGGTGCATTTCCCTACTGATTACTGATACTCAACACATTTTAGTTCCCCTGTTGGTTATCTGTGTGTTTTCTTTGAAGAGCTTTCTTTCTAGGATCCTGAGTCATTTAAAATCGTTTTCTTTTTGCTGTTATGTTATAGGAGTTCCTTGTAGATATGGGATATCAGTTTCTAACTATATATAGGAAGCTTGCAAATATTTATTTCATTGCATGAGGTTCTTTTTGTGGCACACAGGCCTTCTAATTTTATGCATTTGGACTTATATAGCTTTGCTATTATTGCTTATACTTTATACAATAAGTCATTTTTTAAGAAGTCATTTCTAAGGTCAATGTAATGATGCTTTCCTTTTATATCTTCTTCAGTGGCTTCAAAGTTATAGGTCTTGTATTTGAGTTTTTTTTAATTTTATTTATTTCTGTATGTGTATGAATGTACTGTCTGCATGCAAGTTTGTGCACCTGTGTCGTGCAATGCCGCAGAGGTCAGAAGAGGGTATCGGATTCCCCTGGAACTGGAGTTCTCCTGGAATTGGAGTTTCAGATGGTTCTCGGCCGCCATGTGGGTGCTGGGGATCAAACCCGGGTCCTTTGTAAGAGTGGTTGGCGCTTTTAACTGCTAGGCCATCTCTCCAGCCCTGTATTTGAGATTTTAATACATTTTGAGTTTATCTTTTGAGTGTGGTACAAGGTAGGAGTTCTATATGTCATTGTTCTGAACATGGTATTCTAAATAGCCAAGATATACAAACAACCTAGAGATCCATTGACGGATACATGAATAAATTGTAGCATACTGATACAATTAGATGTTATTCATCCTTGAAAACTGACATCCTACTGTTTGTGATGAGGTAGATGGATGTAGATGACATTATAGTAAGTCAAATAAGCCAGTCACAGAGGGACAAATAATTCATGTTTCCACTGACATGAGTGCCTAAAACCAGTCAAGTTTATTGACACAAAACAGAATGCTGTTTTTCAGCAAATGGAATGGAGAGGGACAAATGGGGAGTCACTATCCAGTGGCTACAAAATTTCAGTTATGCAAGAGTAACATGTACCATGCCTAGAGTAAACAATACACCATTGCATTCTAAAAATTTAAGAGAACAGTTAATGGTTTTTGCAATAACAGTAGGAAAAATGACATCAAAGAAGTACCTATTTTATTGATTTGGATGGTGACTCCAAGGGTATACATGCATATCCAGCTTCATCAAATTATATACTTTAAATATGTACCATTTTAGCTATTTAAAAAGAGAAAATTAGTTTCTTGTACTTTGTTGTATAATTTGCTGCTTCTGTCATTCTTTTGTGGTTCCAGATTCTCTTTTTGGGCAAGTTTTTCCTCCGGTATGAAAATTTCCTTCAGAATTTCTTTTCTAAAAGTTATGATTATTCACTTAATTTTATTTCTTTGTAGTTATCCTACAAAAGAATTGGTTACACTATGGCATTTTCATACATATTAGTCTCTTGTTCCTAGTCACCCCCTCCTCCACTCCCTTCTCCCTTCTCTTTGTTTACCTTCTGCTGGTCCTCTCCCTTTCCCTGAAGGTAATTGTTAAGAGGAACAAGCTAAGTTCATAATGAAACATGCTCCATGTTTTCTCTCATATGTGGAATCTAGATTTAAGTGTGTGTGTGTGTGTGTGTGTGTGTGTGTGTGTGTGCCTTGAAAGTAGAAAAAGGATCATGACAGGAAGAAGAGATCATAAGGAAGTGGGGAGGGAAGAACAGAGAGGGCAAATGCATAGGTCTGATGTGAAAGAATAGAACCCAGTCATGATTTGTCAGTTTTTATGTGAAAATGTTCTTATTTTACTACAATTTATGTGGGATAGATTCGTTAGCCTTATAACTTAGGGTTGACAGTTTCAGCAATTTTTTTAATAATAGGGGATAGGCTCTGTCAACTGTAGGGAGTTGGCATGGACTTTGGTTTTACTCTGGAAGAAACAGGAAAATATTGTAATGACCTAAGCAAACTGTGACCTGAGCTGTGCTTTAAAGACCTCACAGGCTGTGTGTTCACAATAAACTGAAGCAGGTTATGTAGTGAGGCCTTTTAGAAGATTATCACTTCTTGGCCAAGGAGACAACAGTGGCTAAATAGTGGACCACTTAACATATGGCCAACTAGATTACTTTGTGTTTGTATGTGAGTGTGAGTGCAAAAATGAATGGAAGATAACTCAAGATGTAGCCAGAGATCCTGAAAGAATGGTGCTACTTCCAGTTGAGCACAAACATTAGTGATATAGGGAGCATGTTAGAGGTGAAGAGGGCAAACATCGGGAGTTTGGTAGTGGTTCAGGAGCTTGTGATCCTGATCATCTTAGAGTGAGGTATCTGCAAGCAGAGCATCCTCCTGAGGCTCTCTGTTCTGCGCTCATTCTTACATGAGCCAATGATGAAGGAAAGCATATGCTAAATTCCTATTACTTCTTAGGAATTTTCATCATGAGAGACCTTGCTACAAATAAGTCGTGGTGTGCCCTCCAGTCATGGACGGTGCCTTTTCTTAGGGGGTTTGTGCTTAGCTCCCACAGCAACCTTAGACACTGTGGCCTCATAGCACAGAAGTACCTGGCTGAGTCGCTCCCAAGGGAGAAGGCTTTCCTCAGGTTGAAGGAGGAGTCACTCCTTCGACTCAGCCTCGAAGCCTTTGATGCCTTTAACAAGGGCGTCTCTTGCAGTGATTTGAGGGGAAAATGGAGGCCCTGGTTGGCATACTGGACAAACCAAGTAACAGGAGATGTTGCAGGGTCCGAATAGTTGTACCTCAGCTCCAAGGAGGCTCCTTCAGAGACAATGACATTCCCATCAGGCTGGGCCGAAGATTGGGCTCCACTTCCTCCTGCCACACCAATGCATTGCCAATGATAGACCTATCTGTGGTGAGACTGTGTCTCTGATGCAGATTCTCAGTAGGAAAATGCTCCTTCTGTCCAAATCAGGGAATAAAATAGTACTCAGTGAGAAGAACATACCAAGTAGCAGAACGGATGCTCTGGAAAAATCTCCCTGAGCAGGAATGTGCAGAGTCCAGGACTCAAGAGTCCCCTCTGGACAAGGCTTAAAGACTATTACTGAGAGAGGTTTTTTTTTTTTTTTTTTTTTTCGAGACAGGGCCCCCCTGTATCCCCAGTTGTCCTGGAACTCAACTCGGAACCAGGCTGGCCTTGACTTCACATGAAAAGGCTGCTCCCCTGCCTCTCCCAATGCTGAGGAGTAAAGGCGTGGTACACCAGCTCCTCGGCTTAGGCGTTTCTTTAAGGATGGTGAGTCATGATGAGCGCTTAGGAGCTGATTCGATTCAGAATGAGCTCCTCAGTGAGCTCAGGAAATTTGTTCTGCAGAGACGTTTCTAGACTGTGCAACATTGCCCCCTGGAGGCCAATATAGAAACAAATCGAGCCCTAACGTTCTTGTGTTCTGCTGTACCGTTTTCTTTCTTACAGTAACATCATGTGACAGGCCATCTTCGGTTTTAGACGTCCCCGGCTTGTAAGCAGATACTCTAGGCATTGTAAATTATTAATACATATTTAATCATATGAATACAATAAAAATTCCTAAAATTCTTGGTTTTTATAAAACTAGGAAAACTAATAATTGAGAAAGAAAGCTTATTCAGTGGGTTATATAGTGTCAAAGCAGGAGCTTCTCTCAGTACAATTGACAAAAAATTTCCATGACTGATGGCTGATAACGATGCAGTTATTATTGCAGCTCCTTACAGTCTACGCTGTCTGTAATAGATGGAAAAACAAGCCTTCATGAAGTTAAATGATTTGCTTAAGTACTTAGAGGATTAGGACCTCTTTCTTTTCTTACAGCAAGCTTGGTTTCTCAGCCACTACGCTATCTTGATACAGTGCTCCCCTAATAAAGCAGATTCTGTTTCACAGAATCAGAGTAAAATGCAGAGAAGAGAGTATACCGAAAATCATCATGGAATCCAAATTCTTAAGGAATGAGGAGTGGAGGGAATACTAAAGCATCTGTGTGGTTTAGAATGGAGAAGAAAAGCAAAAGTAGAGGTATTTGATTTTTTTTTTTTGTTTTTTCTTTATCGAGACAAGGGTCTCCCTGTAGACCTCAGCGTCCTGGAACTACTCCTGTAGACCAGCTGGCCAGTTGAACTCACAAAAATCCGCCTGCCCTCTGCTCCAAGTGTTAGGATTAAAGGTGGTGCCACCATGCCTGGCGTTGAAACGGTAATCTTACAGGGTGGTACACCTCTTTAATCCAGGACTTGGGGAGGCAGATCTCCTGTGAATTTAAGACCAGCTGAGTCCATATAGTATATTCGGGCCAGGCGATAGTGGGACTATTGTTTATAAGAAAAATTTAAAAAATTAAAGAAAAAAAAATTTTTAATAAAAATTTTAAAAAAAGTGGTGGCTTGCATTCCCTCTCATATCCTCTCTCATATCTCTCTCTCTCTCCTTTTTTTTTTTTTTTTTCTTCTTCTCTCTCTCTCTCCCTCCGCCTCTCTCCCCTCTCTCCTCATCGTCTCCTCCATACAATTCTCTCTCTCTCTCTCTCTCTCTCTCTCTCTCTCTCTCTCTCTCTCTCTCTCTCTCGCATATATGTATTCTGATGGTGATTGACCCAAGGACCTTTCATTTACCAAATAAGCTCTATCACAAATGCTTGCTTTTGGTAAAAGAAAATTTCAAGCCTGAAAGGAAGGGTTTTTATGGTAATACAAGACAAATATTAGTTTAGAAAGTAAAACAACAGAGTCAGATTCTGTAATGAATCATTCCTCTCTGGAAAGAGTCAGTCTTGTAGTCAATCATGATGTCAGTCAATTGCTGAATTCATACTGTTAGGATGGGGGGCCCAGTTAGCGGAAGCATCTCACAAAGGCATGCCTTAAGCAGGTGTTTCTTGTCCTGGGCCCCTGTCTGTCTTTCTCTGCTTCTGGGCAGCCTCTATCATGTGTTTCCTGTGCTATGACATTTGTCCTCACTTCCCATCTCAAACACTGGCTCTAATTGACTTTGGACTGTGACCTCTGAAGATGTGAGCCCAGGTTAGCTTGTTTTCCTTAAAAATGTTTCTTACAAGAGTTTGTCAGAGCAACAAAAGTGGCACAATAACAGTTTTCACTAGAGTGAACTGAATGAAGGCTACACAGCATTCATGCTGTTTCTTAAAATACATGCAAGTCCATGATTAGCTCAAACTTTAAATGATTAAAATTATAAGTCATCAATGTACAAGTTACATTGATGCCTAATATGATGCTGGTGAGCATATAAAAATATATAATGTCTGTAAAACTTAAATGTGTTTTTATCCTATGAGCTAGCAATTCTATACTGAAAGCAAAACTGTTTAAGAAAGTTCAAAAATTCTACATGTCCAAAAAGATGGTGTAATAAGTATTCACAACAGTTTTATTCATAATAGCCTTGAAACCAAGTTAACACAAATACCAATGAGCAGAGAAATATATAAACAAGAAATGATATATTTCTGCAACCAAATACTGTTCAATATAAAGCACCAAATACACATTACATGATTATATTTATATTACATTCAAGGAAAAGCAAAATTGATTTATTGTGATAGATACCAAGACATGGATTATCAGAGTGGATGCCCATCATCAGATGAATTGAATAAATGTGGCATATGTTATGTGTATATGTATAGAGAAGTATTATTAGAGCATTAAATTTTGCAGAAAAATGGATGGAACGAAAATCACATTGCTAAAAATAAGCCAGAAACAGAAAAACAAACACTATTATGTTTTGTGGAAGCTAAAAACTGTTGACCTGATAGTAGACTAGTGAATACTTAAATTGGTAAGCATGTTGCAGGGAGGATGGAAAAAGTGTGGTTGGATTTGGTCAGTACATTATGTGTGGAAACATCATACCAGTTCTCATTAATGTACGCCATTAGTTCACATTAGCAACTTAAAAATATCAGTTATTTTGTAGGGGTGATGATTCTTTGAGGAAAAGAATGAAAGAATGTCTGGGATGGCAAAAATGGTGTGTGTGTGTGTGTGTGTGTGTGTGTGTGTGTGTGGTGTATGTGTGGTGTATGAGCAGGTGCATGTCTATGCCCACACTTATAGAGGGAAGAGAAGACTGTTGAGCGCCCTGCTGTATAATTCTCCATCTTGTTACTTCGAGGCAACTTTTACTGACTCTGAAGGCGTACTTGTGGTCAGCCATGCCCAGTAATCCTTCTGTTTCCACTCCCTATAGCATTGATGTTACAAGGTGCACATGGCCATGCTCAGTTTTTTATGTAGGTCTGGGGATCCTAACTCAGGTCCTCATGCTTGTATAGCAAGCACTCTTAGCAGTGAGCTGCCTCTCCAGCCTCAATGCTCTATACCTTGATTTGTGAGGAATTATTACACAGGCACATGGATGAATAAGCATTGATTAAACTGTACACTCAGGGTTTGCACATTTACTCTATGGAAAGTGTAGCACAATACAAAAGTCCAGAGGAGATACAATGACTGTGTCAGCACTCAGTATCACACAGAGAAACTTCTGTATCTTTCTTGATATCAGGGCCACTTCTTTTCTATAATGTGCTAGATTTACCATTACTGTGACAAAGGAGGAAAGATTCATTTTGTCTCATAGTTCCAGAGGTTTCACTTCATATGGCAGAGTTGGAGCTGAGTAGAGCATCTCACATTGATGGTCAGGAGAGGGGTGGGGTAGGCATGGAAAAGTTCTCTTTCAAGGATATACTCCCAGTGCCGCTCTTCCCTATTCTAGACCTCACATCCCAATAATGGCATCATATTATTAATCCACCAAGGGGTTAATCCAATTACAGAGTAGAAACCTACAGATCCAGTGATTTCCCAGAAGCTTGTCAAACATAGACATGGTGCTATGAGACTCACTAGCCCTAGGCAACTCTTGATTTGCTTCCTATCTTTATAGTTAGTTTTGCCTTGGCCTAGAAATCATAGTCATTGGATCATATGTCATCTTTGGGACTAATTTACTTAATTTACTCAGTAACATTAAAGATCCATCCATGTTTTGTGTAAGTTAATAATTCATAGTTTTTGTTAGTGGATATTTCTTAGTTATATGAATTTCCACAATTTTCTTAGCTGTTATGCAACTGAAGGATACCTGCGTGTTCTGTTTTTAGGGCTTGTGAGTACTGTCTACAGACATTCATATAATTTTTGGTGTGAATATAATCTTTATTACTCTTGTTAAACATACAGAGGGAAATGTCTGGATTATATTATAAGTTTGTGTTTAACTTTTTATGGACTGCCATAGTGTTTTATGAGATGCTAACCATTGTTTTTTCCACCAACAGTGCAGGAACAGTCTACTTGATCATGCAATGTTCGCTAGCCCTCAACATTGTCAGGTTTTAGATTTTAACCACTTCTTCTTTCTAAAGCTGCTCAGTTGGTCAAGATTTCAATTCCTCCATGTTAAATTAGAAATTATATTAGTATCATAAAGTGCTGCTATTGCTATTTATACCATATATATCCTCAGTCAGGCCAAAAGAGAGAAATGTAAACAGTAGATCTACATGGTAAAGAGAAGACTCAGTCTTTGCACAGAAGGAGCAAACTGGTATGATAGGAAAAAAAAAAGAAATATGATTAATGATTTCTGTCTGTGGTATTAAATAAATTCTGCTTACATATTTTTAAACAGCAGTTGGATAGTCTTTTGGAGCATCTTTAAATATATGCAAAGATCCTTTGGAGGAGGAAGCTGGCTATCTGAAACACCAACTTCAACTTGATTCTGTAGATGGTGGTTTCTGGGAAGAAAATACTAGAGTCAGAAGATGAGCATTCTTCATAGTATTTAATGTAATGCTACTCCGTTCTTTTATTAAGGAAATACTAAATAAGGAATGAAATGATTAGTGAGAGAACTATAAAATATCAGGACTTGCTTTGATTAAATTTGAGAAAAATCTTAAATATAGTGATTTTTTTCTTTAAAAGTGAGTAATTTTTTGCATCTGCTATAAGGAATGAAGTAGTCTTTTCATAAATACACAGACATGTCTTTGATCATACCAGCATTATTCATAAATCTGCTTAGAATTCACCTCTACTATCTAATGCTTATGACATGGTCTGTCTTTTATTTTTGAGTGATCTATACAACCAAATGTTCAAAGTCTATGAAAGGAAGAAGAAGATGGAGGAGGAAAAATTAAGTAGAGAGAAGTCTCAAGAAAAAGGAAATGATAGTATAACTAAAGTGCAGGATGTCAGTGCTGCAGCAGGAGGGAAAAAAAGTCAGCTAGCACCCTACCACTGAGCATATGTACTAAGGAAATTAAATATTTACACCAAACTGGTACCTGAACTTACATATTTATTGCAATGCTATCACAATAGCCAAAATAGGGAACCAAACAAAGCACACTGTAATGTATTAATGGGTATCATGGCTTGAATGAGAAATGTCCCTCATAGGCTCATGAGTTTGAATACTTGATCCCCAGTAGGTAGTGCTCTTGGGGGAAGTAAAGGAACTTTAAGGCTGTGAAGGAAGTATGATGCTAGGGGCATTTTAGGAGTTTATAGCCCTACCCCAAGTTCAGTTCTCAGTCTCTACTTCCTGGGTTCAGTTGAGGTGTAACCTGTCAGCTTTGTGATCCTGTTGCCTTGCCTTCCCCACTGTTATGGACATCTGCCCTTTGGGAACTGTAAGCCAAAATAAACTGTACTTTAAGTTACCTTAAAAATTAAAAAATTATAACAGTAAATTAATAGTTTAAAAATTATCCAAGCTGGGAATTATGCAGCAAATCCCTTTACAGTATTTTGAAACAAATACAGATCTTAAATTAAAATGAAAACTAAAATTGTATACTAACTATTCTGGTTTGTCTTCCATTGCTGTGACAAAACACTCTAACCAACACCAACTTGGGGAGGAAAGGGTTTATTCAGCTCACATCTCCTGGGTCACAGTTCATCACTCGGGGAGCCCAAGGCAGGAACTCAAGCCAGGAACCTGGAAGCAGAAGCTGAAGCACAGGCCATGGAGGAATGCTGTTCACTGGCTTGCTGCCCTGGTTCATGCCCAGCCTGCCTTTTTTTTTTT
>VZQC01003866.1:20797-36730 GCA_009823505.1 Rhizomys pruinosus
GTTCTCCTGGAATTGGAGTTTCAGACGGGTTTCGGCCGCCATGTGGGTGCTGGGGATCGAACCCGGTCCTCTGTAAGAGCGGTCGGTGCTCTTAACCACTAGGCCATCTCTCCAGCCCCTAGCCCGCTTTCTTATACAGTACACAACAACCTGCCCAGGGTGGCACTACTCATTGTGGGCTGGACACTTCCACACTGCTCGACCATCAAGACAATACTCCACAGATGTGACCACAGGCCAATCCAATGGAGCCAATTCCCCAATTGAGGCTCCCTCAACCCAGGTGTGTCAAGTTGACACTAAAGCTATCCAGCACACTAACTTTAAATAAATTTACTAAAGTTATGCCCCTCAAAGAATTTTAATGCGTCCATAACAGGGAAAAACCCCCCTAATTTTCTTATATGATACATGAATTTATATTTATCATTTTTTAAAATTTATATTTATTATTTGTTATTTTAATTTTATGTGTATGAGTGTATTGCCTACATGTAGGTAAGTACACCTGTGTCATGCAATGCCGTGGAGATCAGCATAAGATTTCAGAGGATTCCCTAAAACGAGTTACAGACAGTTGTTAGCCACCATGTGGGTTGCCGGGAATCAAACCTGAGTCCTTTGCAAGAGCAGCCAGTGCTCTTAACCACTGAGCCATCTCTTGAGCCCCCTTTATCAGAAATTTTATGAAGTAGAATTCTCTTCATTTTGTAATATTTTTTCTTGGTAACCTATAGTCCATCAGTTAGAATACAGAAGAGATGTGAAGTTTAATATTTTAGAAAGCATACTTAAGGGGGCTGGAGAGATGGCCTAGTGGTTAAGAGCGCCGACCGCTCTTACAGAGGACCCAGGTTCGATCCCCAGCACCCGCATGGCAGCCGAGAACCGTCTGTAACTCCAACTCCAGGAGAACTCCAGTTCCAGGGGAATCCGATACCCTCTTCTGACCTCCGCGGCATTGCATGACACGGGTGCACAAACTTGCATGCAGACAGTACATTCATACACATAAATAAATAAATAAAATTAATTAAAAAAAAGAAAGCATACTTAGTTGTTCAGTTAAATAATCTCAAAGGTACTATTATTAAGATATTTTATTTATTATTTTTATGTGTATGAGTGTTTTGCCTGCATGTATTTAAGTGCCTGCATGTATTTAAGTGCACGTGTTGTGCAATGCTTGAAGTGAGAGACAATTATTACCCAACATGTGGGTCCTGGGAATCAAACCACAGTCCTCTAGAAGAACAGCAAGTGTTCTAAACCACTGAGCCATCTTTCCAGGTTAAAATGCTTTTATTTTTCAATGTACTTTTTATTGAATTTTGTGGAATTCATACAATACATTTTAATAATTTTGGACCCCCCTTATTTGCACCCTCTCCATAGCACACCACAGGTTTTCCCATATTCTGTTTTATATGTTAAAGTCAAATTTGTGTACCCAGCTGTCTCAGTGTGACTTCATCCCCTGGAGCCTGTTCACCCTGTCTAGAGTCACTCTGTTAAAGAAGATCAATTCTTCTTCACCCAGCAGAGATCCGCTGCTAATAGTTCCTCAGCTAAGGTTGGGACCTGCCCATTTTTCCAGTTCTATCCTGGGTTTTTGTCTGACTGAGTTTGTGTGGATCTTGTGCAAGCTGTCACCATTAAGTTCATGTGGGGAAGTTCTCAGGAGCCTGAAAGACAGTTTCCTGTAGGAAGATCCAGTTTGAATTGGGAGCTAATTCTCAGCTAGCACCCGTCAGGGCACCATGTGGATGGGAATCAGGAGATTTCTATGATCCTGCCCCAAGAAGAAGCAGACACCGTGGCCTAGGTGCATGATGCTGGGTGGGGCAGCAGTATGCAGTTGATGTGGAATTGGGGGGCCTGTGGTTGGCTCTGGGAACTGATGTCATTTGGCTTATAAAAGCAGGCTGTAGCAGGCAATAAATTGAATTCTCCATTACCATCATTACAAAATTACGGCCGTCATTATTTTTTGTGCGCATACAAGCCAAAGCAGGCCTGCATTTCGTTCGGGTGGCCAGTGGGTTGGAAAGAGGTTCTTGGACCACCAACCTGGATAGCTGGTGTGGTGAAGTGAATTGTGAGTGGACATAGGCTGAAGATAGGCCATCAGCCATCAGCCATCAGCCTGAAATTCCTGTCTATGGGTCAGCAGTTTCTGGGCAGGTGGGAAATCATGGCCAAGAGTGGGAAATGTTTCATTGTCCCAGGCTAGGCTATGGAAGGAGCTGGCTAGTCTTTGCTTCAAGAGGCCAGTTCCTTACAGTGGCTGCAGGCATGTACTGTGTTCCCCTTCCCTTAGCCGGGCTGTGTGGTACCTGCTCGTTACAAAGAAAGCTTCCTACAGTTTCTTTATGGCCATGCATCACCCTTGACTCTTACAATCTTTCTGGCCCTTCTTCCACAATGAGCCTTAGGTGGATGAGGTTTCATATAGGAGTCCTATTCAGATACACACACTCTGAAGCTTCTTATTCACTTTTTGTGACCAATTGTGAAATTTTGTACCAGATTCTATCTATTGCAAAAGAGGCTTCTTCGATGAGTGGTGACTGGTATACTTCGATGAGTGGTGTCTGTAAATATAAGAATCCATATTTAGCATCTAATAAAAGATTATGTTTGTCTAGGGTTTTCTCCAGGATCTATGACCTCTCCAGCCACATGTTTTTGGAAATGTTTACAGTGTCACACATGAGTTCCCTCCCATTGAGTGAGCTTCAAGTCCAATTAGGTAGCTGTTGATTACCCCCAAGATAAAGGTGCTACTACTGGCCTGATATAGTTTGCTGTGGAGGTGATTGTTGTGGTTATTAGGCTTTAAACCTGGGGTTGGACCATTGATTGATTTTCTCCCTTTGCAGCTTACATAGTGTCCTCCACAAAGAACTTGTCTTCAGGCAGGAGGCTTCCAGGTCAGTTCCAAGTAAGTCCTGTGTCTGAAGTGTGTCCTGTCTTCAGGAATAGGATCTTACTTTCAAGTTTGGGTTAGTAATCAAGGGTTGTGTCAACAGCCTGTGTTACTTTGGGAGTCTCTTGGACTATCCTGACCAATAATTCAAAGGGAGGTTTTACCTGTCTGACACTGTTTCTTGTTATATAGCCTTTAGGTATACACATGCATTCGTATTCAGATATTCGTATTCAGTATGTGTATTTTCAGTGGGGTTTACAACATTCGATTTATTTTATTTATATTTTTATTTATTTATTTTATTTTTTGTAAGTGTATCAATGTACTGTCTGCATGTAGGTCTGTGCACCCATGTTGTGCGATGCTGTGGAGGTCAGAAGAGGGTCTCGGATTCCCCTGGAACTGGAGTTCTCCTGGAATTGGGGTTACAGATGGTTCTTAGCCACCATGTGGGTGCTGGAGATCAAACCCAGGTCCTCTGCAAGAGTAGTCAGTGCTCTTAACCGCTAGGCTATCTCTCCAGCCCCCTTTATTTATATTTTTTATGCATATGAATGTGTTGGCTGTGTATGTATTAAGTGCATCTATGTTGTGTAATGCCCACAGAGTTCAGAAGGTGGTGTCAACTCCCCTGGAACTGGAGTTATGGATGGTTGTTAGCTACCATGTGGATGCTAGGAATCAAACCTGGGTCCTCTTTAAGAGCAGTCAGTGCTCTTAACCACTGAGCCATTTTCCAGCCTTTCAGCAGACATTTTAATGACTACATTTTTCCAGTGCTTTTTCATACCACCTAAGCACTATTTATCTCTAGTCTCTCCCTGTCTAACTCCCATTTAAAGTTCACCCTCAGCAACAATCATGGATGCACAAGTATCTCTGCAGTAGGATGAGTACTTTGGGTATATTCCAAGGGAGTGGTATAATCAGATCATATGGTAGATTCATTTTCAGTTTTTATTTTATTTTATTTATTTAAAAAATTTTTTTTTTAATTTATTTCTGTATGTGTATGAATGTACTGTCTGCATGCAGGTCTGTGCACCCATGTCGTGCAATGCCGCGGAGTTCAGAAGAGGGTGTCGGATTCCCCTGGAACTGGGGTTCTCCTGGAATTGGAGTTCCGGACGGTTCTCGGCCGCCATGTGGGTGCTGGGGATTGAACCTGGGTCCTCTGTAAGAGCGGTCGGCGCTCTTAACCGCTAGGCCATCTCTCCAGCCCCTCATTTTCAGTTTTTAAAGAGTTATCTATTCTGCTTTCCATGGGGGTTGCAAGAGTTTGTAATCCTATCATCATTGAATGAGTATTCCCTTTCTCCACACCCTCACTAGCATTTAGTATCATTTGCTGTCTTGATCTTCGCCAGTATGACTGGGGTAAGATGAAATCTTAAAGTGGTTTTGATTTGCATTTCCCTAATTACTAAGGATGTTGAGCACTTTTTTTTTTTTTTTTGGTATTTTTGAGATAGGGTCTCCCTTTAGTCCCAGCTTGTCTGGAGCTTGCTATGAAGGCCAGGCTGGCTTTGAACTCACAGAGATCTGCCTGCCTCTGCCTTGAACACTTTTAAGGTGTTTTTTTTTAGCCCTTTTTGTTTTTTTCTTTTGAGAACTCTCTATTCAGACCCGTAGACTATATTTCATTGGGTCCTTTGCTTTCTTGATTCCTCGTTTTCTTGAGTTCTTTATATATTCTGGATTTTAATGCTCTGTCATATAGATAGCAGGTGGTATACTGCAGGGCTCAACCAAGTTCCCACATCTGTAGCCTGGGGTGGATATCAGGTGCAGAGAGCTGTTTTTTTCTTGTTTCTTCAATTTTTTTTTAGCCTTGTCAAAAGGAAAGTTCTTTCCCTGGGCCTCTGCATGGTATGTTGTCCAACGTACTTGAGGAACTGTGGTATGTCATGGAGTTCTTGCCTTCCTGTTTGTGCAGGAAAAGAGGACTTCACTTTACCGCTTATCCATTCACTTCCTGTTCAAGACAAGAGGCACATCACATAAGGTCACATTAGATATTTGTTACCTGATCCACAAGTATCTCCTATTCTATTTTTCTTTCTTTTCATTTTCTCCCCCTCCACTGTCTGTTTTTATTTCCCATACAAATTTCATTTTCTGCCTGGCAATACCCTTCTACTTTGGTAATGTTTTGAAAGCAAGCAGAGAGTCTTGATCTCAGGTAAAGGTGACATATTATCCATGAGATGAACTCAATAAGTACCACCCTCCCCTTCTTCAGCAAGAGTTGTCAGAGTGTTCTGCTTTGGTGCGTGTGTGTGTGTGTGTGTGTGTGTGTGTGTTGAAAAGAAAAATGAGGATCTACAATTTGCAGCCAGTCAGATATTACTCATCTATTTCAGAGGAAATTTTTGGATGACAGATAATAAATTTTTTTCCCATTTGCTTTCTAATTTTGGTGATATGTATGTGTGTCGAGGATTTGAAGAGTTTAATGATACTTATAATATTCAGGAAAGAATAGCTTGCCTTTTGAAAATGGATTCTGTAATTTAAATTAAGGGTATCAGAAAAAAATCAGGATGATTGATTTGGCGCTTCTATAGTCACAAATCACACTGTGACACATAGTATGTGTTTGTACATATTCTGATGAAAGTGATCAGGTCATGGGTATTTCAAGAAATGTAGAAAAGACACAGTTGTAGCAGGAAAACCATAACAGAGCTCACAGCAGTGGTGGTGTGGTGCAGCAGTGTGCTCACATGGTGCAGAGCCAGAAGCAGAGGAGGCAGGCTGGAACCAGAGGTGGGCAAAGCCTGCAAAGGCCACTCCCAGTGACCTCAGTTCAAGCCCTACTTTCTAAAGCTCCAGAACCTTCAAAATAGCACCACCACCTGGGGGATGGGGCTTTCAAAACTCGAGCTTTTAGGTGATACTTCACATTAAAACCACAATAGGGGCTCGACATTCAACCCAGTATCTTTAAAATGCTCATGGATGAATATGTTACTGGTAGAAATCTTAACATTTCATCTCCCATTCATGAAATGTTAGAAATGTGGTAGGAAATAATGGAAAGTGAGAATCGAAGGTAATCTTGCTAAAACTATGTGGCCTCATATGGTTCAATAAATTGTTTGTGCTCTACAACTTATGAGAGTTCCTTATCAATCAAAGATAAGGAGGCAGTAATCTGATCAGATGCAAATTTCATGTAACTTTAGATTCAGGTGGAAATAAGATTCAAGGAGTCTAGAAGCAGGTAACTGGGAGGTCCCTGCAATCATCCTAGGAAGATGCCCAGTGACATAAACCAGGTAGTGGCAAGAATGGAGACCAAGACTTGGATGTGAGCTACATCTGAGGGACCAACTGGACATACCCTTGATAGCTATGGAGTGGACACTTTTTCTATGTTGATTAATTCAAATGCATGCATTTTTTAATATAATATTTCTAAGTTGTCAAAAGAAACTTATGCTTTTAAAATTTCTATGAATTTTTGTGATTTTCATACAATATAGTTTGATGGTATTTAGATCCCTCATCTGCATGTCTCCCCACAGGCCCCTGCCCAATTTAATGTACTCTCATATACATAATATTGCCTATAGAGTCCAAGTTATGTCCCCAAATGTCCTTCACTGTGGATCCATCCACTGGACCCACCAAGAATCACATCCCTGTAAGACACTGACTCTCCCCCTCTCACCAGCCATTGATTGACAAAAGTTTCTTAGGTTGGGTTGGGATTTCTTATCCACTTTCCTATGTCTGTGCTGGTATTTTGTCTGATTTGAGGTTGAATGGGACCTGTGCATGCTGTTGCCATTGTTGAGAGTTCATATGAGTAAAGGAAGACTGTTTCCTTGTGGTCATCCTCCCCTTCTGGCTCTTACGATCATTCCGCCTCCTCTTCCACAATGATCCCTGAGCCTTGGGAGGCAGAGGTTTAAAACAGCTGTCTGATTCAGGGATGAGCACTCTGCAGCCTCCTATTCTCTGGACATTGGCCAATTGTCGGTTTCTATGTTAATCACTTTCTGCTGCATACGGAAACTTCTCTGATGAGAATTGAGAGACACATTGAAGATGTGTCACTTAGGGTTAAGTGTCTCACAAACACTTATTCTCTGTGCTTGACCAGTTCTAGAACTCTATAATAGTCTTCATCTGCAAAAAGAAGTTTCTTTGAACAGGGGTGAGAGGTACACTGCAAATATGAGGATGCATATTTAGAATAAAGTAAAAAATTACATTGATTTAGGTCGGTTTTTCCCTAATATCTATGCCCTCTCTAGCCATGTGCATTTGGCTATGTTTATAGTACCACACATGAGTTCCCTCCCACTGAACAGGCCTTAATTCCAACTAGATATCTGTTGATTACCCTAAAGATAAAGGTGCTAGACTACACCAATATGAATAGTTTGCTTGGTACTGACCAAGCAAACTATTCATATTGGTGTAGTCCAGCATTGACTGGTTTTTATGGAGTGTACATTTTTACTTCATTAATAGTCTACCATCTCTTTGCTATAGGAGATATACCAATCTTATTAGTTCTTATGGTAGGTGTGCTGGATAGCTTTAGTGTCAACTTGACACACCTGGGTTGAGGGAGCCTCAATTGGGGAATTGGTTCCATTGGATTGGCCTGTGGCCACATCTGTGGAGTATTGTCTTGATTGTCGAGCAGTATGGGAGGGCCCAGTTCACAATGAGTGGTGCCACCCTGGGCAGGTCGTTGTGTACTGTATAAGAAGGCGGGCTGGGCATGAGCCAGGGGAGCAAGCCAGTGCACAGCATTCCTCCATGGCCTGTGTTTCAGCTTCTGCATCCAGGTTCCTGCCCTGAGTTACTGCCTTGGGCTCCCTAAGTGATGAACTGTGACCCAGGAGATGTAAGCTGAATAAACCCTTTCCTCCCCAAGTTGGTGTCAGTCAGAGTGTTTTGTAATGGAAGAGAAACTAGAACAGTAGGAAATGTCCAAAGATACCCTTATTAATACACACTTCCTTATCTTCATGCCATATGTATCCTCATTCTACATTTTGGGGCACCTTTGTGATACACTTAAACAAATAGAATGCATCAAAGAGTACCATGGCAATGCTGAACTCAGAAATTCAAATGGCCAGGAGCTTCACTTTTGTGCTTTCAGAAACCCCAAGCTGTTAGATAAGACATACTGCTTTCTTGACAGAGGCCACGAGCAGAGACCACGAGTGTGGGAAGGAGTCTGCTCTGAGAACACATGTAGTGAGGGATGCTAACCATGCTCAGTCTTCAGTCATTCTCATCAGGGCCCTGGATATGCAGATGAATTATTGTGTGGTATAATAATCCAGTTAGACAAGCCAGGGGATGCAGGCTCACCCACAGCAATGTGGAGTAGATGTGTAATAAGACAATGAAATGGCAGCTGCTTTATGGCACTGAGCCTAGTACATATGGCTGACCCAGCTTCTTCCAGGAAATGAGGATTTTATTGACAAAGATATAACTCTATAAATGTTCGAACCCACTGTTTTCAAACTCAGATAATTTTCAGAATCAAAATTTCCTGAAATTTTGGGTGTTTATTTCCTTGATTAATACACCTTTCATGAGGATAACAATATTTTTATGGTGACACTAAACTATAAATGTGCTTTCTCTTTATTTGCTCCTGTGCTATCCACTGCCAATTCTACACACACTCAGATAATAGTCTTAAGTAGTCTTCTAGACAAATATCTTATTTATTATCTTCTAAATGGATTTTAAAAATATTTATTTTGTATGTATGACTGTTTTGTCTGCATGTATGAAAGTATATCATATGTGTGCCTGGTGCCCTTGGAGACTAGAAGAGGGAGCTGGATTCCCTGGAACTGAAGTTAGGGATGGTTGCCAGCTGCCATGTGGGTGCTAGGAGCCAAACCCGGGTCCTCTGCAAAATCAGGAAGTTGCTGAGCCTTCTCTCTAGCCCCCTTAAATGGATTTTTTTATATATATAATTTTTTGTTGTTCTTAAACTTTTTCCATAGGTCATAAATCATTTCTCAATCAAATCTAGAATCGCTCACCTGTCCATGCTCCCCACCCCACCCGAGTCCCTGCACTCTGCCATACATGTCCTGTATCTTTTTCTGAGTCATTAAATGGATTTTGTAAAAGGTAAATCTATATGTGAGTCTTTGGGCTAGAATCCTTCACCCCACAAGTAGCTTTTAGTATTAAGGGTTGTTATTTGTACTTCTTTCTTGTCAGTCTTTAAAACAGGTTATTGGGTCTACTCTGACCAATTGGTAGGTAAATACAATATTATAGGATTTTTTTGTACAAGAGTGATTCTGTCAAGTTGGCAGTGAACACTATCCACTACACCTTCTTCTTCCTGTTTTGTGTGTTTTGGAGACAGGGTCTCCCTATAGCCCCAGATGGCCTGGAACTCACTCTGTAGACCAGGCTGGCCTGGCCTGATCCACCTGCCTCTGCCTCCCCAGTGCTAGGATTGAAGGCATGCACCATCACGCCTGGCTTAAAGGTGGCTCTTAGCCACCATGTGTGTGCTGGGAATCGAACTCCAGTCCTCTGGAAGAGCAGTCGGTGCTCTTAACCCCTGAGCCATCTCTCCAGCCCTTCCACTACACCTTCTATGCTAACACTAACACTGTAGGGGTTAGGAAGCTAAACCAGAAACTTATTAAGCAATCTTCCAAAGATAACTGGATTAATGAGTCACAGATCTTGGAGTGCAGCCTTGGGCTATGGGCTCAGGCATTTTGCTGTAGTGCCCCCGTGAATCAGCCTGTTTTCTTATGACACAATTCCATGGACTGGGTAGTTATAAAGAAAGAAGGCCTGACATGGCACAGACTGGCAAACGAGAGATAGTATGAATTTGTGTAAATCTTTTGGATTATTTTCTTCTTCTTATAAAGTCACCAGTACTCACTCACAGGGGCTCTAAACTGATGACTGTAGCTAATTCTAATCACCCCCTAAAGCCCCACCTCTAAACACCAGGCCCAGTTTCTACTCTCTTCATATCTCACAGTGGAGATTAAACTCCAAGAAAATGTTAGAGGAATTAACTGCATTCAGATCTCAATCTTCCCTTACGAAAAATGCTGCCAACCTGGAAGAGTTCTAATTAGAGTTAGAGGAGAACACACTTGCAACCCTTCTAGTTGAGTATCTTCTTTAGGCACTACTTTAGGCACCCTGCACCATCACTTGCAGTATGATTCACAGAGAGTTCAAGGACACCATCTCGAACATCAGTGGTGTATTAGCCACTTTTCTGTTGCTGTGATAAAACACCATGACCAAGGAACTTATAAAAGGAAGAGTTTATTTGAGCTTACGATTGACAGTTTCAGGGAATTAGAGTCCATTGTGGCAGGAGGCATGGCAGCTGGAGCTGGAGCAGGAAGCCGAGGGTCACATCTCGCAATGAGCGCAGGAAGCCAAGAGAGAGCAACTGTAGACCACGAGGCTTGTTAAACTCACTAAGCCTGCCCCCAATAACGTACTTCCTCTAGCATGGCCACACCTTCTAAGACCTCCAAAAATAGTGCCACCAACTGGAGACAAATGTCTGAATACTTACAGCCTATGGGGGACACTCATTCAAACCACCACAAGTGGTGTCTACCAACAAGGTAAGAACTACAGTATTATACTTTAAAAATTACATTTATTTATTGTATGTGTATGGGTGTGTACACCTACCTATGTGTATGTGTGTGGAAGCCAGAGAACAACTTGCAGGAGTAAATTCTTCACGTGAATCCCAGAGATCAAACTCAGGTTGCCGGGCCTGGCGGAAAGTGCATTTGCTCCACAATGTTCTTTTGAGGTACATTTTGCAATTTAGATAGAAGACTATTTGGATTATTATAAATATTCATGGCATAGCTTATTTCTTACTGTGTTGAAATGTTATACTGACTTATTGGGACATATTATATCACATGTAAATGATTTATTATGTAATATTTCCTAATTTTTCAATTATTCTTGCTCTCATTCATTTCTCATGATATTTCTAAAGTACAATAAAAGGAAGAAAATAGTCATAGATTAAATTGGAAATACATACAGAGAGAGAGAGAGAGAGAGAGAGAGAGAGAGAGAGAGAATGAAAAAACTCAAACGAAACCAAATAAAAGACAATCTCTCCCACCTTGTACAACAATGCTAAGCTTTATTTCCAGGATACACCAGCGCTCTCCACCCACAATCAGCCCTTGTGTTGTGTTGTTCATTTATATGTCAATCGGCTCACTTCCCATGTGATCATGCAGCCTTCTGAACCCTCTGTGGCTTCACATCAGCAAAGCTCTCACTACCACTAGGCTTCAAAATATTTCAACCCATGCTCACTAGAGGGCAGCAAAGAAGCTATCGTAAATGTTGCAAAATGTTTCAGAAGGACAGCAGGTGGCAATGCTTTCAGGGAACTACTTCCTGTTTCCACATGGAGAATCCTACAACCTGAATCCCAAAGAAGGAAAACAGGTAAGATTTTTTTTAATTTAATTTTTATTGGATGTTTTGCATTTCGTACATCATTTTCCAATTCAGATCAGGCATATTCCCTTTCCCTCCCCCCAACCACCCACCCATCCAGATCACGTATTCTGCACCATAACTGCTGCATTTTCAGTTTTGTTTTTTTTTTTTTCATTCTTTTAGTATATAAGTGATAATCCATGAAAGATTTTTAAAGTATGGTGACAATCCAGTAAAGTTACAAGTCAAGGATCACAGGTCCTGATAGGGAAATGAGCTCTGCATGTTTTGGGTAATCTTTTTCTCACAGCACAGGACTGTAGAAGACATTCAGCAGGTGTATTGCTGTTTCATCTGTTGGTCCTTGGGCAATTTCTACTTAAGTTTGGAGTCTTTTTCCCGGATCCAAGACTTTCCTCTTGGATCCAGGTGAAACCAGTTATAGTAACTTTTATTGAGACATCCAGCTATACTGCTCTTTTATGGGTCGAAGTCATTATTTTCCCTTAACCTTCTGGGATCATTTCTGCCTGACTCAGTAACACATGCAGGGTGCTGAGAAGATAGACTGGAGAGGAAACCCCCAGAGGTTTTTCTGTCATTTCTCTAATGAGTAATGATGCTGAATTTCTCCACTGTACTTATTAGTTATTAGATAAACATAGTTCTGAAGTAACTGTATTTATTTTTTATTGATTTATAAGAGCTTTATGCATTATGTATTTGAGACTTTTCCTAGAAATATGCATTGTAAATACAGTTTTCCATTCCATCAACTTTCCACTTTTTTTTTTTCCTTTTTGTGGTACTGGGGATAAAAAAATGGGCCCTCACACAATCTCTACCTTATGAGTAGTGATTTTTAAAACTAAAAACAGATACATTTTGTGTTTTAGAAAGGTAGCTTGAGTGTTTTGTTTTCTCTAGGAACTTTTAAAATACTTTTTACTAGGCTGGAGAAAAATTTCTCAGTGGTTTGGAAAACTTTCTGCTGTTATGTTCTAGAGAATCGACACCTTTTCTGGTCTACACAGGCACTTCACACACTTCAAGGTGTCCTCATATACTTGCAAGCAAAGCACTTATACACACACTTAAAACAATCTCTCTGTTAAGTGACTTCCATTGCTTGTAATAATAAGTATTTTAATGACATTTTCCAGAACACATTATATCAACTTTCCCCTGGTTATTAATAAATGTGTTTTTAGGAGGGGAGGAGGGAAATTACTTAGGGAAGATTGCACTTAAAAAGATCATGACGGCTGGATTTTTCTTCCACATCTGTCATACTGTTGATTAAGCCATACTAATGGACTTTAAGAATTTCTCATCAGATGAGATCAGGCACATTCAGGGTGGTATGACTGTAGACAGCTCTCTTCACAATAGTGGAAAGCTGGAACCAACCCAAGTGCCCCTCAACCAATGAGTGGATAGAGAAAATGTGGTACATGTACACAATGGAGTTCTATGCAGTGGTAAAGAAAGATGACATCATGAACTTTGCAGGTAAATGGACGGAACTAGAAGATATTATGTTGAATGAAGTATCACAGTCCATCATCTGTGGATGCTAATAGCAAGTACCTAGTTGTAAGGCAAACTAAGCAATGTTAATGTTATGTTTCTTGTGATCTGAAAACAACTGTGCTCTTTTATTGTGAATCCCTTAACAGGTTCCAGAATTAAGCTACCATTTATTTTCAGACTTGGGAAGTTCTGGTATATTGGTGGAGGGTATGTATGCAAAAAATCAAAAGAATGGGGGGAAATAGTTTGTCATGACATTGTGTCTAACCACAGTATCTATCTTTTTTTAATTTTTTAAAAAATTTTATTTATTTCTGTATGTGTATGAATGTACTGTCTGCATGCAAGTTTGTGCACCCGTGTCGTGCAATGCCGTGGAGGTCAGAAGAGGGTGTCAGATTCCCCTGGAATTGGAGTTCTCCTGGAATTGGAGTTTCAGACGGTTCTTGGCCGCCATGTGGGTGCTGGGGATCGAACCCGGGTCCTCTGTAAGAGCGGTCGGCACTCCTAACCACTAGGCCATCTCTCCAGCCCCGACACAGTATCTATCTTATGGGAGTGCTTCCTAGTATTTCTTATACAAGGCTGCTTAAGCTTTTGTCCAAGACTTTTCTAAAATATTACACAGTAGTTAAAAGTTAAAAAAAATTCTCATCAACTTTACTGTATTTTATATAGTATTCCTTCTGATAAAGAACTCTCTTATATAAAAAAAATCATGCAGAAGTAAATAGAGATGCAGGCTTCAGGCTAAGAGATTGTGGAACGCTTAGTGGAAAATCTATTTATAAAAACCAGCTGCTAACTTATGAATACACATAGAAACAAAGGCTATGAAATTATGAAAGTTCATAGTTTCAATCTATGAAACTCCTAAGTTCAATGTGAGTATATTTATACATATATTAACCATGTTTTACTATCCTTCTATTTGCCTACATGTATTAAAATAAGATGTGCAAATGAAAGCTCATCACACATCTTACTATATTTCAGTAGGTGAACTGTACACTATCAGAAAATATAACTTGGCAAGAAGATGACTGAACATCATCTATAGATATATTTGTGAACTTTGTATCCTCTTTGGGGAGAGCGGTGATGTAAGCCTGAAGCTGGCTTATTCTACTGTCTTTATTCGAACTTTAAGCGCTGCTTAGGGATGGACATGCAGACAGCAAGCTGACAAGTGGGTGCTGAGGTAGATTTTCAAAATCTCAACTTAGCTAGAAATGTTTCCCAGAATTTGCTCCCCTGTATTGTTCTGGGTTGTGACTGGCCATGAAGGAAATGGCAGGATTTGGAATGTGGGTATGGGCAGCTATGGTTATGTATTGGCTCTGCAGGTCGTTCAGCCTCCAGGAACTAGGGATGCTCATCTATTTTGTCTTCACTCTGTTGTTCTTTCTTTCTTGGGATTTTTCTTTTCTTTTTTTCCAGAGTTGAAGGCTGAACTCTGGATTGCATGCATCCTGTGGAAACACTCTCACACTCAGCTATATGCTCAGTCTGCATGCATCCTGTGAACATGCTCGCACTCAGCTGTGTGCTCAGCTGCCAACTTTTCTGTTGAGGATTTTGCCTCCCACCTTGCTTTCTCTTGTAACTTTTCTTTGTCTCGGATGATGTACACATATAGAATGATGGCAAATAACTCTGCTTCTCCTCAGGGTCATCTGTGAAACAAGAGTGAAGAAAGTGTGTCCCCGTAGGCTGCAGCTGTCCTCATGGCCCTCACTTCCATGTGAGTCACAGTTCAGCCAAGCGCTTGCCATCATTCAGCTTTCCTTCCTGCGTGTAAGTCTACCTGGTCCTCAGTAAACTCAGGCAAGGAAAGCAGCCATGAGTAGACAGACTCCCACCAGCACTAGAACCTGTATAATTTATAGCTTTTATTCCTGTTACTCATGGTGGTCCTTCATCTCTTGATGTTTGTAACTAATGCAAAGCTTAGGGGGAAAAGGGCAAGGAAGTGATTCCCACGGCTACTTCAGGTAACTACACCTGGGTTTGCTGTGGCATCTTTAAGTGAAACTGAAGCTTTATATAGGGTAAGTTTTCATCTTTAAAAAACCTTTACACTTGCTGGGTGTGGTAACGCACACCTTTGATCTCAGCATTCTGGGGGGTGGAAGCAGGTGCATCTCTGTGAGATAAAGTCCAACATGGTCTACATATTAAGTTCCCAACCAAAACCAAACCCCCAAACAAAAATATCTCCTAAACCCTCCAAAACTCTTCACATATTCTGTATGAACTAGGTATGATTAAAAAAAATTCAAGGCCTAGATCTGAATAGTGAGCTCTGAGGTCTTTCACACCTGCATTGAAGCTCAGCCCACTCTTCTGTTGTAGGACGATGAGGGGTTAATCCTGGAACCTCAACTCAAAACTTGCACCTGTCTTCAGCTCAACTGAGACCACTTCTTATACCTGATTTGCACATCAATGTAAAGTGGTTCCAAAGTTGAATAACACGTGCTAGTCAACTGTGCCATAAGCTGAAGAGTTGGGGGAAATAGCAAGCAAAGATACAAACATTTAAAAAGATGAGATCAAAACTTATATCAAAAACACCACCACTGACACAAGCCCCGATGCCTAGGTCATCAAGAAAACAAACAACATGAAGCGTCAAGATAATACATCTCCTCCATAAGTTTGAACCCTATTGTAATATTATTTGAGAATGGTAGAAAACAATTATTTCAAAATAGAAGGTATAAAATGTTCAAGGAAATCAAAGAAGAGGTGAATAAAATGCTGAATGAAAACTGAAAACCCAAACAATTGAATACAATAACTAAACAATTCAAAATATTGAATTATACTCTAATAAAGAGATAGAATCTCTGAAGAAAAGCCAAACTGAAATAAAACTTGAAAAACTCAGTATTTCAAACAAAAATGTTAAAGGAAAGGAGCAAAATGGAAGGGGAGTAAATGGAAAAGAGGATAGCAGATCTTGAAGACAAGGTTAGGGAACTGGATAACTCAAT
>VZQC01003867.1:0-22729 GCA_009823505.1 Rhizomys pruinosus
ATGAGCCACCTAGTTTTGGCAGGTCATAGCTGCCTCTGGATGAGCCACCTAGTTACGTCAGGTCATAGCTGCCTCTGGATGAGCCACGTAGTTACGTAAGGTCAGAGCTGTGTCTGGATGAGCCACCTAGTTACGTCAGGTCACAGCTGGCTCTGGATGAGCCACCTAGTTTTGGCAGGTCATAGCTGCCTCTGGATGAGCCACCTAGTTACGTCAGGTCATAGCTGCCTCTGGATGAGCCACGTAGTTACGTAAGGTCAGAGCTGTGTCTGGATGAGCCACCTAGTTACGTCAGGTCACAGCTGGCTCTGGATGAGCCCACTTAGTTACGTCAGGTCACAGCTGGCTCTGAAGCCGCCCTTTGACAAATCCAGGCATTGTTGGGTAATCGGCCTCTCATGGTTTCTGTAGCTCTGACACCCTCAAGTGCTCCTTGATGTCTTGCTGTGGTTGTCCCTGAAAATCTGCTCTCCATCATGAGGCCCCTGCTACAAGGGGGAGTGTCAGCTCAGCCTGCAAGCCTGCAGAGAGGAGAGAGGTGCTGCACTGCAGCTGAGCAGGACAGCCCTGATCCAAGATGCTGGGCTTGCAGATGAGGGTGGCCATACCCTGGAAAATCAGCTCTCAGCAGGCTTTCCTGCCTCCTCCCCTCCTGCCCAACAACACAAACCAGCGTCCTGATGGGCCCCAGCCCACCACGCACCATTCTCCACCACTGCCTCCAGCCCCTCAGGAAGCAGGGGCATTTGTTCTCACCTGCTGCCGCCCTGCCCCTGTCTTCCCCCCTCTTCTCCATCTGTCAGCTTCTGCCTCTCACTTGGATCCCTGACCAACTCCGGCCCCTCTATGGCCACAACCCACCAGGGACTCCTCTCTTTGCTCCACCCAATGGAGGGCTGCGCCAGCCCTTCCTTCCTCCATTCCTATGTTGACGCAGCCCCCAGCAGAGCCCTCCAGCCCAGGTCCCAGCACACTGTGTCTGGAAACCCAGAGTCAGTTGCCCTCAGCTTCCAAGCTGTCCCCAGCCAGCTCCCAATGGGAAGCAGTCAGATCCATGTTGGCCGCAGAGACCTCATACACCCTAAGTGCTGTGCTCAGTTGGGTGTTCGCGGTACCAGCCCAGGAGGCTGGGGGACAGTCTACTTGAAGGAGCTGACACTGAAGGACTTTAGGGGAATTGAGTGGCTCTTGCCTAGAGTGCAAGGAAAGGCCTGCAGAGAGGAAACCGCATGTACAGAGCTATGGCGGGACCCCTGAAGGGGTGGAAGTAGTCCACCCTCTCAGAGGATCTGGGGAGGGGACGCTGGGAACAGGTGCAGCAGGGCTTCAACCTGCTGTTCTGCCCTGTGTGTGTGCGTGTGTGCGTGTGTGCGTGTGTGCGTGTGTGTGTGTGTGTGTGTGTGTGTGTGTGTTGGGCTCACAGAGGCATTGGCTGCTGCTTCATGCTTTCCCTTTTCCACATCTGTCCAGAGAAGAAACACATGGCATTCGGCAGAAAATGGTGTTAGAGCAACCCCGCCATTGTCCTGAGCTGTGGTCCTACTGTCACCCCCTCCCAGGAGCCCTGCCCTCTGGTCTCAGTTTCTTTGTGAGGGTGTCTTCCTCCCTTCTGATCTGATCTGAAACATTCACCTCCTCCTTCACTTAGAGCTCTCTGTCTCCCTACTCTGTGCTTGGCCAAGTCTGACACCGGTTGAGGATTCTGAAAGGATATCACAGGCAGGTCCCTCTTCTTGAAAGGCATTCAAGCAAATTGGGGAGACTGGGTAGGAGAGACAGAGGCTAGAAATTCCCAGGGACATTCGGGGACACAGAGGTCACATGGAGCCTAGACATGAGGACTCTGGAGTCTAGACATGAGGTGTGGTTTGAGATGGCTCAGCAGGCTGGCGAGTCCTGCTGTGCCTGGCATTGGTCTGGGTGACCAGGGCCCCATGACTGGGAAGGACATTGTGTGCCTCGGTTAACGAGGCCCAGCAGCTATTGCAAAGGAGCAGGGCTGGGAGGCCTGAAGGAAGAGAAAACTTCAAGCCTGAACTGAAGTTTGTTTGCTTGCGGCAAAGAGGCCAGGTAGCACCGTGAAGTTCGCACAGATAAAGCAGTGGCGTTGGGTGGCTGACTGCACGGTGAGAGTGTGAGATTGACCCTCGGACCTGGTGATGCTGCAGATCCAGATGGCCTGCTCAGAGTTCTGCATCCCCCCAGCTCACTCTGCCAAGTGATGGCCTCATAAGCTTTTTCTGCACATGCAGTGATCTGCCAAGCTTTGCACACGCTGCCTTGGCCCAGGAAGCCGAAGAGGACAGAGAGAGACAGAGAGACAGAGAGAGAGAGAGAGAGAGAGAGAGAGAGAGAGAGAGAGAGAGAGAGATGCCCTGAGGTGACTGGAGAGCCCAGACCTGGACATTCCAGAGGTGACAATGGGCAAGTGCATCAGGGAGGCATGGCCTGCTCAGAGTCCAAATGCAACTAATGGTTTCGGAAACAAGCTAGTCCTAGGTGCCTTTAGGGAGAGAAGCGTGAGTCTGGGCTGGCAGGAGCCTGTGCTGTGGATTAGGAGTCAACTAGACTTGGAGACTATTGCAGCTACCCATGCATGTATTTACCCGAGAGGCTACGCAGTGGAAAAGAAACTCCTTAGAAGTGGGAGGATTGGGAGCAGGCAGTCGCGCCCTTGGATGGAACAGGGCGAATTTCCACACTCAGTGAGACCCAGTATGGTGCCTGCTGGGACAGCAGTTGCAGGGGAGACAAGAAGGCTGGGCTGCTCCGTGGTCTGCGGCAGGGCTGTGTGGGCCTCAGCACAGGGAAAAGGCGACTGGGGTGTGAAGCCCCCCCCCCCCCAGTCCAGGGGGATGGTGCAAGTGCACATGACCGCACGGCTCCTGCGCTGACTGAGGGGACTGCGGTGGGCTGGCCTGCAGGGTCTTGCCCTCAGGCTGAAAGACAGCAAGGGAAGCACTGTGAGCATGGGGTCAAGGAGAGCTGGGGAGGATTCCCACACCCAAGTAAGGCAGGCGCACAGGAGGCCCCAAGGATGCTGCTGGGCCTTGGCAGGGACAGCATGCATGAGTGTGAGAAGCCTCGGGCAATGCCACACAGGGCCAGCTTTATACCAGACAGGTCCCCTGTATCCATGGGAACTGACTCTATGGCATAGATGGAAGGAAAGGCAGCCCTTCCAGCTCCTGTTTCCTCCGAGCGAGGAGGAAGCAGGGTCCATCCCTGTCACAGGGTGGGTGAGGGCAGGCGGGAGGATGTGCAGCTCTCCCTGGGCAGGGCCTCATGCCTGGGCCTGCTTGCAGGCTCCAGGCTGCAGGAGAGCCTAGACCCTTAACCAGTCCAGGCCTCCCTGGGCTTGAGAGGAAACTGGGCCTGAGGGGCCAACCGGCCCCCTCCCATCCCTTCCCTGCACTGACCCAACCCTCAGGCTCTGCAGAGGGAGAGGTGGACTGGGGGCAGGAGACCAGCAGCCAATCACATCCACACAGCCCAAAGCATCTGTACCTGGTGCAACCAATCCCTTCAGCCTCTGCTGCCTCCTCCCCTCCCTGCTCTGCCCAGCAACAGCAGAAAGGAGGTTTGAGGAGGAGAAGGAGGCCCTGCAAACTCCCAGCCCTTGGCAGCAGCGAGCTGGGCCCCAGGCTCACTCTGGTGAGGGAGGTTAAAACAATACTTTCAGTTCCTGGAGCCCAGGCAAATGTCTCTGGGGACCCTGGAGCCTGTGCGAGTCCAGCTCTCTCACGGACAGGAACTCACATATTAGAGAGATGCTGACCCTTGCAGGCCTGGCCTCCAAGCTTGTCTTCTTCACTCTGCTGCTCTGGCCAGGCCTGGGATGGAGGCCCGAGCAGCAGAGACCCAACTCACTTCCGCTCTGGAGACAAAGCTTGAGCCCACAGCCCCAGCAGGCCCATGGAACAGGGTAACAGGAGCGTGAGATGGCCTGGGAGGGAAGGAGCAGGGGGCTCTGTGGGAGAGGAAGAGGCCTGTGATTCACATTGCCTCTCACGGTTCTTCCTGACTTCCCTGCTTTTCGTCAAGATTTACGGTGGCTATTTTATCCATTACTTTGCCCCCAGAGGCCTCCAGCCTGTGGAGAAGAAATGTGGTGTTTGTTATTGACGTGAGCGGCTCCATGTTTGGACCCAAGTTGCAGCAGGTACTGAGGACTCTGCGCACCTTTCTTCATCTAGGCCTCAGCGGGCCCACAGCATAGACAGGGCTAGAGCAATGAGACCCTGGGCGCAGATATCCTGCCCCCCCCCACCCATGGGTTTTCCGTGTCCTCTCTTCTCTCAGCCGTGATACCTTACATAACAGGCTATACCTGTAGCCCTATAGTCCTGGAGCCAAGGAATCCTAGCAACACTGAAACAGCCATCTTTGATACCACCGAGACTGGTGAGACCATCACCCATGATACTGTAGTCTTACTGTATCCCCAGTTCACAGAACCCTGAGCTCGAGGGCCCTGCAATCAGCATTCTGATCCAATGCATCCTTAGATGTAAAGACTGTGATTCTTCCTGACGGTGTGGGCTTTGGGGTCTTTAAACAGATGCTTTAACTTGTAGATCTAATGTGATGGGAGCTGGCCTTGTGGTATTCATATCCAGAGTTGCAGGGCTTTCAATTTTAATATTTTTGCACTTGTCCCTGTCGCTCTGGAACCAGTACAGTATGGGTGTAGCCCAAAGAGAACTGGACTCCTGTGCCTCCTTTCCATAGCCTTCTGGAAGTTACTTTTCAAACCACGATGTTGTCGGTCCCTAAAATTAAACTTTGCAAGTGTCCTGGGATGTTAATTCTCTAGACCTTCAAACTTCTGAACCCAAAGCTCTCTTGATGTGAGGAACCTGAGATTTAGTAGAGTCATCGAAGCTATGCACAGGAAGCATCAAAATTGGCTGTCTTGTTTTAGCATATAGGCAGGTCCCTTCCCTAGCTCAAGTCCTTTCCAGCATCCCTTTCCTACTTGGAGGGTGGAGGGTTCTGAAGCTCTGCTGACATGCAAGTCTAAAAGTGCTCATTGACTGGACTCCTGCCTTATACAAGGGGGTTCTACCTGAAAGAACTGTAAGCCTCAGGCCTTATTTAAGAAAGAGCCAGGGCTGGTTCATGAATGTAGAGAAGTAGTGACTTGCAATGGACTGTCGTCAGCCTTCACATGTAAACCTGTGGCAATGTAGGCATCAGGCACGGGACTCAGGCCAACAGGGACAAGGTCTCAAAGCAGAGCAAGAGAAATGGGTGGGGGACTGGCCCTGGACTGAAATCTATAGGAGACCGAGTGCTTTGGGCATACTGAAGAGTATGCCTTGCCTAAGATTCCTAGATGAGCTGACTGGACTCCAGCAAATCCACCCACACAGAAGGACGTCAGGGATTGGGAGCTTGAATGGATAGGGCTTAGTTTGGATGTTGTGATTTATGAGTTCTGATTGAGGGTTGGGACATGGAGGGGACTGTGTTTTGTTTGAGAACCATTGTATGAGATGGACAGATGTTCAACAAAATAAAGATTAAAAATTTTTGAAAAAGAGAAAGTGTCCTTAAGGAAGGCAAGGACAAATGTGGATTGAAACCAACAGACAATGGAGTAAATCTTAGCATTGGATTCCTACGACTACTACCAATGTCAAATGTGCGTAACTCCTAGCCAGAGCACCACAGGGCCTCCCTTTATGCCTGTCTGTTCCACTTCCCTTTTACCTGATACAGCGTGTCTACTTTCATTTCAAAAGCATAAGGCATCCTGGATTGGAAAAATCCTGCAAGTTGAAAAGATAAATATAGTAATGTCACCATTGACAGATCTGTGAAAGAGCTTAGAATTTTCAGAGTAAGAATTCATTTTTTGTTTTTTATCTGCTACTTTTTAAATCAAAGTTAAAAATCTGACAGTTATCCATAATGCTGCAATTCTATTAAGTAAAAACACAGTTCTTAGTAACCTTTATCTTTCCTGTCAGAGTAGGAATTTAATCTAACTACTATTAATATGCCAAGGGCCGTAATGGAGTACATAGATCATATTCAAGCATAGATGGCTAATGTAAGCACCAATCTGAACACCCTAAAAAAAACCTAGAGATTCCTGAAAGTAAAATCATGCTTACCAAAATGTAGAAAGTTTTCTTTTTCTTTTTTTTTTTCCTTTTTTTTTTGGTATGTGTATGAATGTACTGTCTGCATGTAGGTTTGTGCACCCGTGTTGTGCAATGCCTCGGAGGTCAGAAGAGGGTGTTGGATTCCCCTGGAACTGGAGTTCTCCTGGAATTGGAGTTGCATATGGTTCTTAGCCGCCATGTGGGTACTGGGGATTGAACCCGGGTCCTCTGCAAGAGCAGTCGGTGCTCTTAACCGTTAGGCTATCTCTCCAGCCCAAGAAAGTTTTTATTAGACCCATCATGAGAATGAACCTTGCTCAGTAAAGAACCAGAGACCTTAAAGTATGTCAATATTTACCCATTCTCAAAAGTAAAGAGGAAAAAAAAATCAAAGGAATAAAATATCCCAGAATAGCCAACAATTTTAAGATCATTACCAAATTTCACACAAATGATATAGAAAGGGCAGAAAGAAGATAGAATGGAGCAAATGAAATTAATAGTAGATACAAATTTCCAGAATAAATGAAATCCAAAAAACCACAAGCCCATGCAGCTCAAAAATCCCTCAGGAAAGCTAGTATTAAAAAACATCTCCTAGATATAACATATCCATAGTGCAGAAAATCAAAGACAGAGAAAAATCCTCTTTATAGTCATAAGGGGGAAAGCCTTTTTGTCTTCAGGGACCATAGGAGCTCGAAGACAATAGAATAAAATATTTCTGGTTTTGAAGGAAAAGGGCACTAGCCTAGAATTGTGTGCACATCAAAGTCATCCTTTAATGGCAAAAGAATTCAATACTTTCTCTGAAAAACAAGATTCAATATAATTGTCTCCAATAGGCTTATTTTGCAAGAAGCATTGACATTTCTTGAAGTTCTTTAACATTTATGGAATTGGTACATTTAGATACTTGAGATAAAGAAAGGTAAAGTATCGAAGAAGGTACAAATAAAGGTATTATAAAGTATTATATTTTCTTATTAATTGTTGTAAAAAATACAAATTGTAGCTGGGCATGGTGATACCTGCCTTTAATCCCACCAGAGGCAGGCAGATCTCTGTGAGTTTCAAGTCAGCTGGGGCTACAGGGAGACATTGTCTCAAAAAGATAATAAATAAATAAATAAATAAATAAATAAATAAATATTGTTCAAAATAATAATAGCAATAATATATTCTGTGAGTGCAGCTGTACAATTAATGGCACCAACTATGTAAGAAACAAAATTGAAATTTGCAGTTCCCTGTTACAATTTACACTATGAAACCACCTATATAGTGTTGTTTAAAAGAAACCCTAGATTATATAAGTGCATAATGTAAACTCTAGGCCAACAACTAATTTTTTTTTCTTTAAATCTAATGAGCATGCTTACAGATGAGAAAAGTGAGGTGATGCAAAATGCTCAATAAGACTTGAGATTACAGAAAATGAGTAGAGAAAAAAAATAAATGAAGCCAGCAAATATAAAGCAGTTACTGCAAAGCCTGATGTAACTATACCAATAAACTTTAAAATAGAAATGGGTTTTAGGGCTGGAGAGATGGTTCAGTGGTTAAGAGCGCCAATTGCTCTTGCAGAGGACCTGGGTTCGATTCGCAGCAGCCACATGGCAGCTAAGAGCCGTCTTCAAAATATAAATGGGTTTAGTGCACCAATATAACACAGAGATTGTTACCCTGGATAATAAACTAAAACCCAACTGTATGCTGTTTACAAGAAATCCACTTCAAATATAAAGACAAAAGTTGACTTACAATAAAAGGCTAGAGAATAGTATACCATACAAACACACACCAAAAGAAAGCTGGAGTAGTTATTTTAATTTAAGACAAAATAGGCCTCAAAGCAAGAGCATTATCAAGGTAGCAAGTACATAATATTTTGGTAAAGTGTTCAATTCCCCCAAGAATATATAGCAGTTTTTCATCTGTATGCTCTTAAAAAACAGAACCAAAATACATGAGATAAAAACTTTTTTTTGTCTTTTCGAGACAGGGTCTCCCTGTAGCCCCAGCTGGCCTGGAACTGGCTCTGTAGACCAGGTTGGCCTTGAACTCACAAGGATCCACCTGCCTCTGCCTCCCAAGTGCTAGGATTAAAGACATGCGCCACCACGCCCGGCTGATTTACATTATTTTAAATGTGCTATAGTATTGAAATGGTTAATCTTGACTGACAACTTCATTGGGTTGAGACGTCTAGGATATTAGATATTTTTGGTGTATCTATAAAAGTGTTACCAGAAATGGTGAAATCATTAGTGTTCGCATCTACTTCATCCATTGATAGACTCAGGTTTTGAGTCTTTGGCATGTGGCAGGTGGCCCTGCTTGGCAAAAGTACGTCACTGGGATTATGGCTTTGAAGAGCATGTCTTGTCTGTGGCCTCTTCCCCTGTTTTATCAGACTTCATAGCTTCCAGGAGGTAAGTAATTCTCCCCTTCTGTGAATTTCTTCTATGATGTGTCTGCCCTGCCATGGGCTTAAAATCAGCTGAGCCAGGTGAACTTGGAGTGTAATATCCAAAACTATGAGCCCAAATTCTTCTCCCTTTTAAAAGATTTCTCTCAAATATTTGTCACACAATGAAAAACGGATGCTTTTTGGCCCAGAATGCAGTCTGCTAGCCCATGTTTCATGTATTTTGACAAGACTATGTATCCTGTTGTTGGTACAAATGCCAATTAGATACCTATTGATTGATGGCATTGTTCAGACCAATTATGGGTTACTGATGTTCTGCCTCTTGGATCTGTCAATTGGTGAGATAGGGATGAGGTTGTGGGTTCATCCATTTCTCCTTTCAGCTCTGTGAGTTTTTTGTTTTTTTTTTTTGAGACAGGGTCTTTCTGTAGCCCTGGCTGGCCTGGAAACTCACTCTGTAGACCAGGCTGCCCTTGAACTCACAGAGATCAGCCTGCCTCTGCCTCCCGAGTGCTAGGATTAAAGGCTTTTGCCACCATGCCTGGCTTAAAGATGGTTCTTAGCCACCATGTGGGTGCTGGGAATTGAACCCCAGTCCTCTGTGAATAAAAGTTCCCAGAGGCCAGGCATTGTGGTACATGCCTTTAATCCTAGCACTTGGGAGGCAGAGGCAGGTGGATCTCTGTGAGTTCAAGGGCAGCCTCGTCTACAGAGCAAGCTCCAGGACAGCTGGGACTAAAAGGGAGACCCTGTCTCAAAAATACCAAAAATACTCCAAAACTTACAGAGCTGGGCCTGGAGAGATGGCTCAGCAGCTAAGAGTGCCAACTGCTCTTGCAGAGGACCGGGGTTCAATTCCTAGCACCCACATGGTGGCTAAGAACCATCTTTAAGCCAGGCATGGTGGCAAAAGCCTTTAATCCTAGCACTCGGGAGGCAGAGGCAGGCTGATCTCTGTGAGTTCAAGGGCAGCCTGGTCTACAGAGTGAGTTTCCAGGCCAGCCAGGGCTATAGGGAGACCCTGTCTCAAAAAAAAAAAAAAACAAAAAACTCACAGAGCTGAAAGGAGAAATGGATGAACCCACAACCTCATCCCTATCTCACCAATTGACAGATCCAAGAGGCAGAACATCAGTAACCCATAATTGGTCTGAACAATGCCATCAATCAATAGGTATCTAATTGGCATTTGTACCAACAACAGGATACATAGTCTTGTCAAAATACATGAAACATGGGCTAGCAGACTGCATTCTGGGCCAAAAAGCATCCGTTTTTCATTGTGTGACAAATATTTGAGAGAAAGCTTTTAAAAGGGAGAAGAATTTGGGCTCATAGTTTTGGATATTACACTCCAAGTTCACCTGGCTCAGCTGATTTTAAGCCCATGGCAGGGCAGACACATCATAGAAGAAATTCACAGAAGGGGAGAATTACTTACCTCCTGGAAGCTATGAAGTCTGATAAAACAGGGGAAGAGGCCACAGACAAGACATGCTCTTCAAAGCCATAATCCCAGTGACGTACTTTTGCCAAGCAGGGCCACCTGCCACATGCCAAAGACTCAAAACCTGAGTCTATCAATGGATGAAGTAGATGCGAACACTAACGATTTCACCATTTCTGGTAACACTTTTATAGATACACCAAAAATATCTAATATCCTAGACGTCTCAACCCAATGAAGTTGTCAGTCAAGATTAACCATTTCAATACTATAGCACATTTAAAATAATGTAAATCAGCCGGGTGTGGTGGCGCATGCCTTTAATCCTAGCACTTGGGAGGCAGAGGCAGGTGGATCCTTGTGAGTTCAAGGCCAGCCTGGTCTACAGAGCCAGTTCCAGGCCAGCTGGGGCTACAGGGAGACCCTGTCTCGAAAAGACAAAAAAAAATAATGTAAATCATATATAGGATGCTCTTAGACAAAATCAAATGAAAAATCAGTAACAGAAAGGTAGCTGGGAAATCTCAAAATAATTAGCAATTAAACACTAAACAATACACTTCTTAAAATATAATCATTCTCTGATTGACAATAGGTGCTACCTTCTAAGCCCCCATAGAATGTCACTTTTTTACTGCTATCTCTCTTAAATCTCAACCCTCTTGATGGAAAAAAGAGTAGAGTGCTCAGCTCCCTATACATGTCCATATCCCAAGTTCTCCCCACAGCATGAAAAGCACTTATCTACTTAGTGTTCTCCCACTACATTAAGGTATAAAGATCTCCAATGTCCTTCTTGTGGTCTGTGAAATCCATATCTATCTAATTAGCTGATACTATGATACTGTGCTTATGCTCACTGGATTTAAGACTTCTCAAACATGAATTGTCTCTCTGATCCATCAACTGCTAGCTGTGTTACCCTGAGCTAGTGACTATCTCTGTGAGTCTCAGTGTCATAACCTAGAAATAGGACTAATATTAGTGTCTTCTTCACTGTGTTTCTGTAAGTACCAAATGAGCTGGTGCAAATATAGTATTTAGCAACATTTGGAACCCAATACTAGACTCTCCTCACCATATTTCCTGAACTTCCTACATGCCTGGCTCTATTGTCAGTAATATCGTGGGAAAGAAAGATAGGAAAAGGAAGCATTTTAACTCTTGCTGTCAAAGGGCTTCATGTGTGATGGAAGAGTAAAAACCTAAGAGCGTTAGTGAACAGTCTGTGGAAGGGAATATCCAGTGAGAAGGATAAAAATTGATACCTCATGCCAGGCATGGTGGCACATACCTTTAATCCTAGCACTTGGGAGGCAGAGGCAGGCAGATCTCTGTGAGTTCAAGGCCAGCCTGGTCTACAAAGCGAGCTCCAGGCCAGCTGAGACTAAAAGGGAGACCCTGTCTCAAAAAGACCAAAAAAAAAAAGAAGAAGAAAATAGATACCTCAAGAAAGTGCTTTTCAGAGCTGGAGAGATAGCTCAGCAGTTAAGAGCACTGTTCGCTCTTGTGGAGGACCCGGGTTCAATTCCTAGCACCCACATTGTAGCTAACAATCATCCATAACTCCAGTTCCAGGGGATCTGATGCCCTCTTTTTACCTTCATGGGCATTGCATGACATGGGTGCACTTACACATGTGCATACACATAAAATAAAAATAATAAATTTTTAAAAAAGAAAGTACTTTCCAGAGAAGTGACAACTGAAAGAAAAGTGAAGACATAAAGAAAGAAGTGATGGTGTGCTACCTAAAAGGCACAAGGGCAAAGTTATGAAAGGGATAGGTAAGCTAGATCATCTGGAGCATAATGAAAAGCTAGGGCAGAAAGAAATGGAGAGTGAGGGTGAAAAGCAAATTGGAGCTGAAGTAAAGATGCTGAGTCACCGACAGTCAGCCATAACTACGTGGAATCCTAAGATCCTCAAACTTTGGGGGACCAAAACCATTGAATCCAGGATCGCAGGGTCAGGAACCATAGAAACACAGATTCTACAGTTCTAGAAACCATAGTGATTAAAATCTTTAGAGTGATGTTGTCCAGCAGATCTTTCTGTTTTCTGTTTGTTTTGTTTAGTTGTGTTTTTTTTTGAAGCAGGGTCTCTCTATGCATCTCAGACTAGCTTAAAACTCACAGTCCTGCCGGGCTTGGTGGTGCACACCTTTAGTCCCAACACTTGGGAGGCAGAGGCAAGTGGATCTCTGTGAGTTCAAAGCCAGCCTGGTCTACATAGAAAGCTCCAGGCCAGCTGGTAAAGGGAGACCCTGTCTCAAAAAGACCAAAAAACAAAAAAAAACCTCACAGTCCTCTGGTGTCAGCCTCCTGAATGCTGGATTATAGGCATGCACCACTATACGTGGCTCCGTTAGAACTTTCTTGATAGTTTCAGATTCTTTACTATATAATAATACAATAGCCACTGGACACATGTGCTTATTGAACACCTAGACTCACAGAATTCTGAGGTCAAATATGGTTAAAATCATAAAGCACTTAAACCTTGAGGTTTTGTATAGAGTCTTTAAGTTTGTAGATCGCAAATCTCATCTCATCTCCTTCTCTTCACCCATATCCTACAGACTAAGAAAGCCATGAACATGATCCTCAATGACCTGCAAGCCAATAACTATTTCAACATCATCTCCTTCTCTGAAACAGTTAGCATCTGGAAAGCTGGAGGCTCAATCCAGGCCACTGCCGAGAATATCCATAGTGCCAAGGACTACTTGGGTCACATGGAAGCTGATGGTTGTAAGTGTTAGATTAGACCTACCTACCCAAATGGGCAGGCTGTGGTGATACAGGAAAATCCTAAAGCCTTCTTTTCATTCTCTCATGTCTCTCACACTGCCTGCAACAACACTAGTAAAGTTGAATAAATAAACATGCCTTTCCATCCTCTGGGTTCCCCCTCCCCTCTCCCTCTCCTATGGAAAGAGCACAGTTGACCCTTCATGTTATGGCATAGTTCTCTTTTGACCTCAGTTTCCTCTTCCTTAAAGCAAACACAAAAATTTGCTAAGACCTTTAAAACCGATAATCTAGATTTTGTTTCAGAACATTTGAGCAAGCTGCTGCCCTGGTTCTGACTTCTGTTAAATCCTGCCTCAAAGAATTACTGAAGGCTACCCTATCTACCACGTCTGTCATCTAAGTCCTCTTTTCTTTGTCTGGATTGCAGTAAGGTGGCAGTGTTATCTTTGGGTGAATGCCATGTGACAAGAGAACGAGACAACCCCCACCCTAGGAAACAAGCAAAGAAGTGATTAAAAACCAAGGGCATCGGGGCTGGAGAGATGGCCTAGCGATTAAGAGCACCAACTGCTCTTGCAGAGGACCCAGGTTGGATCCCCAGCACCCACATGGTGGCCGAGAACCGTCTTTAATTCCAGTTCCAGGGGAATCTGACGCCTTCTTCTGACCTCCAGGGCATTGCACGACATGGGTGCACCAATACATGCAGACAGTACATTCATACACATTGAAAAATAAATAAATAGCCGGGCGTGGTGGTGCACGCCTTTAATCCTAGCACTTGGGAGGCAGAGGCAGGCGGATCTTTTTGAGTTCAAGGCCAGCCTGGTCTACAGAGTGAGTTCCAGGACAGCTGGGGCTACAGGGAGACCCTGTCTCAAAAAGACTAAATAAATAAATAACTAAAATAAATGATCAATAAATAACAAAATAAAATTAAAAAAAAAAAAAAACAAGGGCATGCCAGGTGTGGTGGCGCACAACTTTAATCTCAGCCCTCGGGAGGCAGAGGTAGGGGGGTCTCTGTGAGTTTAAGGCCAGCCTGGTCTACATAGCAAGTTCCAGGCTAGCTGGGGCTACAGGGAGACCCTGTCTCAAAAACACACACACAAAAAAAAAAAAAACCCACTAAGGGCATGTGGTCCCAGTCTCAGATCTCTTGGAGCCAGGATGAGAGTGAAGGAGCTGGGAAGGCTAAGCAGCAGGACCGTTCCCTGTGAGAAAAGATGAGGCGGGACTGTGCGTGGGAGGTTGGTGCAGTCCTAGCATGCGTGCAGTGGGGGGACACAGTGGCCTGAGCATGTGGTCTCACAATCTTCTCTCCAATTAGGGACTGACCTCAATGCAGCTCTGCTGGCAGCAGCTTCCGTGCTGAAGCACAGAGGCCAGGAGCTTGGAAAGGGCCCCAGGGCCGGGCACGTTTCTCTTACCATGTTCCTGACAGATGGGGAGCCCACCGCTGGCGTGACAAGTCCCAGTGTAATCCTTTCTAACATCCGTCAGGCCCTGGGCAGCAGGGTATCACTTTTCAGCTTGGCCTTTGGGGATGTTGCTGACTTCTCACTGCTGCGCTGCTTGTCCCTGGAGAATCGGGGAGCAGCTCGGCACATATACGAGGACATGGATGCGGCCCTGCAGCTACAAAGACTTTATGAGGAAATTTCCAGGCCTCTGCTGGCAGATGTGCGTCTGGACTACTTGGGTGGCTTGGTTGGGGCCTCCCCTTGGGCCATTTTCCCTAATTATTTTTATGGTTCAGAGCTGGTGGTGGCCGGCCAGGTGCAGCCAGGTGAGCAGGAACTGGGCATCCACCTGACAGCCCGTGGCCCCAAAAGTCAGCTTCTCGTGGCCCACCACAGTGAAGAAGCCACCAATAGCAGTCAGGAAGCCTTTGGTTGCCTAGGGAAGCCTGGCCTCAATGTAGGCCACTTCATCTGCCGCCTATGGGCCTATGTTACTATTGGAGAGCTGCTGAAAACGCGCTTCCAAGCTCGTGTCACTGCCACTCGCCATCTGCTGGCTGCCAGATCCCTCAACCTATCCCTTGAATACAATTTTGTCACGCCTCTGACTTCACTGGTCATGGTGCACCTTGAGAAGACCAATAAGGAGGCCATGAGACAGCCCTCTACCACAGCTGGAACAAGCACCATCACGTCCTCACCCAGCAGCAGCCATGGCCTGCGAGCAGGCACAGGACAACCAGCCTTAGTCCCCAACAAATCTCCCAAATTAAGGCCTATGAAGCCAACTTCAACTACTACAAAGAAGACTCCCAGTTCCAAAGAGCTGGAGCCACTGGCTCCGTGCTCCACTAGCGTGTCTACTTCAGTACAACCAAAGCGCCAAATTCTAGCACCACAAGATTCCAGCACCTTGGCACCGCCATCTTTCAAGATGAAAACTCTTGCCCTTGTGCCTTCAAATCCTAGTGTTCTATTGCCTCTGAAGCCCAGCACTCCTTCACACCAGAATCCTGGTATTACATCACCCATTAATTCTAAGACACATGTCCTGCCTCTGAATCCTATTAGCCCAGCCCAACCCAGAGTTGGCGCTGCGAAACACCTTACTCCACATTTCAAACCGTGTGATCCATCACAAGCCAAGCCAAAAGCCCCATCACACCCTCAACCTAAGGAACCCATATCACAGACACCCCAAAGTCTGCTACAACCCAAATCTGTCTCCACCTTTCAGATACTAAAACATTCATTATGCATCAAACCCAAGCTTCCTGCTCCCAAGAGCCCCCTAAATCTACCACACCCTAAACCTGGAATCATCTTGCTCAAGCCTCCTAAAATTTCTTTATCTCTTAAACCCAGTGTCTCATCTCATCCAACTTCTACTACCTTGCCATTTTCCAAGCTTAGAACTGCAACTCCCTATAGCCCCCAAATCCCTCTACCCCCTAGAACTGCCAGACCCAGGCCACTACTTCCTCAGAGCCTCAGCATGTTCCCAGACATCCTCTCAAGTTCTCCAGGTCCCAGCAGTACTGTGACCACTTCTGTCCTTGGAGAACATCTCCCTTCTCCCTTTACTCCCATGGTGCCCTCCCTGCTGCCTGCTGGAAGACTCTGGCATCAGCAGGACCTGATACTAGGACCCAGGAGCACCAGGCAAGTTTGGAGACCATCTATGCTAGGAATTCCAAAAATGGGCCTACCTAACAACTCTGGTCGCTATGCCCGAAGGCAGCTTCCCAACCCCCCAGTCTTGCTGTCTTCCAGCACCGTCCCTGAACCCATCAGCCTTCACCTTCTCTCAGAGGAGCTACAGCTGCTACCTGAATCAATGGTAGAGGCCAAATTCATGGAGTCTTTGAACCCACCTTCTTTCTATACCTTCCTCACGAAAGACAAAGACGGTGAGTGACACTGGTAAGAGGTCAAGCCATGGTGGGGAGGTGTGACTGGAGACGGTAGAAACTGAACGTACATAAGGCAGGTACAGATGCCACAGTCCCGATGCTTCTTTGATTGCTTTGAGACTTTGATCTAAGCATTTCTGGACTTTAGTGCATAGACACAAAATTAGAAGCCTGGGCAGATAAGACTGGAAGGCTGAGGAGGAACAAACTGGCCAAACTAGCTTTGACATTTACCTTGTTGAACAAGAGAATTGTTGGTGATTCCCAAGCAGGAGAGGAATGCAGGAGATAAAGTGGAGCACGACTGGGTAAGGGGGGCCTGCTTGATTTTTCCATGCTCTGTGAACAGTTGTGCTTTATATAGGGCTATAATGTTGGAGGATGGTGGCAATTACTGTTACACTTTACAAAGACGATGAACTAATGTTTTTCAGCTCTTCTTATGTGCAAGTACTTCTCTACATATCATATTTGTAAACTATCATTTACTTCCCACAGAAAACTATTGATATGTGCATTTTATACCTGGAGAAACTGAAGCACAGAGAAGTGAAGTATTAGTTTAATGTCACACAGCTAGTCAGAGATTAGCAACCATACATTCCATTCCACCACTTCAGTATTCTGCCTTTTTTATTTTTATTTTTTTATTGATGCTTTGTGTATTTCATACATCATTTTCCAATTCAGTTCAGGCATATTTCTCTTTCCCGTCCCCCCACCCCACCCCACCCCATCCCAGATCATGCATTCTGCCATAACTGTCCTGCATCTTTCTCTCAGTTTTTTTTTTCATTTTTTAGCAATAAGTGATAATTTATGAGTACAAGCATCCTTCATGTAAAACCAATTTGCAGGCAGTTGTGCCCAAACCCACACAACTCATGGGTCCCACCATCGAGTGGGGTGGGGGGCTTGTATGTTCAATCAAGTTGATGAAATGAGTGTCCAAACTATATTGCTGTAGTTTCACCATTCACCCCAATCGCAGCCGTTACATTCTACCATGCCCCCTCTTCCGCAGATTGTTCCCTAGGCTTAGAAAAAAAAAAAAAAAGGAGCAATATTTCCTGGGTGACTTTACAGTCTACAATTAGAAAGAGTTGAGGATAGCAATAATTCCCAAGAACGCATATTTGGGCACCATCGTCGGCACACCCTCTCCCTCAATCCCCCCAATATTCCATCCATCTTTGCAACCTGGCAATGTTAGCTCTAATATATTTCCCAGATCCATTTGAATTCTCATGACTCCAACTGTCACTATCATAAGTCAGAGCACCACTGCCGTTTCCTCTTTAAAAAACTGTTCCTGCCGGGCGTGGTGGCGCACACCTTTAATCCTAGCACTTGGGAGGCAGAGGCAGGCGGATCTTTGTGAGTTCAAGGCCAGCCTGGTCTACAGAGTGACCTCCAGGACAGCTGGGACTACAAGGAGACCCTGTATCAAAAAGACAAAACAAAACAAAACAAAACTCTTCCTGACTCCTCACTGATCTCCCTATCTGCTCTCTTGCCCTGCTGCAGAACAAGAGATCTTTCAAAGAAACAAATTTATCTTTTCCCTTCCCTGCGTGGATTTCCATCACACTTGGAATGAAGGCCAAGGTCTTCTTCATGGCCTACAAGGCCCCGCATGGTGTGTTCCCTGCACAGATACTGCCCGGACATAACCTTCTCCCATTTCTCCCATTCATTCCTGAACTCTATCCCTACTCCTTTCCCTGCTCCTCCCATTGGACCCCCCCCCAATGTCACTCAAGTACTTCCTTCAGTCTATTGCCTCTACTTGATAATTACCTGGTCTGTCCCTTCCATAGTCCTCCTCCCTTCTATTGCCCCTAAAACTACAGCCTAAGCCTTAGATCTCAGATCAGCTCCCTCCCCCACAGGGGACTTGAGGCTTCTGTGACTCCCTTGCCCAGTTCACTATTTTTTATAAGATCTACGTCCACTCATAACCATGACTATGAGATTTCACCAGGTAAAAAACCACATGTGTGTTTTTCACCATCATATCTTTATGCCTAAGTAGTGTCTGGATGAATAAATGAGGGAATGAAACTATGAATATATAGATGCTATGAGAAAAAATTTTGAACATATCTGAGCTTGAAAGACTGAAAGGCTGTGACAAGTATAAAGTCCCAGAACTCAACATAAGCTGATCAGTTTGGGAAGCCAGAGAGGGCTCTCCTAGTCAGAAGGAAATAGGACCAGCCATGAAGGTCAAATATAAGTGCAGCACTCGGGTGACTGAGGCAGGAGGATCAATAATTGGAAGCCAACCTGGATTACAAATTAAGAACCTTTGTATCTTTGCCCTAGGAATGTAAAGGGCTCCTTCTTTGTGTTTGGTAGGAAGTCTACACTGGGATGGCGATTCTGAGGAGATCCTGGGAGAACCTGAAGGCAAAATGGAATCTCAGGGAAGTTCTGTGGAGCCAATAAAAGGTAAACAAGAAGCAAATGGCAAAGAGTCCCCTAAATTCTAATTCTCATGCAATTCACACAATAGACATTGTGTGAGCCCAGAGGAGGAATGATACATTAGCGTTCTATCGCCATGTAATGAATTACCACAAATTTAGCAGTTTAAAACGGCACCCATTCCCTTCATCCATCTTGTATTTCAATAACTGAATGCTACAAAGTAGGTAATTTATAAAGAAAAAAGGTTCATTGATCTCACGGTTCTGAGTTGGAAACCTGGGACATGCAAATTTGAAAGAGTGCATCTGCTGAGAGTTTCTGTGACTGTAGGAACTCTTCAGAGTTCCAAAGCAGTGCAAGTCATGACATAGGAAGACAGAGCAAGCTAGCCAGAAAGGTGGCTTGTATAACAGTCCCTCCCTCAATAATCCATTAACCCATCCATTAACCTCACCTTGAAGGATAACTAGAAATTTACCTTTGGTAAGAAAAGGAAAACATTCCAAGTGGCAAGAAAAACAGGAAATAGAAAATAAAAAGGTAAAGCACTCATAAAAACAGGCAGTTCGGGGCCAGGTGCGATGACCATATGTAATCCCAGCACTCTGGAGGCTGAGGGAAGGAGGACCAAGAGTTCAAGGCCAGCTTGAGCTGCACAGTGAGACCTGGCCTTAATAAACGAAACAATAACAATTTGTCCATTTGACTGGGATGGAGCATATAGAAACAATTGAAGATTTAGGTTGGGCCTAAGTTCTTGAAAAGCTTCAAAGTTTGAGGTGAGGAATTTGATCATTACCTAGGAGATGCTGACTCAGAAACTGGAGGGTGCCAGTGTTGTCAGGACTATATTGGATCAGTTTCTTACTAATGTATATCATCTCTCTTTTGCAGGCCCCTTGCCAAGCATCTTCACCTTCTCATCCTTTGGTAATCCAGTTACCTCCAGGCCCTCCTGCCTGAGTGCAGGACAGTTTGTACTGTCCTGGGACTGACCCTGGGCTGGCTCTCTCTCTCTCTCTCTCTCTCTCTCTCTCTCTCTCTCTCTCTCTCTCTCTCAGAAAATAGACATGGTCTCTTTCATTCCCCTCATCTTCTTTCTCTCTCCTCCCCATTCCTTCAAGTCATAGCTTTAAAGTTGCATCTCCCTCCTTACAGTGGATGGCAACCCCCATTTTGTGATCCACATTCCATATTCAGAAGACAAGATCTGCTTCATACTGGATGGGTGCCCAGGGGACCTGCTGCAGCTCATAGAGGACCCAAAGACAGGTGAGAACCCCAAGGACTCCAGTCCCACACAGAGCACCACAGCTGGATGTTCTCATGTCAACAACCCCAGACATTTAGCAGCTTACTAATATACAGTAATACACAAGAATAACTGTGATAACAAACATCAAGACAGAGACACCGCCAGGGCATATGTATTATTTCAACATTCTACACACCCATAAAAATGCAAGTATATAACTCCATGATAGCATATACACATCAGCACATTCAGATACTTAAGTCCTAATGCTCCCAGATTCATCCCAATTCCCAACAATTGAACACACAGAGGTAGCACATTTCTCTACTATACTAGACACATATAAAATACACTGGTGCACAGAAATGCTCACCAAGACACATGCTGATACATCTAGATTCATGCATACTGACACCCTGGATATGTCAATACATCCCACAAACAATGAGATATAGAAAATGTACACCATTGCACCAAGACATAGAATACCAAAGACTGAGAGGCACATATAATCACATAACCAAAAATACATGCTACAACATCCCATGTTCCTCAAACATGTAGATGCACTGATATGCCCAGAGATGCTCATTGAATATAACCCAGCACACAAGTTTATACACCAAAAGGCAAATATTCACATATATGTGCAAGTAGCCACATTAGGATTGGCATGTGTGCACATACTACATACTCCCCTCCTCCAACTTACACATGGCTCAGGGTGGATCATGGTGGAAGCATTTCCACTCAAGAGCTAGCACTCTAGTCACAAATCTGTGTTATATTATCCAGACCCCCAAGACCTAAGACTTCATTACTGCCTGTGCTGTGAGTAACCATGCGCATGCTCCAGTGAAAGTCTTTCTCCATTACAGGGCTGCACGTGAGTGGGCAACTGCTTAGGGCACCACCAAGACCAGGCCATAAGGACCAGACCCGTACATATTTCCAGATCATCAAAATCATTTCAGATAAGTCCCGAACCTACACTGTCACAGTCAGCCGCGGTTCCATATATGTGCAAGGTGAGGGCACCTTGCACTTATCCTGGGACCAACCTGCCCTGGTAAAGAAGCCCCAGCTGCAGCTTCATGTGGCTTCTGCAGCCCATCTCACTGTCTGCCTTGGGTCTCACCTGGAGTTCCTCATCCTTCGGCACCACTACAGACATCCCAGCAAACTACAGCTAACCCACTTGGGGTTCTATGTGACCAATGGCTCGGGCCTCAGTTCCTTAGCCCGTGGCCTGATGGGTAAGTGCCTTTCAGGCTGAGCAGAGTCAGGAGTACTAGTCCCAACAAAAACCTTTCCCACTACATCTCCCTCTTTTTATTTTTATACATATGAGTGTTTTACCTGCATTTGCGTGTCACATGTGTGCTAGTGCCCATGGAGGCCAGAAGAGTGCACTGGATCCCCTAAAACTGGAGTTCCAAAGAGAGCCGTGAGCCACCATGTGGGTGCTGGAAACTTAACCTGGGTCTTCTGCCAGAGTAGCAAGTGCTCTTAACCACTGAGCCATCTCTCCAGCCCAGAAACCTTTTCAGAATTTAAAGGCTAGTGGTTCTATAATTCTCAGTACTCCCAACTACAAAGAGAAATTAATGCCAAATTGCCTTTAGGGAGCTCCTGGTTTGGGAAATGGAAATAGCTAGGCATGAATAGTAGTCACAGGGAAGAATGAATACAAGGCGGAAAGCTAGAGCAACCCAGGGCTGGAGACGTTGCCAGCCTCGGGGTTCAAGAAAGACCTCCCTGAGGAGGAGAGCATTGCATCTGGCTAAACTAAGAGTGTGGAGGAAAGGGATGGAGCTAGGAGGCATGTCCAGTGAATGCCAAGATAAGAAATACAGCTTTGTGAGTTGAAGGACAGCCTGGTCTACAGAGCGAATTCCAGGACATCTGGGGCTGGCTACAGGGAGACCCTGTCTTGAAAAGACCCTGTCAAAATAAATAAATAAAGAAAGAAAGAAAGAAAGAAAGAAAGAAAGAAAGAAAGAAAGAAAGAAAGAAATACAGCTTTATCTTGAAGGCACTGGGGGAGCCATGAAAGGTTATAAGCAGAAAACAGACAAAGTCGGGTTTGGTATTATAAACCACCTCTGAAGATTTACTCTTTTGTGAAAGGGGACTGAAGGTAACCAGACTGTAGGTCAGGAGACTCTGGCAGAATTTGAGGTAGAATCCCATCCCAAGGAGTTTGGGGGGTGATGGTGGGCTAAACATACATCTTTGCCTCCTCTGGGCTCCTTGGGATTTTTCTTCCTTCCAGTGTTCCCTGTCTTCTAGCCTGACTGTTCTCCACCTCTCATTACTCCACACCACGTCCCTGGGCTCTTCCGTGATTCCCACAATATCTAGGCTCTTCCCTCCTCTAGGCCTTTAATACCCTTCCACTCTCCCACTTTTCCTTTTAGATCTCCTGCTTCCGGCCTCTCCTAAGGTTCTCACTGTGCTCTGTGTCTCTTCCTCAGGACAGTTCCAGCACACAGACGTCTGGCTGATAACAGGGCCTACCAGGCCTTATTTACAAAAGCAGGATGGCCCAGCCATGCCTGTGGTGCTGGGCAAGAGACTGATGAAGGAGTCACCAAGGCTGCCTGGTGAAACGATCTTATATAGAGCAGCTTCTGGGTCACCCCTACCTTGCCTATGTTCTGTAATAGTTCCCGAACCCAGAGCCAGGAGGCCTCAATTTGGGCGACCCAGAGGCCACTCCAGCCCTGGAGGTGACTTTCTTTGTATGTTTTACTTATTCCTTGAGAATTTCAGAAACATAACAGTGTATTTTGATCTTATCCAGCCCCCGTTCCTGCTCTGATTCCTTCCAGACTTACCACATCCTCCTCCCCACCTCACATCCTCTTTTCATAGCTCGTGGAAGTGACTGTTTTTTTTTTTTTTTTTTTTTT